>OX637577.1:7577924-8023501 GCA_951800085.1 Comarum palustre
ATATAATGCAATATATTGAAAAAACAACCCAAATTTGTTCTATAATACAATATAAACATGAAATTGCATACCTAATTGGTTTGGGAGATGAGGGAGGCGGAGTGGAGGCCGGAAACCGTCGAAAATGGCGAAAGAAAATCGAGAGGAGAGGGAGAAACCGTCCGGCCGAGTTTGAGAAAATGGAGAAAGTGGGCTTCATTTTCGCTGCAATCGAATATATAGTAAGAACTATAGCCGACGAAATAAAAAATTCGTCGGCTATAGTTGGACTTTAGCCGACGACAAAACCCTAATTTCGTCGGCTAAAGTCCAACTATAGCCGACGAAATTTTTTAAGTAATTTCGTCGGCTATAGTTGGACTATAGCCGACGAAATTACTGTGACTGTTAGTAATTTCGTCGGCTAAAGTATATTTTATTCATATTCCGTAAGTTCATGCACAATTTATTTGTTTTATCTTGTGAAACGGAAGACCGACCGTCAGATATCATCATTATGTTGAAACATGTGTGAGGGTAAAATTTCAGCATCATCGGACACACGGTCGGGCTCGATCCGCACGGTCAATCCCGTTGGTCAAACCCCTAAACACAAACAAACGGTGATTTGGCCACCTAAAATACGTATTCTGTCCGGACCGTCAACTACAAATAGTTTCATATCGAGGAGACGCAGCTAGTGGTATAAAATTTATAAGAAAAATAACCGTCGGAGATAGGGCGTCCTCTATGGCGAACGAATAGAAAAAATGCAATGACCGCAAGTATTGGCACCGAAACTTATCGGAATTACGTGAAATTTCAACCGTAGACATATTTCATCGTTCCGGTCATATCTTATCTCACGACTTTTTTTTGTTTGAAGCATCTACGTATAGTTTGTTTTTAAAACGGAACATTTACTTAACACTTGGTCAATTAGTTATACAACATTAGTAGGCATACTTTGATTGTGACAATCCATCTTGTGAAACGGAAAACCGACCGTCAGATATCATCATTATGTTGAAACATGTGTGAGGGTAAAATTTCAGCATCATCGGACACACGGTCGAGCTCGATCCGCACGGTCAATCCTGTTGGTCAAACCCCTAAACACAAACAAACGGTGATTTGGCCACCTAAAATACGTATTATGTCCGGACCGTCAACTACAAATAGTTTCATATCGAGGAGACGCAGCTAGCGGTATAAAATTATTATTTTATTCATTTAACTTTAGCCGACGAAATACTAGGGTATTCGTCGGCTATACTTTAGGGTTTAGGGGTTAGGGTTTAGGGTTTAGCCGACGAAATATTAGGGTATTCGTCGGCTAAAAGTATCTTAGCCGACGAAACATGTTATATTTCGTCGGCTAAAACTGTCAAATAGATAAAAAAACAGTTGGTTTAACCGTACCCATAACAATTTCCTGCATATATAACCAACATTAAGATACATTATGAATTGTAGAGCTTGTACCATATGAAACACATCAAATTGTAGTACAAATTCAAATAACTAAGAAGGCTCGTAATCAGAATCATCCGATGAGTCTTCTTCGGTGTCAGAATTAATTTCCGGTAATCTATGCATTTCTACATCACAAGAGTCGTCGTCTGTTTCTTGATTTGGATCCACATCAATAAGGCGAGCGTCTAAATCACGAATTCGAACCGAACGACCCGGTTTAAAATTATTAAGGCGAATTGTAGAGGAGTCAGGAATATCTATTGCACTGTGTTCTTGATATGCAACATTTTCTTCCTCGTCTTCGGCCTCTCCAAGTGTAGCCGCCCGGTAAATGTTTCGAGGGTGCACAAGATTGACTACTTTCCACGCGTCACCCTTAACAAGGTCATCAAGATAAAACACTTGTTTCACCGATGTCGCAAAAACAAAGGGGTCATCTTCGTAACAGCTTGTGCCAGTGTTCACCGATAAAATCCCGTACTGATCAATCTTCATGCTCTGCGAGCTTCTAGTATCAAACCATCTACACTTGAACAGGTGCACGGTCATGCCTTGCCCATAAACGAGTTCCACCACTGAATCAAGAACACCATAATAATCAACTCCATTCCGGCCACCATGCGCCATAACCCCAGAATTCTGTGTTCTTCGTCTGTTGTCTCTCATTTCACATATAAATTGCACGCCATTGACCTTGCACATCGGGTAAACTCTTGACATTATCGGCTTCATAGCTAGAAGTCTTAGTTCGTGAGACCAATTTGGGTGACCATCAAATTGAATATGGTTCATCTGCAACCAAAGATTCAATGTATTATAAATATGAATAATTTTGCAATCAAGGAGACTTGCAACATACAAAATTGAAGAATTACATACCCAATCGCCAAAATAGTTCGCGAACTCCTTGTTGTGGTAGTCGAGATCACCTTGAATGTCTGGACAGTGTAGATGGATGTCTTTCCAGTATTCAACTTCTTGACAGTTAATCAATACCCACCAATGGGCTATGACGAGCTCATGGAGTTGCAACTTGTAGGACTCTGGTAAAATTCCATAAACTTCAACATCATTTGAGACTATGGAAAGGTTAAACTTCGGTTCATCAACCGGCATGGTTTGTGGAGTTTCCTTCAATGCTCCTAGATACAACTTCATGTAGGTGACGCACTCGTGCGCAATATATGCTTCTGCTATACATCCTTCAGGCGCGGATTTGTTAGCCACATAAGCTTTGTAGTCTCCAAGTTGTCTGTAAATAAATAAATTTGTTGTCATATGTTACGATTATACAATGAACATGTACAATAAAAACATTAGGTGTCAAAAACATACCTTTCCATAGGATACATCCAAGTATAGTGTACTGGACCGGTAAGCAACAATTGCTCGGGAAGATGGATCATCAGGTGCGGCATGATGTCAAAAAAATTTGGAGGAAATATTCTCTCAAATTTACACATGATATAAATAATGTCCTGTTGCATTTCCCGGAGATCAGATTTTGTCACTTCCCTTGTGCATAACTTCTGGAAGAATCTTGACAACGCTACTAACGGCTCCACCACCTGACGGAGAAGGAAGGGTCGAATGAAAATAGGGAAGAGACGTTGTAGCAGAATATGACAGTCATGACTCTTTAACCCGTACATTTTATTGTCCCGAATGTTTACACACCGGGCTATATTTCCTGCGTAGCCTGAAGGATACTTCACAGAACTCAACCACCTGAAAATTACGTTCTTCTGTTCAGGCTTCACGGTGTACGGAGCTTGAGGCATTTTTTTCTTCCCTTCTTTCAACCACAAATGTCTTCGTATCTCCATTTTTTTAAGATCAATGCGTGCCTTCGGACCGTCTTTCGTCTTTCCCTCCAAGTTCAGCACGGTTCCTACCACACTGTCACACACATTCTTTTCTATGTGCATCACATCTAGGTAGTGCCTGATCAACAACTTACTCCAGTATGGGAGTTCCCAGAATATGCTCTTATGTGTCCAAAATTTATACCTGTCGGGTCTGTCAGGTATTGCCGCCACTATATTGGGATGATTGCTGAGCTGCCCAAAATCATACTCATTAAGCACTGCTAAAATTTCTTCCCCTGTCCATCTTCTAGGAGGCACACCAAGTTCTACAGTCCCATCAAATGCCTTGTCATCGAACCGCCATTCGTGATCATACGGAAGGAGAGTACGGTGACCCAATCTACATATCTTGTTGCAATGACTACTGCTCCCCTCATCGCTTAGGCACTCTGGACAAGCCTTGTATCCCCTAACAACGTTGCCCGACAACATCCCACGAGCAGGAAAATCACTAATGGTACCAACAACCATAGCATGCATCTGGAACATCTCGTGCATGAACTTATCATAAGTGGGATGACCAACGTCCCAAAAAAACTTAAGCTCTTCAATCAAGGGTCTCAAATACACATCGAGACACTTCCCTGGATAACCGGGTCCCGGAATCAACAAACTCAACATATTGTATTCCTTCTTCATGCACATCCATGGAGGAAGATTGTATGGTACCAAAATCACCGGCCATACACTGTATTGAAGACTCATGTTGCCAAAAGGATTGAACCCGTCGGATGAGAGCCCGAGCCTCACATTTCGGACCTCAGACGCAAAATGAGGAAACTCCCTGTCTATATGCTTCCAGGCCTCCCCGTCAGCAGGGTGTATAAGGGTATCTTCGCCTTGCAATTCCCTATCAGCGTGCCATCTCATAGATTTGGCCGTGTGTGATGACATGTACAACCGTTCCAGCCTATCCCTCAACGGGAAATACCGAAGTACCTTCATAGGTTTCCTATTGCCTGCAGGAGTCAACTTATACCTGTCACTCTGACATACTGGACATGTGTCAAGGTCACCAAGGTCATTCCCTTCTGGATCTTTACCCCAGAAGAGAACACAATCATATCTGCATGCATGGATCTTGATGTAGGAAAGCCCAAGATCTTTCAGTATACATCGGACCTTATGATGAGTGGTAGGAAGACGATGACCGTGGGGCAGCATCGAAGCAGTGTACTGTAGATACTCATCAACAGCCTTCACAGTCGATTTTGTCTCAACTTTAATCTTCATAACGTCCATCACACTTTCAAGAACCGTTTTCTGACAACCGGGGTACACAGGGGTCTGTTGGAAAGCAAGTAGTTTGTTGTACCTGTCAATACCAGCAGTGTTGACAACTCTAGGGAAGGGCTGCACCGGGTCAGACATATACGGTCCTTCAGAGCATACACCCCTCTCATAAGGAAACATATCGTTGATGAAGGCCGTTGTTGGATCGTTGGATGTACTGCCCGTCTCAGAAAACTGCCCATGATCATGCGGACCCCTTGATGATGTTTCACCGTGATATATCCAACATGTGTACTTCTCCCAAAACCCATTACTTTGAAGGTGCTGCCAAACCTTGTCAATTGGAAATTGATACATATCGCTGCGACACTGACATTTAGTGCACGGACAATAGAAAATTGTATTCCCTTTAGCATTATTGATCACATATTCAATAAAACTAACAACTCCTTTAGCATATCTTTTGTCCCATTTTGGAAGCGAAATCCAACTCTTATCCATATCCTGAGAAAATAACATAATATATATGTATAAACGCTAATTAATTAAATTTACGAATCATTCAATTTATATTATATCTGAGTTAACGTACAATTAATATATATAATAATTACTAATTAATATAATCAAATTAATATACATATATATATATCAACAACTTCATATATATTATCAAACCCAAATCGATCAACTCAATCACACTCAAAACACAATATAATCAACTCTAATTAAAACACAATATAATCAACTCTAATTAAAACTCAAAATCAATGTGCATAACGAAAATAAAACTCTTAAATCAACTCAAAAACAAGATATATACATATACGTACCTATATATAGCGCCACAAACTAATTTCCGACAGATTTCGACAACACCCAACAATTTCGCCAACCCCAAAATTTTTTCTCCCGTTTTTTCTTTCAAATCAGCTACTGTCTAGATCTGGAAATATAAAGAATTTTAGCCGACGAAATTATATATATCGTCGGCCAAAGTTTTAAAATTTCGTCGGCTATAGTTCACAGACTATAGCCGACGAAAAAAACTACTTTAGCCGACGAAATGTTGTTTCGTCGGCTAAAGTGGACTTTTAGCCGACGAAAATTTCACTTAGGCGACGAAAGTTTTTTTCGTCGGCTAAAAGTCCACTTTAGCCGACGAAAATTTCACTTAGCCGACGAAACTATTTTTCGTCGGCTAAAATGGACTTTAGCCGACGAAAAAAAATTTCGTCGGCCTGCTAATTTTTTTTTCGTCGGCTATGATACTTATTCTGGTAGTGGTTGGTTAGCTTGAGCAATAAAATGAAGAAGTTATTCCCAAAGAATACTTTGACACCCATGCCACCAGGTAACCAGCTAGTTTAGACTACTTTCAGGGAATAAGGTTGTTGTTTCACATGAAAGCATACCTTCCGTAAGTACGTTTTTATTTGAGGAAATACAATATTTATATTTGAAGTCTAAAGCGTGGAAGATTTAAGCATAAATGCAGAACTATCGTACAATACAGACTCCATGATGACTGATGCGGTGATGCCTCCTTGTTAACTGGGCATGTTGCCTATTAATAAGAACCAGAAAAGAAGAGGAAATTTCGATACATTACTAACTAATGCTGCATTTCCTAGAATGAATATCATGCACGTTATGTAGCCAACTGCATTCCAGGATGGATCAATGGAATGTGTGAAAAATAAAAATAAATAAATAACTACATCTTTAATTTGCTTTGTAGAATAATGATACAGTACAATGTTGTGAAAGGCCTATGTAAACAGATTGTTAAGAACTGAATGGATCAAAGAAATGCAAAACAAAAATAACGTGTTTAATTTTCTTTGTAGAATAATAATATACATCACAAAATTGCGAAAAATAGAACTAGTAGTGACGGTGAATATTGTTTAGCAAACAAGTTGACAATCGTAAGACTGGCATACATAGCAATGTCTTAAGAGGACTTACTTTCCCAGACCCAACCACGAATACAAAGGGAGTCGGTTCACCATTTTCATCTTTGTGATCATATGTTGAGTCAAAGCGCCACCCTTGTTTTGCTGCCAACCTTCCATAGTAATGTAAAGAGACCTAAAGAACCATATTGCAAGATAAGCCAGATATTCATGTATTACAACACAGCAAGATCTTTCTGTATCAAATTTTCCTACAAATATAACTGTCTACCCTGAATAAGAAACAATTCAAGGCAGAAATATGCACATTATGCAGTGCAATTTGAATTGATTCACTTTCTCAATTGTTACAAAACATAAAAGTACAGGATTTTACAAAGGAATTAGAACGGCACAAACAACTTAAAATTCAACCATCTTTCTTGTGTTGTCTCCTATAATGCCATCATTACCATTCAAATTTCACACACGCAAGCAGTACAAATTGTCACTATGATCTGGTAAAAGTTGAGAATCCCAAACGGATATGTAGCCACGTATCTCAATCTTCATCAAATGCACACTACTCATGTTATGTGAAGGAGGAGAGTAAAATACCCTGGACGCCATCGGAGGGTACTTCACCAGTACCAACACGAAGGTCCAAAGCCTTGACGCCACCAGAGTTGGGGAGTTCCAAGAATTCAGCTGCAACGGAGTTTGAAGGAGTAGACACGGTAAAGCCCAATGTGGTGGAGATTAAAGCAGTCGATAAAACTACCCTTCATGTGCCAAAAAAAACTACGTACCCTTCTAGTTAAACTGGATGGCGATGGAGTTGTGGAGGTGATGTTGCCAAGAACTGAACGCACTGTTGAAAGGTCGGGAACAAGACAGCATCGTAGTGCTGCGGCGTATTGGGGCATCATCTTCTTAATTTTCAAAATCTAAATGAAAAGAGAAAAAGCTGTGGCCTGTGGGATCATTTCATTTCATTTGTGTTTGTTTCTTGTTTCTTGTTTCTTGTTTCATCGAGTTTTTATTAGCCGACGTTTTTATAGGAAATTTAAGAAAGTGAATTCCACAGGCTCTAAATTGTAATTCGCACAGATTTTTTATATTTAATAAAAACTTTCATATGAAGACAAAAAATTAAGCTACTAAAGACAAAATTAAGTTACTAAAAATGAAAAGTTGTGTGGATTACAGTTTGAAGTGTAGGGATTTTAATTCTTAAATTTTATAATTATTTCATTAAGCTTGAAGCCACGATCAAAACCAGTTAATGCATAGGAGATAGTCGAAATACAAAGATTACCAAACACAAAATAATGTACTTAATCCAGAATTACAACTACAAATTGAACAAAAAAACATCAAAGCTACGTCCAAAAGATAACAATAAAAACTAGAAAGCAGATAATCTACTCCACCATAGAATTGATGTAATCTCTCAACCATTAAAGGCTTAAGACCATATTGTGTATTTTTCATCGTATAAGTAGAGAGAAAAAACAAACAAGGGTTTTGTAGGGATCTTTTGTATGATACTGCAAATAGGGGAAAAGTGCTGAGATGAAAAATGTTTTTATCTCAGTATGAATATGATGTTAAAATTGTTGCAGGTAACAAGAATTTCCTACCAGACACCTTACAAGAGAAATGACCATGTTCCAAAGAGATGATGGGGATGAAGGTCACAACCGAAGAAGCAGAAAACCAGAATCAAAGGAGGAGAATTTTTGGGAAAGATACAAGAGCGGTGATAAGACTGTAGGTCCTCTCCATGATGGACCAGGTTATCAATTCATCGTATCTTTTAGAGCAGCTGAAATAAGCTAGGCAGCAGGTCATGACAGGATAAAACCAGCTGATTGGAATAAAGACTCAGAATTTTCTTTAGAAAATGAAAGTTAGTCTGGAGTATCTGGTAAAGAAGAAAAGCTCAGTTAGGAGTGTTTGTTGTATCCCAAAGGTACAACCTTAACTGATCGGTCTCAAGGTAAAGACCGGCTAGCTCATCTCAAACGATAGACGGTAAAGACATATTAGGTCTGTTAATGGTTGCTTTGTCAAAAAGCAGAATCGCGCCTTTTAAGAGAAACAAATCGCATGTGGTTATTGGGATGAAAACTATTAATGGTCAGTCTTTAAAGATTTTAAAGAACCAGTTTTCCAGACGAAAAGGTTGTTGTCATTCAAGCAAAAAATTATCATAGACAATATTCTTTATGCTTCCATGAAAAAAATGAAGATCATCTGCTTAGAACCCTTGAAACCCTTACAGAATAATTGCTTGGATACCATGCAAGAAAGAAGAAAAAATCTAAGGTAGTATATCTAAAAAATCTAGAAAGCGCTAAGATCCCTATGACAACAATGAAATGGTCCAAATGGTTCAAATTTCATGAGCAACTGGGAAAAGGAAAGATGCTTCCACCAACCCTGTCTATTGTTCCAGACTCATATTATGTGAGATATCTGGTTAATGTCTAAGCTAAACACCCTTAGAAACAAAAATTGTGGCTAATGGAGAATGGTTTTGTTCATAGTTTTTGGACAAAATCTAATAAAGGCTTAGAGAGATTCCTAGAATTGATAGTTCAAGCTGTCAAAAACATTAGACCAGACCGATGTATCCTGAGATTAAAGTTCATATCAACACCTCCTGAATAAATAATGATGAAAGAACAAATGAATTATATCTCTCATTTTCATTATGTCTGGATAATTCAAGGTTTGATTAAGGAATCAAACAGGACAGATAGAAATGGTAGTCCAAATTAGAGTATTCCTTAGATGAAGACCATGACAATCATGTGCATCAAAAACATAATGCAAAAGGATTATTATTCAAGCCTCCTGGAAAGTAGAGAAAAGATAATGGTTTCTTGCTATAATCATCCTCCACCAGTGAATTGTGACTTCTTCTCAGCTATAATGAGAAATGAAGTTGACGCACCCTAGCTACTACAGAGTGGCTCGAAAGGGTAGAAAAGGAAAAAAAGATATAGGATTCCTTATTCATTTCCTTATGATTCAGACTTAGACAGTGAAGAAAAAGATTAAAAAAGCACCAAAAGAGGAACACGAGAGCCAAGATTCGTTGGCTGATTATAATTGCACGCTGATAAAGAATATTACAATACAGTAAACATGATGGAGAAATGAACGGTGACCGACGCATCACGACAAAAAACTTTTCCTTTGTTAAAGTTAGTGCGTTCAGACATGATAGAGAAATAAGCAGTGGCCGACGCATCACGACAAAAGATTTTCTTTTATTAAAATTAGTGTCTTCTCCTTTTTGCTGCTGACACATGAAAACAAACAATTTTACTGAAAGTTAAGTTTGATTCCTCCTGTCACCCACTTTCTCTTAGCTTTGTTTAATTCGAGTTTGAAATCCATGTGCTATATAAGGAGCTTCAAGCTTTCAAGAGAAGGCATCGAAAAACTTGGAATAGAAGTTGGAAACACTCTCAACCTTTCTCTCGAGGTTAGAAAGACAGAAAAATAGTATATGTAATAGTGTCTCTAGTATAGTGTGAAATAAGAGTGTAAGTGTAAATACTGTGTGAAGATTTCAGTCTGTAATCATTGGGTGTGATGTGTTTTTATTATAAGTAAGTATTTGTATTTGTAAGTATAATCAAGAGTAGCTAAACAACTTATAACTGTTTATCCAAGAGCGAGGCTCTGGGTTCTGTATTTGTAGTTATGTTTTGATTAAATAAATTATATCTTGTGCCCTTAATTTCAACACAAAATATTTTTGTTTTAGAATTATTTTACTTTCAGTTGCAAAGTTTGAATTTTGTATTTGAGATATTTTTGCATGCTAAAATTAATGAATCTTCTATCTTAAGACAGTAGTGATTCCGCCAGTTTAGTAATTATTTAGACAGCAAGTCGTTAGGTGAAGTCTTGACATGTTGAAGCTAGTTCTTAAGTTGATAGGTGAATATGTTCTAGTTTGTAGAGTATCCTGGATACAACTTTTAACAAAGTTGAATTTACACTTTTATCCATAACATATATGTTATTGATATTAAAAGAAGAGTCTGAGTACTACATTGATTACATTATAAGTTCAGGTACTATATTTGCATTCCTCCAAGAGTTTATACACTATAGGTGTTAAAGACTCTTTATGAAAAAGATAGAAAAGATAAATTATTAAATAGATCTATATTATTCATTGATAAAAATGTCTCTATTTATATAGGATTACATAGAATATATATGAAAATATAATCTAATTCTAATAGCATTAGGACAAGGCACATTTAATATGGAATATCTTAGATTACTCCCCCTTGTACTGCGTTCTGTTATGCTAGTGGTGTTTCAAATGTTGGGTCATTAAAAACCTCGTCAAGTAACAAAACCCAGTGAAAGAAAAACTAAACCTTGATCGTAAAGAAAAAGAGTGCAACACACCAATCATGTGAACTCCACCTGATGTGAACACTACTCAGGAAGATTTTATAACCGTACATGTCTATGATTTTCACATGTTTATCAAATATAGATTTAGGCAAAGAAATAGTAAATCCGCCACGTTTTCTTCAGAACTCACTTAGTTTATTTAAATGTTAAGAAAAGCTTGTTGTTATTTTTTGTAGAAGAATTTAGGTGAGATATGTTTCGTATTGTCACCTTTGATGTAGCCAAGCTTCATATATTCAATACAGGCTGCATTGTCTTTATAAATACATTTAGGCTTATCTGTTGTAGAACTCAATCCACTAGTTCCTCTAATGTGTCTAATGGTCGAGCTCAACCAAACACATTCTCAAACAGCATCATGTAGAGTAATGATCTCTGAATGATTTGAGGATATTGCCACAGGAGTCTACTTTGTAGACCACCATGATATTATCGTAGTCCCAATGGTGAATATATAATCAGTTTGAGAACGACAATTGTGTAGATCTGACAAGTATCTTACGTCATGAAACCAATCAATACGTTGTTGGGGGTCTTTGTATAACGAAGGACAGCAGTGGCATACACGAAGTTGGGCCCATGTGCAACGTCAGCCACGGCGGTGTCCACAGAAGTGGTCCGGTCCCAAATCCGGCCGAGACTGTGGTCCTCATGTGCCGCATGACTTGTTCTAGTCTTCTTTGTATTTGTGTAGGGAAAGAATAGTCCCAAGTTAATGGTGTCTTTAATATATCGAAAATCATTCTTTATACCACTTCAATGACGTTGGGTTGGCGCCGAGTTAAATCTAGCTAACAAGTTTATTGAGAACACAATATCTGGTTAAGTGCATAGAGCTAGGTACAACAATGTGCCTATTGCACTGAGGTATGTGACTTCTGCTCCGAAAACATCTTCATTGTCTTCTAACGGACGGAATGGATATTTATTGATTTACAAACTTCGACCAATCATGAGAGTGCTAATAGGGTGAATTTTGTCCATGTTAAATCTTTTGAGCATCTTTTGGACATATGCAGATTGATAGATTAGAATTTCACAGGCTCGGTGCTCTTGCTCAAGGCCTAGGTAAAATCGAGTCTTTCCAAGATATTTTATCTCAAACTCATATTTCAAAAATACTACGGTGACAGTGGGTTTTTAAGCCTGCATCAAATAAACATTTTTATCGTTAGTTGTATTGAGCAAGTAGGGTATCGCATATGGTCGGGATTGAGGGTACCTGCAAAATAAGTATTAGTAAAAATCACAACAATTATTACAAACAAAAAAGAAATTACAAAAGTGACTATTGTTCCTAACGAATAACAGTCAAAAACCTAAATAAAAGCCTAACCTGAACTAAATTCCTAGAGAAAACAGCCCACACGGCCCAGTAATTCCACATGTATTTCTAAACTATCTCTAATACCCACTCACACCGCTGACAATATTAAAGAAATTTCATATGATGCAAACACACTTCACATAACATGAATCATTAAGTTTAAGCACATATTCGAACATACTAACATACAAATCTGCACATGTTGCTGACAAGTCATATATTAGTATGCATCATATGATTAATCTATACCAATTTTAACTCATATTAACCCACACGGTCCAAATACAAGTCTTGGCATGTTTTTATGAATAACAAATCATAGCAATTTCAATATCGAACAAGCATGATCAAGATAACTAAAACATCATTCAATCAATGAATAGAAACACATACACGACACACATATGAATCAAGAACAAATTAAAACCAGAAAAATATACTGAAAATAAAGGAAGAAAGTCATGAGTTACACTTTTCATTCTTCAACACGCTCGAAGCAAGCTAAGGTAGCTTTGAAATTACAAGAGGAATTGAAAATGCTAAACTAGGGTTTATGGAAGAGGTGGAGAGATGGAAGAAACTAGGGTTTTTGAGTTGTTGTGCGTCAACAGGAGGTCCCTAATTTGTTGGTTTGCTGCCCATATTTATATGGGAAAAAGGTTGCATTTTCTTTTTTGAATTAGGTCTTCTCTCCTTAGAAAACTTGGGCCTGATTACCCCTTATGAATTTCCACGAATTTAAGGATCAAAAATACTTAGAAAGAGACCTTAAAACTCCAGCAAAAAGCCTTAAAAAATTCCAATAAGTCATCCCTTAAAATCAGACCAAAACCCGACTTCAATAGAACCTTGTCAAAAATTTCAAGTTGGTGTAAGTTTTTCTTTCGATTTTGAGCAATCATAACTTTATCAATTCTCCACCTTTATGGACAGTTCTTGACTCTAAATTAAAGTACTCTCTCTTATCTAAAACTTTGTTGAACAAACAATCAAGAGAAAAGTCATCATGATGCTGTAAAAATGCTCAAAAGATTTCCTGCCAGTGAGTCTACCGGATTTCCAGTTTCTGAGTCCAACTTTTAGGGCTTGTAACTTGAGCATACTGTCCTCTTTTTGAATGATTATTGGAATGCGAATGAAGCGAAAAACCGCTAATACATCTGTGAATTGAGAACTGGCCAAAAGGAAAACAGTAGAAAATAAGTTATTTTCATACTTTCATACTAAAACAGAAGAAAATAACTTATTCTCATACTTCAAATATATGCTTCTTTGAGGATAGTTTTGCACATCGTTTCTTTGACTTCTTTTGAGATTCTTGACTGGTGGTATGACCATTCTCTATGATCTGCAACACTACTCCAAAGACGAGGCATGAATTGCCCGGATTTAGCTCTCTTTTCTCCACAATCGCTCCACAAAGTTTCTAAGAAAGAAACTATATTAAAACAACATTTTTAAGGAATAAACCAAGAAAGTTTAAGGGTTCAACTATAAATTCATTACATAAAATGCTCTTATTTCGCTTATCTCTTCAAGAGTATCAATTATATTGATGTCGTCAACATAAATGGCGACTATAGCGAATCCATAACTTGTTTTCGTTAAGAACACGCCTGGACATATTTCATCATTCTTTTATCCCTTCCTAACCAAGTAGTAAGTTAGAAGAGTATACCACATTCACCCGGATTGCTTTAATCCGTAAAGTGAGCATTGCAACCTTAATCCGTGGTTTAGAGTCACTTGAGTTAGGTAACGAAAACCCATCGTATATTTTCATATATATCTCTGAATCAAGATTCCAATAGAGATAAGCTGTAACTAGAGGTGGAAAACGGGCCAGCCCAGCCGAGCTAGGCCCGTTTAATCGAACTTCGGGCCGTGCTTGGGCTGGCCCACGTCTTAACTGGCTTGAGCCCACCTATTTACTCAAATCTAAGGCCCAGCCCAGCTCACGGCCTAAGCCCATAACATATTGGGCCGTGCTCGGGCCGGGCCTATTAACAGGTCTGTTTGTAGTTAAAAATAGAAATTAGTTCAAAATTAATATCATAGTATACCAAAACAAAAACAAATGAAAAATAACTCATATTTTCTATCGATCATTTGTTTTCTTTGCCAACAAACTAAAGAAATATATGATATATGAATCAAATGATCATTATTTATACTTGGTAATGTTTTAGCAAAACTTTTTATGGGTCTAAGAGAATCAAAATAAATAATTATTAGTATTTATAAGTTATTGTTCACACTTAAAACAAATTTTATATTATTTATAAATATATAATCTTCATATTATAAAGAAAATATATATTTTTTAAAGCGGGTCGGGTCATGGGTCTTAACTTAACGTGCTTGGGCCGGCCGGGCCTGTGGGCTCATTTTTTAGGCCCGACCCATTAAGATAACGTGTTTGGGCTGTGCCGGGCCGATAGCGTGCTCCTGCCGGGTCGAACCACTTTTAAATGTGTCGTGCTCGTGCCGTGTCCGTGCTTTATGGCCCGTTTGCCACCTCTAGCTGTAACCATATCCATTAGCTGCATATCAAGATTCTTAGACACTACCAATCTTATAAGGTAGCGGAAAGTAATAAAGCCCATCACGAGAGAATATGTCTCCTCGTAGTCTATTCCAGGGCGTTGTGTGAAGCCTTGTGCCCCTAGTCGAGCTTTGTACCTTAGTATCTCATTCTTCTCATTACGTTTTCTAACAAATACTCATTTATGTCCTACAGACTTTACACTAGGAAAAATACCTGTCACTTTGATAGTGAATCAAGTTCTGCAAGGATAACATCTTTCCATTTAGCAAATCAGCTCTACGTTAGAATTCGGCCACGGAGAGCGATTCGATGTCGTCATGCTCTATGATGTCATGAGCAACGGAATAAGCAAATATGTGAGTAACTTTCATAGATGACCAGTCTATCAATTCATAATGTTATAATAACAAATGGAGATTTCAATGTTCTCTGATATCGACATTGATCCTGAGGCGTCCTCCATAGATCCAAACATCGACTCTAGGACATAACTGTAATCAAAGACAATCTCATGAGAAGGGTTCCTAACATCAATGATTATGGGATAATGTTGTGCTGAGCCGTCTGTTTCTGTCTTGGCTGCTTTTCTATTGAACCAAACGGCCTCCCCTTTTTCCTTTGAGGAGAAGCCATGACCTCCATCCCCCTACCATGGACGGCGGCACCATCGACAGCTATAATGAGCTTGAGGAAGGTGGTCCCCTCTCTTGTAAGGACTTCAAGCCTTACAGGAGTATTTGCAGCTAGTATATATGATCTTATCACTCGCGCAACCTTAGCAAAAGAGTCGGGCAATATATCCATAACTTTTTGGAGATCGGGCATGCGTTTCACTTTTTGTTCAACTTGGGAAGTGCAAGGATCACGATGAGTTTGTGAATGTTCAAACCACAACACTTCAAGTCGTTCCTCAAGAACACATGTGTTCTTGTCTCCCCCTAACATTGGGAAGAGAAACTCATCGAAGTGAGAATCGGCAAATCGCATCGTGAATAGAACCCTATTGATGGCTCTAGGTATCAAATAATTGCGAGGGACTCATACCTAATGTAGATAATCAATCGTCTCTGAGGACCCATTTTAGTACGCAGTGGATGCGTAATCGACACATAAGCAACGCAACCAAACGTACGTAGATGTGAAATGTTAGGCTCATATCTAGTAACCAACCTGTATGCACTAATGGTTTCGTTGGCAGTGGGTCTTAAATGAACAAGTAAAACTGCATGTAGTATTACATAACCTCAGAATGCAATTGGTAGGTTGATGCACACCACCAATGCTCAAGCAATCACTTGAAGTCGCTAAGTAGTTTCAGCAAGACAGTTTTGTGTGTGCACATGTGGTACATGATGTTCAACTTCAATCCTTATAGATATGCAATAGTCATCAAAAGTCTTAGAAGTAAACTCTCTAGCATTATCGAGTCGTATAAACTTAATCGGATAATCCAGGTGGTGAACCCGTAGCTTGATAAAATGTGCTAGGCGTTTTGGGAATATAACATTGTGTGTAGATAGCAACGCACCATGAGTCCAGTGTGTGGATGCATCCACTAGGAACATAAAGTATTGAAATTGTCAACAAATAGGATGTATAGGTCCATAAATATCATTTTGGATGCGATGTAAGAATGGAATAGTTGTTGTATTATTTGTAGCATAAGATGGTTTTCCTATGATCTTTAACAATGAAGAAGCTTTGCAAAACGATTCATGTGCATTTGTTGGACCAACTAACACATTATGGGAAAGTTGACGCATTGCACTAGCATCAGGAGTCGGCCTAGTGTCCTCTGAAAGGTCAGGGCTGAGCCCGAGAGGCATTTTTACCGATGACAGGTTTACGTACGGCATCACCATGTTGGGGCGTGGTGAGCGAATTTCCCAAAATCGCCGCTTTAATCAAAAGAAGGGGTGTCCATTCGAATTGTGCAAAATCTGAATCATCATATCCTTCCCAGGGTGACCAAGGTGGTCATGCAAAAGCTTGTATAAATAAGCTTCTCAAAGTTCATGTTTGACGACTACATGGGATTCAATAATCCGAATTGTAGTGAGGTAGCTAGAGCCCACTAGATTGACTCATAATGTTCTCCAATATGCGTTTTCGTCCGCAGTCATAAGAAGTGATGCACAAGAGCTCTTTTTGATTCTCACAATGAGTCTCCAAGTGAAAACCATTAACGCGAATGTCCTTAAAACATAACAAGGTTTGATTTCCTATGGATCAGTGTGCCATGGTGCAGCAAAACCCTAGCAGTTTCACGCCCTTTGATGACAGGTGACGATCCTATGATTGTTGTCAAAGAAGTTGTACACGACGCCAACTCAAAGAAGAGTTACCGGTTTCTTAAGATTGTGTGGGTGGTCCCATAGTTTGTGAGACATTCGATTTCTTCAGTAGAGATACCTACAAAAGGATGTATATATATGAGTAATAGTTCAATTTTGAATGTATTTAGAAGGATTGAAAAGTACTACAAGAAGCAATAATCCCAAGAGTGCAAAAAAATTTCCGCATAGAATGTGATGTATTCATGTATTCAACCAAGGTGTATTATATGTCTTTATTCTATTCCTCAACTATCTTATAATCAAGTAGTCATATCTCATCGCACTTCGCTTGAAGCTCTGGTAGGAGAGCGACATGTATGTTCCCAAATCTTTCTGCTATAGCATTCCATAAATCAAGCGGTTTCGATTTCTTCATGTACTGACACCGTAAGGTGGGGCACATATGGCGTCTTAAAAACATTAGTGTCTGAGACCACATCTTTTTGCATGGTGGAGGCATATCCAGGTCTTGGCGGATCGTCTGAAGGAGATCACGACCAATAAATATTTGTTTAACACCTGACACCCATCGAGGGTATTCAGTTCCCTGGGCATCCAAGATGTCGAATTCAATCCTTGCTAAATCCATCTACAATACAAATACCAAATTGTTAAAGGTCGAGATCTTAAAAGTATCAACGATGCTTTATGGTTTGATTATGCAAATTCTCAATGACCAAAATTAAGGGGTCCGAGCTATGTTGTAATCTCTCAAGAACCAAAAGTTAAGGGGTCTGAGGTATGTTATACCTGAAAAGCACAAAACCAAGGACGGGGTAGATGAAATGAGGGAAACGACTTTATCCCTCTCGAAAAAAAGAAGAAGTGTTTTTCGGTTCATATGAACTTGCCTCGATGTTTGTTCTTGGAATCCTTGTAATAACTTGAAATAACCAAATGAGATCGGCCGAGAAAAAGGCGGAGCCGACAACGTATGGCGGAGCAACCGGTGATTGTGCAGCCAAGAGAACTGTACTTCGGATAGCTGTCGTCAGCGGTCTTGATGGGGGAGTTCTCGGAGGCGGTGGTGGAGTCATTTATACAATGATTTTCATTTTTCCCTAAACCCAAACAGAGTAGATCTGATCAGTTGAAAATATTGTTTTTACTGTGTTGACCATGTTTTCCTTTTTTTAAGTGTCTTAACGGTGTTAATATTAAAGTTAGTGTCATTTAAGAGTTCAAATGGGAAGGATGCAATGATATGTTATGCGCACACCCAAAGAGACAAGATGGCTAGGCTACCGTCGGTTATCATTTCACGACCATTTAACTAGAAGGATGGCATGGTGTGGTTGGTGAGATTGCTACATTTGGTCCTACACTTTTGGAGGTTCTATGTATCCTTCTAGCTACGGCTGCTAAGCTTAATTAGTTACTATCAGAAGGAATCACCTAAATGAACTTACCAATTAACTTAATTATCAGAATCGCCTAATATATATGCAACTGTCTTTCTTCTGTCTGATCAAGTTTAGGCTGTTTAGCTACTAGCTCCCGGTTCCACAAGACAACAACCCTAGCTTATTATACACACAAATACATATAGGTGGGTTGGTGTGCTTGGATTATTGTTTCTTCTCTATTATGTGAACATACACCAGTTCAGCACTAAATAGAAACGATCGAATAAGAAGCTTCTACGGGATATATATATATATATATATAAAAGAAGCTTCTACGGGATATATATATATATATATATATATATATATATATCCCGTAGAAGCTTCTTGTTCGATCGTTTCTATTTAGTGCTGAACTGGTGTATATATATATCCCGTAGAAGCTTCTTAACACTACACACGATTTGAAAAGGTCGTATGTATGCGTATACTAAGACTACAGGCCTAACACTACTACTTAACAACATATATTAATCTTTCCATAATGGAAATTTGTTATTTAGTTGTTGAGGGATTCAACATCGATCCTACTTACAGGGTGGTCGTTAAGAAAAGGGTAATTACAATTTACAGGGTGGAATATATATAGAAATAAAAATTAAAGAAGCTTCCTCATCAGGGTAGGAAAAGCCGATAAACATTGTGCCAGTTTTCCCTTGATACTGTTCTAAGTTCTAACCTAAAATAAAATGTTTTTGTTTTTGTTTTTTTAGCAATATGGAACTGCGAACTAGCTAGATATTGTAGTCCTCCCATTTATTGCTTATTTCATTTCTTGAATAAGCAAGTCCAACTTGTAGTCGGGAAATCAAACAATATGTGGAATTAATTGAATAGAAATCCAATGATTGCTTTGGCAATTAATAATTTGAAGAGTAGCTCAAGGAAAAATATTTGACTAGTGGATTACCTGATGAGAACAAGTGTCTGATATCGAAAGGCCTCTGACCAAGAAAAGTCTTTCACTTGGTAGGCGACTGTTCGAAGGAAAAGAGAAGGTTGGTCGGATTAGTCTTCATATATATAACCCGGTCTAGCAAAAGTCTTCGTCCCTAGCTAATATTGCAACAAATTAAACACAATATAAATCTCCATGAATACTCATATAATGGCATCTCCTCTATCTAGCTCGAGAGAGGGATATAATGACATCCTCTCTCTATCCCCTTTATATATATATATATATATATATATATATATATATATATATATATTATAGTGACATATAATGAGATCCTCTCTATCCTTATATATCAGGACCTTTTATTGAATGATTTTTATTTTTGGTTTATTTATGGGTATAGACATTCGACAAATTTTTCGATCACATAATAATATCTCCACCGTTCAATATGTAGATACATATATATAGATCATTTTTACAAAATTTCATCAAATTTGGTGATCGTTAAGGCTTTGAAATAACTGAAATCATTTGACGGATCAAATATGTCAAACTTGAACCGTTAATGTCTATAATTTTAATTCGCAGTTTTTAACATCTTAATGATCACCGATTTGGATGAAATTTTACAGAGGTAATCTATATATTATGGCCTAAGAATTAAACGGTTAAGATATAAAAATGTGATAGAAAAGTTTGTCGAGTGCATATCTCTATAAATAAACTAAAAACAAGGTCTCTTATTGAAAGGGTCCTATATATATATATATTATTGATTAAGGAAATATGTGCGAGAAGATAGGGAGACCATTTATATAAGGTATTACAGAGTACTAATATGTTAATATGAATGAATATATAGTCTTATTCTATATACATATCATAACGACAATAGACCAAAACATACATGATAGAATATCCTAGAATACTCCACCTTATGTTGCCCGCCTGTAAGCCGATGGTGCTTCAGATGTTGCCTCGTCAAAACCTCGTCAAGTAACAAAAATCATGTGGGAGAAATTAAACTTTGATCGTAGGAGAAAATAGTACAACTCATCAACAGTTTCATTGAGAAATCGATCATTCTTGAACAACTTCATGTTGATCAATAGTCTACAAGAGACAAGGGGTGCATACGATGTTGCCTCGTTAAAAACCTTCATAAGAGAAATTCGATGGGACAAAAGTCTTGATATAAGGGAAAAAGAGTACAATTGCACCCTTCATGTTTGATAATGACATGAATGTGCTAGATTCCCTCTAAAGTCTGCATCTCCCCCTGATCTTTAAATCATTCATAGGAGTTCGGATAACTTAGCATATCAATGTATTTTAAACATGTCTTCAAATGTGGCATTGGACAATAACTATCTATATCACGTCATATTATCCTCAACAAGATCTTTTACTTAGACTTGGAGCAGAAAGCTGTTTGACAACTTAAAGCATAAGTTCACGCAGAAATTCAGATTCTCGCGCAACATGACTTCAAGGACGAAAATAGCTGTAACTTCCTGTAGAAAATAGTATAGATGATCATTAAACTTTTATGGAAAGTAGACATCTGTACCTTTCCAACCATAGGTCACACACTTTCTGGTTTGTTTGGAGCTGTTCACAAAAAGTCTTGTAGAAGTCAGCTGACTGTTTTGACAAAATTATATTCTCAAATAGATCCATCCTACTTTACAAAAACTGGTCATAACTCACTAGTATGATAGCTATGATCAAATGATTGGTGTCCCTGGAATGTAGACATATAGAAATTTCCAAAGGTACCAATTTTATTGTTTTCTAATGAGTGAGCGTTTTTGTAGGTCTCGTGGAATTTGATAGATTCTTATTTCGCTTTTGATGTGTCTTTCTTATGTAGGGTAGAATAGACCCAAAGCCATTTACGTATTGAAAGGATGTCCTTATGCCATTCCAAATACATTTACGTATTGAAAGGATGTCCTTATGCTACATTTAACTTTATAATGAAAGTGATGTTAAATCTTTCGTATTGTGTTCAGAACATGATGCGTCTTATTGTACTTAGATAAGATTTCATCTCTTAATGGATCTCTCTCTTTTAGAGAAAAAACTTTGACTAATCATGAGAGCTTATGTTGGCACCACTTTTAGAGAGCCTATGCCAATTGATGAAAAATATCATCAACACACACTCATCGATTTCCATTACGAGACCAATTGATGAATAATTAACATCAATACAATCGTTGAGTTTCATAAAAAGACTATGTCTTTCCCAATATCTTTTTCATTCTAACTTCTGATGGTTTGATACATATGGGCATGTCTTGTGCATCAAGATGCCATATAAATCCGAAATGAACAAGCAAGGGCATTATTCATCATATCCCTTCCAAGTCAAGAAGTTACTTAGTGTGTATTCCAACATCTCTTACAAACCACACGCTCCAGTGGTCTAGAGCAACTTGATTTGGGTGATTGAAGTCTCTTCAAGAACTTTATGAATATCTCTGATCTCATAAAGATGCTATTATGATCACATTTATAGACTGCATGTTCAGTTATTCGGAAACTACCAAACGACAAAGTAGTGGAGTTCAACAACATCCATTTCGAGAGCATATCTCATCGTAGTCGATCTCAGTGAGTGTTATTGAGACCTTGCGTCATAAGGTGAGCCTAAGCTCTTGTTCTCTCTACACTATCTAACTTGCCCAAGGACCTATCTTTTTGTTAATCCTGAATCGAAACTTTCCATTAGGTCAGTCTACTTGTAGAGATCTCTATATGTATATCCTTGGTTTTGATATTGAGGCGTCCCCCAATGATAACCATAATTCGGAGCTTCATTATGAGACGGATTTGAATATCACTGATCAATAGATCAGGTCGTGTCAAAGCTCGCTTTCTCCATAGTGCGAGTAATTATCGAACTTTAGGGCATCCCTCTCTTTTATGGGTCCACATGGTATGTGGCACTATGTTGTCACATTAATGTCATCATATCACCATCAATGGTGATAGCGTTAAGACCAACTTATTATTGTCGCGCCATGTTTTCTTAATAGGATATCAATCCTTGCAGACATATTTGCAGCATGTGATCTCGTCATTTTAACACTTTAAGCATTTTGGATTAAGATGAGACTTAATGATGACAATTCACGTCATTCCACTTGAACACTTATGTTCGTATCTTCCCGTAATGATGGGAATACAATCACAAAAAGACAATTCGCAATAATATAACGGTTAAAGATATCGTCAGACAAGGTTTGTAGATAAGCGGATTGTAGGTGGAGGTCATCAAATTGACTCAAATCAAATCTAAGAACTTATTCATCTCACACAACTCATATAGGTAGTGTGGCAGTACAATTTGACACATGCACACGGCTTAGAATATAACTATTAAGCTTTTAAGCTATTGAGTTAAGGAAAACTTAAATGGTTTGAGATTTTATATATGGAATTTAATTAATTAGAGCTATACATATATATATATATATATATATATATATATATATTTTGTTATATTTTCAGGATATGGATAAGAGTTGGATTTCGCTTTCAATATGAGACAAAAGATTTGGTAAAAGAGTTATTAGTTTCAGCACCCGAAGAGTAATGAGTTTTGGGAGCAGTACACATATTGGATATATCACTATGAAATATCATCAGGGGGTCTGCATGATCATGGGTAATTTTCTAAGATGGGCAGTACATCAAACAATCCAACAACAGTCTTCGTCAACTATATGTTTCTTTATTAGAGTGGTGTATGCGCTCAAGGATATTATATGTATGAGCCGGTGTAGTCCTTCTCTAAAGTTGTCAACACTGCTGGTATTGACAAGTACAACAAACTGCTGGTATTGACAAGTACAACAAACTGCTGGTATTAACAAGTACAACAAACTGCTTGCTTTCCAACAGACCCCAGTGTACCTCGGTTATCAGAAGACCGTTCTTGAAAGTGTGACGGATGTAATGAAGATTAAAGTTGAGACAAAATCGACTGTGAAGGTTGTTGATGATTATCTACAGTACACTGCTTTGATGCTGCCCCATGGTCATCGTCTTCCTACCACTCATCAAAATGTCCGATGTATCCTTAAAGATCTTGGACTTTCCTACATCACGATCCATTCCATGCATGCAGATATGATTGTGTTCTCTTCTAGGTTAAAAATCCAGAAGAGAATAACCTTGGTGGCCTTAACGCATGTCATGTATGTCACACTAAGAGGTATAAGCTGACTCTTGTAAGCAATAGGAAACCTATAAAGGTAATTTTGTATTTTCCATTGAGGGATAGGCTAGAGCGGTTGTACATGTCATTACACACGACCAAAGCTATGAGATGGCACGCTGATAGGGAATTGCATAACAAAGATGCACTTATACACCCTGCTGACGGAGAGGCTTGGAAGCATATAGACGGGGAGTTTCCTCATTTTATGTCAGATGTCCAAAATGTGAGGCTTGGGTTCTCATCCGACGGATTCAACCCTTTTGGCAACATGAGTCTTCAATACAGTGCATGACCGATGATTTTGGTACCGTACAACCTTCCTCCATGGATGTGCATGAAGAAGGAATACAATATGTTAAGTTTGCTGATTTTGGGACCCGGTTATCTAGGGAAGTGTCTCGATGTGTAATTGAGATACTTGATTAAAGAAATTAAGTTTTTTTGGGACGTTGGTCATCCCACTTATGACAAGTACATGCACGAGAAGTTCCAGATGCATGTCATGGTTGTTGGTACCATCAGTGATTTTCCTGCCCATGGGATACTGTTGGGCACGTTGTTAGAGGATACAAGGCTTGTCCAGAGTGCCTTAGCGATGAGGGGAGTAGCAATCATTGCAACAAGATATGCAAATTAGGTTACCGTACTCTCCTTCCATATGATCATGAATGACGGTTCGATGACAAGACATTTGATGAGACCATAGAAAACGGTGTGCCTCCCAGAAGACGGACGTGGGAAGAAATTTTAGTGTGCTTAATGAGTACGATTTTTGGCAGCTCAGCCATCATCCTAATATTATGGCGGCAATACCAGAAAGACCCAACAAGTACTAATTCTAGACACATAAGAGCATATTCCGGAAACTCCCATACTGAAGTAAGTTGTTGATCAGACACTACCTAGATGTGATGCATATAGAAAAGAATGTGTGTGACAGTGTGGTGGGCACAGTGGTGAACTTGGAGGGGAAGACGAAAGACGGTTCTAAGGCACACATTAATCTTAAAAAATGGATATACGAAGACATCTATGGTTGAAAGAAGGGAAGAAAAAAATGTCTCAAGCTCTTTACACCGAGAAGCCTGACCAGAAGAATTGTTAGGTGATGGTGCATGGTGGGCAAAATGGAGTTGACTATTACAGTGTTCTTGATTTAGTGGTTGAACTCATTTATGGGCAAGGTATGACAATCTACCTTTTCAAGTGTAGATGGTTTGATACTACCCCGCAGAGCATGAAGATCGATCAGTAAATGATTTTATTGGTGAACACTACAACAAGCTGTCATGAAGATGACCCGTTCGTTTTTGTCACCTCGGTAAAACAAGTATTTTATCTTGATGACCTTGTTAAAGATGACACGTGGAAAGTAGTCAACCTTATGAACCCTCGAAACATTTACCGGGCGGCTACACTTGGAGAGGCCGAAGACGAGGAAGAAGATGTTACGTATTAAGAGCCCAACGCAATAGGTATTCTTGACTCCTCTACTGAACGCTTTAATAATTTTAAAACGGGTCGTTCGGTTCGAATTCATGATGAAGAGCCAAGGCTTATTGATGTTGATCAAAATCAAGAAACAGACGAATACTCTGGTGATGAAGAAAGACATAGATTGCCAGAAATTAATTATGACACCGAAGATGACTTATTGGATGATTCCGATTACGAGCCTTAGTTTTAATTTAGAGGACGTAATCCATTAATTTGTAATATAAAATAATTTATGTGATTTACATATGTAAACTATATGTTGAATTCATATTTCTGTTATTTTATATGAATTTTGGTGATATATGAACAGGAAATTAGTATGGTTTACATTTTACATTAGTTTTTTTAAGTATTTTTTATTATTTTAACTAACGAATTATAGCATAATTCATCGGCTAAAACCCTATTAGCTGACAAGTATCCTAATCTTTCGTTGGCTAAACCTTAAACCTTAGCCGACGAATACCCTAATGTTTTGTTGGCTATGATATAATAAATAAAATAATAATTTTATACGACTGATTGCGTCTCATCGATTTGAAACTATTATCAGTTGACGGTCTGGCCAAAATAATAATTTAGACGGTCAAATGACCGTTTCCGTGCATTTAGGGGTTTGACTTATGAGATTGACCGTCTGGATCGAGTCCTTAACGTTGTTGGATCAAGTTAAATTTTTTCTCATACGTTTATTTTATCATGATGGTCAGATTTGACTATCGGATTTTGTTTCTCAAATTTGTTTATCAGAATCACAAAGCAACTCAACCATGTATAAAAAGGACTAGCCGACGATATTATTGAAAATTCGTCGGCTATAGTTAAATAAATAAATTAATTAAAATAAATAAAATAAATGAATTGAAAATAAAATGGACTATAGCTGACAATATTATTGAAAATTCATCGGCTATAGTTAAATAAATTAATTAAAATAAATAAAATGAAAATAAAATCAATAAATTAAAATAAAAAGGACTATAACCGACGATATTATTGAAAATTCGTCGGCTATAGTTAAATAATTATATTAAGTGAAAATAAAATAAATAAAATAAAAATGACTATAGCCGACGATATTATTAAAAATTTGTCGGCTATTGTTAAATCAATAAATTAAAATAAAAAAAATAAAATGACTATAGCCGAGGAATTTCACAGGTATAACCGACAAATTTTTTATTTTTTCGGCTAAATGTCATGGGTATATAAGCAAACCCAGTACATTCCCTCGCCCCCAATCTCAAAAAACACAAATTTTGCCTCCGCATCGGCCTCCGTCGTTCACCTCATAGCCAATTCGTCGCCTCCACAACCTCCTCCTCGCCTCCACACCATCCTCCTCGCCTCCATCATACTCCATAATGACTCCTCTACTACCAACAAGTGCAGTTTGATCTCTCTCTCTAATGCCGAATTTTTCTGAACTTGCTGTAATTTGGGTTTAATGATTTGGTCGGAATTTGTTGACATATATGGATTGATTTGTTAGTTTATATCCGTGAATTTGTCTAAATTTCTATAACTTATTCCCAACGAATCTTGTGTGATCAATGCATTCTTTTTTATTTTTGTTGCATACTGTCGCATCCCGGGACTATTTCCGGCCCCAAAACACGACAGTAACCGCCGTAATCCCGGACTAGCGAGTAATCAATACGTCATTAGACGTATTAACTACCCTCCAGACCGAAACTACAAGGCTATGAATAAAATAATCATCACACAATAATATGAAAGTCAAATATGAAATGACAAATGTGCAGATAAGTGTTTAATTATTTTACAAGCGGAATGTAGCGAATGAAAATACATGAGACAAATATAATACAAGGAATGTCTCAAAATAAACAAGCCCGAAAATAGTTTAAAGTGCGCAACAGATTATTCAAAATGTCAAATACGGAGATCACGAGAAGTGGAGTCCATACCAGAAAGGGTGTCCCTGAAAACGGAAATGCACGATGATCGACGCCGATCCACGAGCTCCTAGTCCAACTTCTCTAGTGATGGGTGCTGAAGACCTGAAAAAATCTAGGGTCAGCAACTAGTCCTCGCTAACCCAAATGGGGCCGAAGCCCAACCAAATCAGGGTTTAAAACACATGAGAAAACATATAGCTCATATATGTAGATATACATATAAGTATACGTCCAGTGCATTTAAAACATATGCAATAACCACGCACACAAAGCTCGAGTAAAAGCATGTTAACCACACATGAAAGAACTTTCTGGATCCACTTGGCCGAAATTCTGGGTTTGTCTTCACAGCAAACCAGGGCTAACTACGTATGCGTCTGAAAACGAATAATAGCGAGAGCGTCCATTTACAGCTAATGCCCAACAGATCTCTCATAACAGTACACCGCACTTACGTCTCGCTTAACTCTGTGCAAGATGAGCGTAAGTGGAAAAATAAAATAAACATGGCATTGTCCCTCCGAAGGTTCACGGTTATTGACACCGTGGAAAGCGTAGTCTAAACACTAGGTCCCGTCTCTCTCAGGTCAAGCACCGAAAATCAGGACAACGGTACTACTTTTTGATCCAAACACACACACGCAGACCAATGTTATAAGAAGCGTGTGGTCATATAGTAAAACAATGCAGCTATACCTTTATATATATAAAATAAAGAAAAGCCATCAACCCGAGAAAGGTTACGGCTCACTCATTGGGCGTGCCCTCTGCTACCTGATATGACGATATAGACGGCTGTGCTCCAACTCCCGATCCTCCTGAAACCGACGACAATGCACTCTTAAGTCTGTGGGGAGATAATAATGACATAATCAGACAAATGTAATTCGAGGATTTACTATCTACACTTTATGACTTGATAAACATTTTCTGTTTATCTTTCCGACATTAGTTTAATTTATTTGACACTATGATTCTCGAACCGGCGAGAATTCGAGATTATTTTCTATTTGGTACTTACGTAATTTTCGTCGCGTTTTTAATTCAAAAACCTTTAAATCATTTAACTGTAACAATTAAAACGTAAAAGTATGTTTTCTATGGTAAAAGTCAAAAGTCAACTTTAGAATAGTAAAAGTCAACAGTCAACAATAAAGTCAACGGTTAACGGTCAAAAGTAAATCAATGAATAGTAAAAGGCAATGATCAAAAGTCAACTGATGAATAGTGAAAGTCAACAATCAAAAAGGCAATCGGTGAATTGTAAAAGTCAATGTTCAAAGTCAACTAGTAAATAGTCAAAGTCAACAGTCAAAGTCAACCATTGAATAGTAAAGTCAATAGTCAAAGTCAATTGGTGAATAGTAAAATGCAGGTGTGGTTTGACGTTCTCGAGCACCTAAGGAACAGTTGGGCAGATGCTGTGCATGGGGGAAGGTACGTTGGGAAGTTAATGAAAAAACAAAATTGTATGTGATATTATATCTCGTACAAAATTGTATGGAAGAACGAGTTGCGGACCCACTGCACTACGCATGGGAACACACGTTCTGGTACCCCTGTTGAGTTCTAGTACAGAGAGTACGTGGCGTTGGCTTCTGATATCAGAATTCAACAACACTCAAACAGGTAATTAAAAAAACAATTAATTGTTTAAATTGTCGTTAAGTACGTCCATTTTATAATATTTTACTAATATTTTATTTTTTTTCTTTGAAGGCCGTTTTCAAGGCGAACGCTAAGAACCGGCAACACAACACAAGGAACCATCATGCCGGTTTTAGACCGTTCGCTATGTGCATGGACGAGACGACTAGGAAACATCTAGAAGTCAACCAGTACATCTATACGTATGAAAAGACATATTTTGACGCCTAGAAGGATATTGTATGTCATATTACATTTTCAATTTTTTTTTACTTATTTGTATGTAAAAATGTTAATTAATTATTTTTTCCTATCCAATTAGGTGAAGGTGAGGCAGGCTAGTGACGGGGTGATGACCCCTATAGGAGGAAGAGATGTCTAAAGCCATGTCTAGAATCAACACTTCGGATCCGAGGGTTGGGAGGAGGGGGTCTTGAAGACCACTCCATAATTTCAAAGAAAGACAAGCTCGCCACCAGCAGGACGACTCAGCTAAAGTTAGAAGTTCAGAGACTATGGGAAGAGCAAGCCACTCATGCCGCACAGATCGCTGCCCAAACATTCTATACTGCCGCCTTACATGAGTATAATGTCGCTGTATATGCCTCCCAGTAGGCCCAACAACAGCATATGTTTCAGTACTTACAGGAGTTTTCGGTTCCATAGCTTCATGGACTTCCGGCTCTGCCCATGCCTATGCCTATACCGCTCCTGAACCTCCTCAGCAGCAGCAACCTCCTACTCCGTAGTAGTCCCGAGACACAAATATAGATTTAGACGATATAGATTTTGTGTAGTTAAATGATTATATAGTTTTATGTGTTTATGAACAATTTATATTTTTTTAATCAAAAACGTGTTGTCATTATTTTTGGTGTTGTTGGTTATATGAAATTTTTTTGGTGTATTTTACATGTTGCTTGGAATAATAATTTAGAAATTTCAAGATTTTTTTACTGGAATGAACTTATAGTCGACGAAACTTGTCATAATTCGTCGGCTATAGTATTTTTATTAAAGTTTAGTTGACGAATTATGGTATGTTTCGTCGGCTATAGCACTATTTAGCCGACTAATTTTTGTTATAATTCATCGGCTATAGTTATTTTTTTTATTAAATACTTTATCCGAAGAATAAATTAAATGTTTCGTCGGCTAAAGTCTCAGACTACGGTAGACGAAATGATGTTTCGTCAGCTATAGTATGAAACTTTAGCCGACAAAATAGATAAAATATTCGTTGGCTAAAGTTTCAAACAATAGCCGACAACGATTTCTAATTTCGTTGACTAAAGTCATAGCTGACTAGTCTTTCCCGATGAAAGAATAGCTGACGAAGACTCGTCGGCTAAGATCTTAGCCGACAAATTTAATTAACAGACCGGAGAAAATTTTTCGTCGGCTAAAGTTCTTGTCCTGGTAGTGAATGGTGAATTTAGTTAAGAGATTTTATATGTATATATATTAGTGCCACAATATACTTAAAACTCTAGCTCCGTCACTGATGGTAGAATATCCTAAATGATAATCTTTCTTTTTTATCTTCATTTTACGAATAACTTAACTTTTTTTTTTAAAAAAAATTATCACAATAATAAAGTAGTCCAGAATGACACTGATCAGGGGTGGGATCGATATGTGATGGTACGAGATTTGACTATCCTGATACCGATCCCGATTTTTTTCGGTATCGATACAGGATGAGATGTGTGATTTTGAGGCTTGGTACCGAACCATCCCGATACCGATAAGTTCGGAACAAATTCGGGATGAATCGGGACATGATTAGTTTCTACTTTCAAATTATATATATTATTTAGTTTAACATGAAAAACATCTACCAAACATCAACAATACCTAACATAAGACAATGGAATAGTGAAAGGACTGTAATATCATTGATATAAGAGAGTTGTAATTTGTAAGCATTTACAGACAGTTGTAATTTGTAAGCATTTACAGAGAGTTTCTTATTGCACAAATGCACCTTTCTGTTCTCATAAACATGGCTATTAGGCTATACAACATTTTAGGCTCAACATGTTTTGCTCTCACCAGGCTTATAGCAAACTCAATAGGTCTAATAGATTCAAGATGATGACAATTATGAGCCCCTCGAGCGTTTGAAAGCCATCACAAAAGCAGCAACCAACATGACAAAAAACATACTAAATCAACAAAGAACATAGAGGTGATACTTACTCCAAGTTTTCCCATCGACAGAGAGCAGAGAGAGCAGCGCACTTGGACGATAGCAGAGATGTGGGTTTACTCAGTTTAGGGTTTGAGAGACGAGAGAGTTTATTCAGTTTAGAGTTTGACTTTCAACAATACACTAAAATTTGGGACGAGTTTTCTCTTTTGAGCTTAAAATTCGGGGCTTTCGCTTTCGGACTTAACATTTGGTACGAGTCGAGATATTCAGGATTCAGCTGGCCCATCCTGATACCAACCCGATTTTTAGATTCAGGACGACCATATTTTCATCTTCTATTCCATCTCGTTCAGGATTGGTACGAGATTTTCAGGATCGGTATCAGGATTTCAGTATCAAAGTCCCACCATTAACACAGATGTTTTTTTTGTACTCATCACATGATTTTCGCACATACATGGTATGTAGCTATGATTCGTCTATTCCATATTCTTTGTACATATCCAAAGTGTTTAATTTGGATTTTGGTAAATAGTCCATTTCTTGCCAACTACAGCATAGACTTGCTGGTCTTTGCTGACCTGAAATATATGAAAAAATTGTATTCGGAAATAACACCCTTTGGAACTGGCTAATATTATTCCTAGTTTGATATTTAGCTCACCAAATTTTAGGTTTGACATTTTGTTACCAATAAACTTGTAGATTGGAGTAGCTGAAATGGGAAAGCCAGCTTTGGGCCGAGAATAGAACCTGACGGCGATCTGACGTCACCTCTGACGCACCATTAAAACCATCCGATCGGGTTACGTAGTTGGTGGAGGGTTGTCGTTTACTAAAATCACCAACCACAACATCGGCAAAACGCTGCGTTAGGTGGAGCTTCCTACGTGGCGGGGATTGGTGGCTTTTTATTCCAACGTGTACCCCACAACCGAATCCCGTTTCTACTTCCCTCCCTCACCAACCCCCAATTTTCTCCTCCTCTACAACACGGCCCACGATTACTTTTGTGCACTCCATATTGTTTGATTACACGTGTGTACTCTGATAGAGTAGGTTTCCTATGAGAACCTGATGGACACGTGGGGTTCGGTGATTGGTGGTGTTGGATGTTACGGTGACAGACACGTTACAGAGAGAGCTCAGTGTCCTATTTATGAGATTAACTGACGTGATCTACCCTTGAGAAAGTTTCTAATACCGAACAGGTCCAGTCTCTGATCACCTACTTGTATATTACTTCGACCAAAGCTCAAACCTAACCAGGGAGAAGGAACACTGCAAGAAAGCTGATCCCAACCCAATCCTCACCTTCTCCTTTCTCTCTTTACCCAAACACAAAGTTTCCGTCCGGCTAAACCAAAATGGAGAACAAACAAGACAATCACGAATTCATTTTCCGGTCCAAGTTGCCGGACATATACATCCCGAACCACCTCCCTCTCCACACCTACTGCTTCGAGAACATCTCCAAATTCCATGACCGTCCTTGCCTCATCAACGGCAACACTGGCGAGACCTTCACCTACTCCGACGTCGAGCTCACCTCCCGCCGTGTCGCAGCCGGTCTCGACAAGCTCGGCATTCAGCAAGGCGACGTCGTCATGCTCCTCCTCCAAAACTGCCCCGAGTTCGCCTTCGCGTTCCTCGGCGCCTCCTACATCGGCGCCATCATCACCACCGCCAACCCTTTCTACACTCCTGTCGAGGTCGCCAAGCAAGCCACCGCCTCCAAAGCCAAGCTGATCATAACTCAAACAGCCTACGTCGAAAAGGTGAAGGACTATGCCAAACTCAACAACGTGAAAGTCATGTCCGTGGAGGAGGCGTCCTCGTTTGATGAGGACATGTTGCATTTCTCCGAGTTGACGTCGGCTGACGAGAGAGACATCCCGGCGGTGAAGATCAACCCTGACGACGTGGTGGCGCTGCCGTATTCTTCCGGCACGACGGGGCTGCCGAAAGGTGTGATGCTCACTCACAAGGGTTTGGTGACGAGCGTGGCGCAGCAGGTCGACGGCGAAAACCCGAACCTCTACTTTCACAAGGAGGACGTGATCCTCTGCGTGCTGCCGTTGTTCCACATCTACTCCCTCAATTCTGTGTTCCTCTGTGGACTTCGCGTTGGGGCGACGATCCTGATCATGCAGAAGTTTGAGATCAACAAGCTGCTGGAGTTGGTGGAGAAGGAAAAGGTGACTATAGCGCCGTTTGTACCTCCGATTGTTTTAAACATCGCCAAGAGCCCCGACCTCCACCTGTATGACTTGTCGTCGATTCGGATGGTGATGTCTGGCGCGGCTCCGATGGGGAAGGAGCTCGAGGACACTGTCCGGGCTAAACTGCCTAATGCCAAACTTGGACAGGTAATTAATTTTATTAAATTCATTTTAACGTCAAAACGTTTATAGTTTGTTTGTTTTTTTGTTTTCGTGATGACAAAACCTTCCTAGTTGGTACAAACGTTAAAGCATCTCTTTCTAACGTTAAAGTATGTCTTTCTTCCTTTCAAAAAAATTACGTCTTTCTAACCCCAACACTTTATTTTTGGGTTCTTTTAGTAGGTGAGGCCGGAAAGTGATATGTGAGATATCGGAAATAAATTTAATTGATTATTTTTTGATATTGGAAATATAAAACTGTATGAAATACAATATATAGGGATAACACATACAAGTACATCGGATTCATAATTGTGGTTGAATTGTGAGAGTTGACTGTGAGCTTTTAAGGTATTTCATTGGTATGTTTTGGATTTGACTTTATAATTACAGCATGGTGAGTTATGAACTTACGATCACAAGTGCGATATGTCAAAAGGAATATTCGGGTATGCATGTATTTCTATAAACGTGTGAGACTCTTTAATTAGCTCATTTTTAGAGTCAGCTTTTCACAACTCCGTATTTTAATGTCTAAAACATAATGTATAGATCATTTTATCAAGTTTCATCCAATTTAAACATCATTTGAGCTTCCATAATTATAATTTACACAAACGGTTCTACTTGAACATATTTTGTTCTATTAGCTTGTTTCATCTAATTCGATATTTAAATAATCTCTAAATTACTTGAAACTTGTTGTACCAGATAAACGAAGCATTAATATCTATATCGTCATGTCTTGATACTCAAAAATATAATGCATATAGTTAACTTTCACATAGGTTGAAATGATTTTTTTCCCAATTTTACCGTGTAAAACGAAAATGAAGATCTATATGTTGTTTACTATCAGTGTAGTTTCATTTGGGATTATGTTCTAAACTCTACTTCCATATTTTCAAAAGGGTTACGGGATGACTGAGGCTGGACCAGTTCTATCAATGTGCTTGGCATTTGCAAAAGAACCCTATCCGATCAAATCAGGTGCATGCGGGACCGTTGTAAGAAATGCTGAGATGAAGATCATCGACCCCGACAACAACGAATCCCTTCCCCGGAACCAATCCGGAGAAATTTGCATCCGAGGGAGCCAAATCATGAAAGGTACTTACACATGCTAAACTAACTTGATCTTCGTCTATAGCTTTTGTCATGTTTACCAAGTAAGATAGTGTTGGATTTTTAAAGTATTTACTTATAAAAATGGAGAATACCACTCATATATTTGTATATTCATAAGTTATTTTTTTGTTAGAATATTTATAGCAAGTTGGTAAATTCACTAAATTGTAAGACTTTTTCATTTCGTGTGATTGAAGGATGTGAAGTGTAATCCGAGAGTACCTAATTATATAACAAGATTGGACGGAGTTATATGTGGGGGCATGACTTTGTCTTGCTTGTTCATTTATAATTGGAGCAATAGACCCTTTCATAATTTCTTTGTTATGCATGTCTACCTCAGTCAGTCTCCTTCTACGCGTACGCCAATAGTCAAATAATATCTAACCTTCTTTTCAGAGCTTTGCATATTCAAAATTCAATAAGTAGCTTGTTCCCAAGTGGTTTGGTTATTGTGTCATCTTAAATTTAGAGTTGCTGAATGATTTGACGGTTACAGTCTATGCATAACATGTCAGACGGTACAATAGATATTTATGTTCCAAAGTATTGTGTAGTTAGCCATTTTTGTTTGTTCCCTTGTTAAATGTTAGAAAGTTTGAAGGTAAGGGATAATTATCCATCATTGCGTTTGCATCCTCATGGCTAGTGCACTAGCTAGTTTGCTGATTTCTTCTGGCTTTGGCTAAAACACACTTGCATATTGACAACACTTGTCGGTCTTGTTTGTGTCATTTTTTGGAGGTTTTGAACAATTTGAGTTTTATCTTTTTAGTAAAAGGGGAGTCATCGATGTTTACATGATAGTTTTGGTGTAGTTAAGCCCTTAAAATAACAAATTCAGAAGATTAAAAACTTAATATATCAGTTTACGAATTAGCTCAAGTCATTGGTGATGCAGGATACATGAATGACCCTGAGGCGACTGAGAGGACCATAGACAAAGAAGGATGGTTGCACACAGGTGATATAGGATACATTGACGATGACGACGAGCTCTTCATCGTCGACCGATTAAAAGAACTCATCAAATACAAAGGTTTCCAAGTCGCGCCGGCTGAGCTCGAAGCCATGCTGATCTCCCATCCCAACCTCTCCGATGCTGCTGTTGTACAGTAAGTCAATCAATTAGCCTACGTCATAACATGACTTGATTTTCAGCAAATGTTGAAGTGAATTACTAATAACTTGATTAATTGATTGTGTTCAATCAGGATGAAAGATGAGGCTGCAGGAGAGGTTCCCATTGCATTTGTTGTAAGATCAAATGGTTCCAAGATATCTGAGGATGACATTAAGCAATATATATCGAAACAGGTACGTTCCCTCTTCAATCACTCAGGCGGTTGAAGTAGTTATTATCTACTAGCTAGATCGATATAAAGCATCTGGGCAGAACTAGTTAGATGCTTAGTTTGAATAGCCGAAAGGTTAGCTATTCTATTAATTCTCACGTAGCATAAACGTTCTCACATCCATTACATGCAACACTACAGCTGGTTTTGTTCTGAGAACAAGTGAGAGATCAAATCTCTAGTAGCTAGGCTGTTCTTGGTTTCACTTATAAGACACATGCTTTGGTAAAGACTTCACTGAAATATCGGTTGGAATTTATAGCCTTGATGTACAGTTTGTTCATAGGTTCATGTCTTACCTGCTTTCATGACATTCTTCGGTATCTCAAGTCGAAAATATCCTGATCTTTACGATTTTCTGTCCTTCTATCATCTGAGTAGAACTGTGAGTCTGTGAAAATCATCATCAAAGTGATCATGATCGAGATATGAGTAAAGAGGCAAATTATATATCAGTTGTAAACATATGATCTAAAAACTGATGTACAAGAATTCAGTAGTCGTCGAATTAATTGTTAAGTCTCGTTGTGCAGGTGGTGTTCTACAAGAGAATAAGTAGGGTTTTCTTCACAGACAAAATCCCAAAAGCTCCTTCTGGTAAAATATTAAGAAAAGACTTGAGAGCAAGGCTGGCTGCAGGTGTACCTATCTAGGCTTCCAGCAACTACTACAAATACAGTAAGATCAATTATCAAGCGTGATGAAGATGAAACGCCTATATATCAATGTTTTCGGCTAATTTTCCTAATCGACAAGGGAAGATGAGGATGGAAAGGAAAAGTAGTCACAAGTATTTCCATAAGGGGGCGATTTTTCAAGCCTTTGTATGTACCTAATTTCTTCATCTCCAGGACCAATTAAGGAGAAAGAGAGAGAGAAGTTGTAGGGCTTTATACAAATTTGTTTTATTTAAAGGGTGTTGGAACAATTGAAAAATGGACTCATGAATGTTTGCAACTCTTAATGTTGGAACAATTGAAAATATAGCTTTCTCTTCATCTTTTTACATTCTGTAGTTAGAAAGATTTTAGGCTCTGTTCATTTTCAAAGCACAACGCCAGCATTTCTGTTCAATTGTTCTACTTTTGCCGGGTATTATTCATAGAAATTGTTGTTACGTGTTTGCTAACTGAGAAAGCGTCTAATAACCTAGATTCCAACAGAGTTATGGACGTACCAACATTTCCCAAACAAGTGAAGAATCAAACGTAATTGAACAAAACATGCATTATGTACCTGATAAACAAGTGAAGAATCAAACGTAACAACAATTCAAAAATTTCCCAATCTTTTAGTCTAAAATATTAGAAAAAATGAAGCTTTAGTTACAGATTGCATCATAAACTCTGTAATTCTCCGAAATACCCCCCCATATCATTTCAAACAGATTAGTGAAGGAAACCGCTAGTCTATATCAGCCCAACAACTTGGCTGCAGGTATCCAAACATGTCGAAAGCAACCGAAATAAATACTGTCAAAAGTTTCAAACATCTACTCTTCACCATCCTACCTATACCAAGTTTTAGTTTCTACAACCAAGCCACCCAAAATATTTTGAGAATTTCTACCCAACAAGTAAGAGTTGCAAAAGCGCCATCCTAATGTATAGGCCGTTCTTTGCTTGTCAGAAATAGGCAGCTCTTGGATCCTCATGGGACGGAGCCACTCACGGGCTTGGGGATGGTACTAGCACCCCTCAACATAAAATTATATACATACATCCTCCTATTATTCTGATGCAAATGATCTTCACTTTAGTCCATCACATGTGGTCGCACCCCCTACTACATGATCTTGGTTGACCGGCCCTGATAGTTTTAAATCTTGACTCCACTTCTATCCCATCGACATCCAAAGTAATCTGAATGATAGTCAGAGAATGTTAAAAATTAAGAGATATGTTGATTGCCTGTTAAAAGGGGCCAAAAATGTTATTTTATTTGCTTACCTCATCAAGTCTAGGCAGACGGTGCATGACCACATCATGCTTCTGCATCACATCTAAAACTTGACGGTTCAAAATGTAGTTGCCTCAAGCAGCATCATAGATGTTAGCATTGATCACTCTGTGATCACAGCAAATCACTCCTCTCCATCAATTATGAGTGATTCATTCAATCAATCTTAATTTGTAATTGATTGAATCCCTAATATTGTGCAGCAATGTATCCTTATATTAATATAAATTGATTATAATAGATAGCTAATATATATATATATATATATATATATATATATATATATATATATATATATCATCTTGTAATTGATTTGAATCAAGGGAAACTAATTTTCAACATGATATCAGCCTAGGTCAAAGTCCTTACCTGTTTAATCTTCTTCCTTCCAGCATCTTTAGTCTTTTTGTCTGTCTCCTCCCTATTTCTATCTCTTCTTCTTTCCAATGGTTGTTAACCCAACTACTCCTACTCAAAACACATCCCAATTCACCAAGTTAATCGAAACCAATTACCTCAATTGGACTTGTCAGATTCGTTCATACTTCAATAGTGTTGGCCTTTGGGGCTATGTAGATGGGTTTGTCCCTGAACCCTCCCCAACCATTGAGACTCCTACCACCCAAACTGCTCCGGCCAACACCGTCCCCAATCCTGAATATGTTAAATGGTTCACTATTGATCAACAGATCTTCAATGTTATGATCACCTCGCTGTCCGACAATGTCTCTGATGTCATCGTCGGCTATGACACCTCCAAGGCTGTCTGGGATTGTTTGGCTAGCCATTTTGCCCAGAAACTAATGCTAGTGCTTCCAGTCTCAAACTGCAACTCCTTGAACTCCAGAAAGGATCTCAATCCATTGATGATTATCTTTAGCAAGCCAAATCCATAGCAGACTCTTTGGCCTTGATTGGGAAACCCGTCTTTGCCAATGATTTAGTCCTTACCACTCTCAACGGCCTTGGACATGACTACCTTATGCTCAACACTGTTTTGACTCAACAAGCTTCCCTTCCAGACTTCACCGAACTCAGGGCTAGAATTCGTGCCATTAAGTCTCAACAACAAACTCGACCCATCGAGTCTCATCCTCTAACCGCTCTCATTCATCAAACCCGGTCTTCCCCACCACCTTCCAATCGGCGTGAGTCATCTCATAGACCATATTAGCAGGGTCACGGTTTTCATGGTGGAAGGAAAAATCAAGGAGACCGAAACAGACGCAACAATGCGCGGTTCTCTTATACCCATTCTGGATAGAATTTCATGCAACCAGGCAACTTTAATCCACCACCTTGGGCAGCCCGTAACTCATGAAACTCATGTATTTTGAGCTCAACACCACAATGGTGTTCAAACTGTCATATCAATACTCATAAACCGGCCTATTGTCCTCATCGATACAATTGTCCTCTGAGACAACCCCACCGTTTGCTGGCACACATATCTATGGTGACCCCAACTGATACCCTAACATTGGTGCAACGCATCACATGACGGCCATGCCTCTATCCAATGCCCAGCCTTATGGTGGACCACACAATGTTTGTCACGTTCCGACCCAAGTTTTCCTTCCTAACCCTGGGTTAGGACGTGCGGGATCCATCTCAAGAGAGATTTACTCGTAAACCCCCTCGAGAAGGGATAACCCTAATTTCAAACCAATTGTCAACAATTCAAACGTTACCGAAATAGACCTCACAGTCGGAGGTTATCCCGACATCCGTATTTGGATCTCAACCAATCATTTAGAGACCCTAGGGTTCTAATAATATTTGTGACTGCACCTGAATCCCGGTCAGGCTGTCTACGTACCCTGTCCTCAGGGATCAAGCCACACGTAGCTCTTATTTTTATTTAACGCCCTAACCGGGAAAAATCCCGCTTTCCTACTTATCAGTCGATCTAATAGTATGTATAGCAACAACTATTACGTATCCGGAGTTTAACCTCTCCGCTGAGATAACCACCTACCACTATCTATCGGGACTAACCCGAACCATCATCACATTCGAACACAACACTCACACTTAAAATAAAACGTAAATGCAACCATGTAAATAACAAATCCTCCAGGGCATAACTGTAATATCAACTGGAGGGTACCCTTATAATTATCTTAAACTGTCAAGGCTAATATAATCAATTCTACCTGGATGGTAGTTTGGTATTTAAGCAAGCTGTAATTAACTAAAAATGTCAAGGGCAGTATTGTCTTTTTGGCCACAGTGGTAGTTTGGTAAAATAATCTGAACTACCATGAGCATTTTAGGAAATTCAGCCTTAGTGACAGCCCTTGAAAATAAAAATACCAAACAGTCAGGGGTAGTATGGTCTTTTTAACCTTAATGGCATTTGTTAAAAAACACATCTGTAAGGGGCATTTTAGTAATTTCCAACTCAGTGGCAGTCTTGTAATTATACAAAACTGTCAGGGGTATTTCTAGGATTTCAACCCTGATGGCACCCCTATAATTAACTTAAACTGCCCGGGGCAGTTTTGCCATTTTACAGTCACGGTAAATCAGTAAAAATCTGGATCTACCACAGTAAAAACCTGGGGATTTATCCCATTTTTAACCTAGCCTACACCGGTCAACTGGTTTGGCCGGAAATCCGAGATTTCCTTGCCAACCTCCCTACCCTAACCAATTCAATGAACACAAACACATCAACAACACTAACAGCAACAACGCTACAACAACAATTCGAAACATAATTCCTAGGGGACAGAATTTTACCCTCTGCCTCTACTTTGAGTTCGACGGCAGCAGCTCCAATCTCCTCCAGCTAGACCTCCTTTGCCACCCATAGCCTCGCCTCCGTCTCTTACACCCAAGAGCACAGCCACTGGAGGCTCACCGGAGTGCTCTACCAACCCAACAAGAAAATAGTGACACAGTAGAATAGGGAAACTCCGAACTCTAAACTCTGATTAGGCTCCAATCCAACAAACAAAACACACAGTAAGAAAGCAAAAGAGAAGAGAAGAAGATCCTTACCTTCCACGCACCCTAACTCCGCCTGGTTTGCCGGAAACTGGCCAAACACAACCGCTCTCCTCCTCCCTCGATCTCCAGCCATGGCGGTTGTTTGGAAGTTTGGAGGGCTGAGTTAGATAGAGGAGGAAGAGGGGAAGAAGATGAGAGTGGTTCATCGGCCTGGGGCGGCAGGAGTCGCCGGCGCCGGGCGGAACACAGTGAAGCAGCGAGAGAGTGAGTGTGAGAAAGGAACTCGGGTCAACCCGAAAGGAGGAGTTGACTCGGGTCAAACCTCTCTCTTCCTTTTATAAAGAAACCAACGGTCCAGATCAAATCTTAAATCGATCTAATGGCCCAGATTAGTTTATTAAAAGTTACCATGAGTGGTAAATGGTTATTACCCTGAATAACTTTTGCATACGAACTCCGATTAATTCATAGGACATACCCATGTGTTCGTATTAACGTCCTCTACAACTTTCCCGAAGGAAATTTCCCCAAATTCCTAAATTATCGTAAAGTCATCTTTTTACAGCAAAGTAATTAACATTTATTACTTTCGTAAATTGGATAAATTCACCACTAACAACTCGTAGCTCTGGAAAAACTTCCGGACATACCGGATGACTCGTATTAACATAATCTACCCCTCGAGACAATTATTTTTATTTTTTTCCCAGAACCGAGAATATCTCGATATTAAACTCGAATATTAATTCGGAGAAAATTAACAGCGCGGTTACAACCCTCTGTAACCTGCCTAATCCCGGTAAAAAAAATAAATTTCAGGACTGGGTGTTACAATGTTTATATGGGTGATGGTAATTCCATGCCAATCTCTCATACTGGTAACCTTTCAATGTCACTTGGTTCTTCTCAATTTTCCTTACGCAGTGTCTTTCGTATTCCTTTCATTCGTAAAAACCTTCTTCCTGTTATTCAGTTTACAAAAGATAATTTTGTCTTCTTCTTATTTGCTCCTGATTATTGTCAAGTATATTGCTTACGTACTAGTCGCTTACTGTTTCAAGGCCCATGTAAAGATGGTCTTTATCCAATTCATTTTCCCACCATCTCGTCCTCCATAGTTCCTCATGTACACACTTCTGTTCACTCATCCATTTGGCATAATCACCTTGGTCACCCATCGTCCTCTGTTTTCTCTCGGTTCGGATCTGCTATTGGATCCAAAGTTTCATCCAATTTATTTTTTGATAATTGTGCACTTAGCAAGTCACATAAACTTCATTTTTCTTCCAATAATGTTTATGTCGATTAATTATTTTCTATCATTCATAGCGATGTTTGGATGTCCCCCACATCATCTATTACTAGATTCAAATATTATGTGTTTACAAATGAGTATTCTTGATACACATGGGTCTACCCAATGAGACGAAAAAATGAGGTCTTAACCCATTTTCAAACCCTAGTTGCAATGATCCTTAACATCTTTAAAGATTCGGTTCAAATTCTTCAAAATGACAACGAAATTGAATATGTCAATAATCCTTTCTCTCAATATTGTGCATCATTCGGAATACAACAACGATTTTCATTCCCATACACTCCCTAACATAATGGCCTTGATGAAAGAAAGCATCGTCACATTGCAACTGTGGCTCGTACTCTCCTTCTTACCTCTGGTGCTCCTCAAAATCTTTGGGTAGAGGACGTTCTAACTTCGGTTTACCTTATTAATCTTTTTCCCTCTCCTACCATCAATTGGGACACTCCACATCATCGTCTTTATGGTCATTCTCCCTCCTATTCTTCTCTTCGCGTCTTTGGGTGCTCTTGTTTCCCTTATCTTGGTCACAAAAATTCAAATAAGTTGTCTCATCCAAGTGTCGAATGTGTTTTCTTAGGGTATAACCCCCATCATAAGCCTTATAAGTGTCTAGATCCTAAAACCGGTCGAGTGTATATCTCACGTCATGTCTTGTTTAATGAAACTAATTTTCCATATAATGATTTGCAGGTCTCATCTGAAAAGGCTCCCGACACAATTGAGTTCACACAGGTTATAAATTTAGTCTCTTCAGCACCTACGCAGAACTCCCTGTCGAGCCCAAGCCCAGACTCTCCTCAAGCCCATGATCCACCACCCATCACAACTACATCGCTAACTCAGAGCGAACATGTTGTGAGCTCAGCCTCATCCCAATCTTTGATGCAGCAACTTCAATCCCCATCGCAGCTCTTTGCTCCCCCTGTCATCACCTACACTCGCCGTCAGTTTCAGCAACATCCTCCCATCATCACCAATAACAGCGCTACTCCGGCGCATCAACTAGACATGAACTCGTTTCCACCTGTGGCGCAGCAGTCTTCTCCAGCCATCGCGCCGCCTGTAGCACAACAGTCTCCTCCATCCACTGCGCCGCACTCATACAACCGTCGTGCCACTGTCCCCTCCAGCCACTGCACCGTTGTCTCCACCATCCACAACGTCGCTGTCCCCTACACCCCCGGTGCCTCAGATTCAACCCCAAGGAAATACTCTCATATTCCTCTCCCTCCAGTGTAGCCAACAAATCCGACACAGTCACCTCATCTGACTCCATCTGATGGCAATCCAGCTTCACTTCATCCTATGCGCACCCGCCTCCGCGATGGCATCACCAAAACAGTAACCCAAACTGATGGTATTTTCAGGTATCCAATACCTCATGCCCTCCTTTCCACTATTAGTTCAATGGAACCAAGTTGTTATTCATAGGCATCCAAGGATGAAAAATGGCGTGCTGCAATGGCCACATAAATCAATGCTCTGTTAAAGAAAAAAACTTAGACTCTTGTTCCCTCTTCACCGCATCAACACATTGTTGGCTGCAAATGGGTATTCTGCATCAAGCGCAATCCAGATGGTTCAGTCAAACGCTGCAAGGCTCGACTGGTGGCTAAGGGTTTCCATCAATAACAAGACGTTAATTATGCTGAAACTTTCAGTCCGGTAATCAAGCTTGCTACAATCCGAACTGTGTTGTGGCTTGCTGTCTCGCCTGGTTGGCCTTTACGCCAATTTGACGTCACCAATGCCTTTCTTCATGGTTACTTAACAGAAGAATTACATGAGTCAACCTCCAGGTTTTGTTTATCAATCTAGACCTTCCTATGTGTTCAAACTCAACAAAGTACTCTATGGACTCAAACAAGCACCAAGGGCCTGGTTTCAGCGTATGAGTCACTTTCTAAAATCAATTAGTTTCCGTCAAAGCAGGGCATACTCTTCTCTCTTTATATTCCAACATGGCTTACATACCATATTTTTCTTACTCTATGTTGATGACATTATTGTCACTGGTAGCAATCCGCAGATTGTACAACAGTTTATCAATACTTTGAGTCAATGTTATGATATCAAAGACCTTGGATCACTCCACTACTTCCTTGGATTACAAGTGACACCTCAAACCAACAGAGTCCATATTACCCAGTTGAAATATGCATATGATATTCTGCAAAAACATGATTTATTGCTTTGCAAACCTGCAAGCACACCACTGTCTGCAAAAACTCTTCTCACTGCTCATGAAGGTGATCTCCTTGCCAATTCGACACAATTCTGTGAGATGGTTGGTTCCTTACAATATCTCACACTTACTAGACCTGACATTGCATTTGCTGTTAACTCCATATCTCAGTTCATGAGCCATCCTAGAGTTCCACATCTTATTGATGTCAAGCACATTCTAAGATACATCAAAGGAACTTTCAACAATGGCCTTCACTTTACTTCACAGCAGCAACCTGTCCACTTGTCTGCCTACTCCGATGCTGATTGGGCAGGATGCTATGACACTCGACGATCAACATCCGGATACCTTGTATTTCTTGGTTCCAATCTAGTGTCATGGTGTACTAAGAAGCAACCGACCATTGCTAGGTCTAGTGCAGACTCAGAATATAGTTCTCTTGCTCATGAATGTTCTGAAACTACATGGTTAGCCTATTTGTTATATGAACTTGGTGCTCGTATTCAATTTCCGATAATACTTCATTGTGGTAACCTCAGTGCTACATACATGGCTTCAAAACCCGTGTTTCATACACTGACTAAACACATTGAGCTTGATTACCATTTCGTTCATGAAAAGGTTATCATGGGCAGTCACCGTGTCTCCATTCCATCTCAGGATCAACCTGCAGACCTTCTAACAAAGCCTATTCACAAGCCACGTCATCTGCTGTTAGCAAGCAAACTTATTCGTGCAGGCCCGCAAAATTTGAGAGGGGATGTTAGCACTAATCACTCTATGATCACAGCAAATCACTCCTGTCCATCAATCATGGGTGATTCACTCAATCAATGATTGAATCCCTAACATTGTGCAACAATCATATCTTTGTATTAATATAAACTGATTGTAATAGATAGCTGCTATGCATATATGTATGTATGTATGTATCATCTTGTAATTGATTTGAATCAAGGGAAATCAATCTTCAACAATAGAGGTCGATTCTTTCTCCAAACCGTTCACGCTGAATGCGAGTTTGGTAAAGAACATCACACTTGGAAGCAACATCCATCAAATCAGCACTTTCTTCCCACTCAACATTCTTTGATGTCGAATAATCTTTTATATCATTCTGCAAAAGGAGTATAAATAGGTGAGACTTCAAATGAATGGGATCATAACTCTTAACACATATCTACAATCCCCTTCATTGCCATATTATAATGAATTCAGCAAAACTAAAAGATATGCCAAATACCCTGTTTGGAGAGTTACCTTCATTTTAACCACACCAGGAGATACGAAACAAACCTACATTATACTTTGCAAGCATGTATGCCAGTGAGCGCACTGTCCTTCCATTAGCAAGATCACCAACAAGTGCAACTTTTATTCCCTATCAAACTGTTGAGCTTCAATCACATCATTAAGTTGAAACTTCTTCCCTGCCGAAAAAGCAGATGAATTTTCAATTTTCAATGCACGGCACAGAATGTCATTCTTCTGTGCGAATTTCACAGCCTGTTCACATTTTGATAATGCCTCATTGGGTAACAACCTTGGCTGTGTTAGGTAGGTGGAATCGTAGTAACCAGATTGTTTAGAGATAACAGCTCGATAACTGCTCCTGAAGTCTCTATAGCACGTCGTTGTGTGAAATGACATAATTTCTTGAGATGAAAATGAAAACAGTGAAAACAAAGTAGCTACTTCAATTTGTTAAATTGAACTGAGGGGATGAAATCTGTCAAGCAAGCTAAAGCCACTCTGCATGTAGCAAAAAACTGGAAATTGAATTTCGGAAAGTCAATACCTGATTGCCTAGTGGTGCTTGTATGCTGTACAAATAGGTTCAAAATAGAGGAAAACTCAAAGAAACCAGCTTAGTTTTCAATTTATCAGAATGTTTCCATTAATTGAAGCATATTTCACGAATGATTTGTTCTAATATTAAGGCAGTAACTTGTGCAGATGAAAAAGGTATTGAGCAGAAAAACAAAAACTTATTGCAGTCACAAGATCATCAGAAACCTCCACAAACACCTTAAACACAAATCAAATGCAAATCACTGTATCATCAATTTATATGTACAGATTCAAACCATCTGTGTTCTTTGAACTATGCAACAAACTCACAACTTGCAGATGGGTTTATGAGCATACTTGCTTACCCAATATGCTAGTTCATCTGAACGCTAAAATAAAAACTTGCAGCATAAAAACAGAAGCCACTTTCCTAGTTCAAAACTTTAACAGCTTTACAGAATATGAATTTTTTGAGGGAATCCTGTATCTCACCGGAAACTCAATCTGACACAAACATCGCCACTGGTCGAACTAACAACTCTCCTACTGATTCCAACAAGTTGGGCTTCCGGTATTTGGGATACAAGATTCGCTTGAATGCTCTGCTTCTTCAAATCATCGTGCTTTCCCGGAAGTATAGTGAGTGCGTGTTTCGGTGTTTGATGACCGTTTAGGCCCGAAGGTTTGAGCTTGAGCTTGGGCCTCACAATTGGGTTCGCTAAAATTGCAAACAGAATTTTTGCTAAAAAAAAATTGCAAACAAGAATATGAAAAATAACCCCCTAAATTACAAACTACACTTTTTAAGAGGATGTACAAATTCATCATTTTTATTTCTTATGGAATATTATACAAGTCCATCTTTAAGGCTATCGAGTTTGATGGTGGTGTCTGTTGATTTGTGTGCTGTAGATTTGGGTTCCAATGGCGGTGTGCGTTGTTGGAGTAAATGAACTCCTGTGGTTTCAGTGGTCTTCAATTCCGGCAGCGTATAACAATTTTTTTAGATACCAGATTTGTTCTTTTTAACAATCAATGCCATATTTAAATCATTTGAGAAAGTCGTAGATGCAATCCGCATAATGGATATAAGAGCGCCAAACTCTTCCAATACTCCAAATCAGAAACAGGGTTTGGTGGAGTTCAAAGATTGAAAATAAGAAAAGGAATAATTAAGATGGAAATCAGAGCAATGATTGTGGATGTGTGTTTCTAGTGTTCTCCAGTAATCAAACTTCTACTCCATTGTTTAGAACTCGAAATCTAATTAAGCAAGCAAATCAAGCAACTTGAATCGTATTGATTAATAAGTTCTACGAAGACCGGTTCTGTGATATATGAGGCCCTATGCGAAGTTTTCAATGTGGCATTTTTTTAAATGATATTGAATATATATAAACCAATATTAAAAGAAATTATAGAAGGAAAATAGGCGTGAATAGATAGCAAGAGAATCATCATCATTTTCATCGATAAAAGACCATTTCTATATAAGGAATTACAGAATACCAATATGGTAATGGTAATGGTAATGAATAGATAGTTCTATTCTAACTACATATCCTAATGATATTAGGCCACGACACACATGGTAGAATATTTTAAAACACTCACATTTGTGCCACGTGCCTCCATGTCGATAGTGCTTCAGATATTGTCTCGTTATAAACCTCATCAATTAACAAAAACTTCGTGGGAGAAAAACTGAACCTTGATCATAGGAGAAAAGATTACAATGCACCAACAACTTCATTGAGAACTCGATGATCCACTTCATGTTGGTCAATGATCTCTGCACGAGACAAGTGGTCCATTTGATGTTGCCTCGTTAAAAACTTTTCCAAGCAAAAACTCGGTGGGACATAAGTTTTGATTTAAGAGTAAGAGAACACTACCACACCATTCACATTTGATAGTCACATATATGTGCTAGACTCCCCCTGAAGTTTGCATATCCCTTGATTCTTAGATAATTCATAAGAGTTTGAATAATTTAGCATATCAATGCATTTTAACATGTTTTAAAATGTGGCATCAGTCAATGATTAATTAGATCATGCCAAAATCTTCTTAAATGTGATATCTTGCACTTAGATCTTGAGAAGAAGGTTGTTTGGGAACTCAAGTGATAAGTTAGTTGTTCAGCGAGAAAATAGATTTTCAAACAGATTTGTCATACTTTATGAAAATGGTCATAACTCACACAATATGATAGATGTGATCAAATAATTAGTGTCCCTGGAAAGTAGACACGTAGACCTTTCTAATGGTACTAAGTTCACAATTTTCTAGTGAGAAGGCTTTCAAGATGGTACAGTCAAAGTCGACCTACGAAACTTGACAGATTCTGATTTCGCTTTAGATATGTCTTTCTTATGTAGGAATAGAAAAATCTCAAATCCTTCATACCGAAAGGATTTCCTTTTGCCATTACAATGGTATTGCGTGGGCAGAGAGCTAAATTTAGCTATATAACGAATGAGAGGTGACGTGTTTCGTATGTGTCATGTACATGATGCGTCTTAATATACTTAGATGAGAATTTCATCTCTTAACAAATCTCTCTTTTAGAGAAAATATATTGACTAATCATGAGAGCATATGTACACCACACTTTTAGAGTGTCTAGGCCGATTGATGGAACAACATTATCAACACACAATCGTCGAGCTCCATTATGAGACCGTGTCTTTCCCAAAATCTTTTTCATTCTAACTTCAGATGTTTTGATACATATCGACATCTCTTGTGCATCAAGAATCCATGTAAATATGGAATAAACACGCAAGGACATAATTCACCATATCTCTTCCAAATCAAGTAGTCACTCAGTGTGCTTTACATATCACCTTGTACACAGGGGCAGTCTTGTGGTCTAGAACAACTTGATTTGGGTGAATGAAGTTTATTCAAGACCTTCACGTATATCTCTGATCCCATAAAGATGTGTTTATGACCACATTCATAAATGTATATTTAGTTATTCGAAAGCTACCAAACTGACAAAGTTGTGAAGTGTAACAATATCCATGACGAGAGCATATTTTATCATAGTTGATCTAACTATGCGTTAGCGAGAGACCTTGTGCCACAAGATGAGTCTATGCTCTTGTTCTCACTACGCTATCGAACAAAGACATATCTTTTTGTTAATGTTAGATCACATCTTTCCATTAGCACACTATACTACGTCGATTTATCAACAAAGTGTGGTTCGATAGTTTACTCATTATTCCACATCCTCATGTACACTAGTATAAGTACTTGTAGAGATCTCTACACACATGTCTTTTGATTTGACATCAAGGCGTCCCCCAATGGTAATCACAATTCAAACTTCAAGAGATGAATTTGCCTTGCCAAAGCTCGCTTTCTCTCTTAAATGAGTAAGTACTGAACCAAGGGTCTCCCTCTCCTTTGGCATCACCATATCACTATCTATGGTTATGGCGTATGGACCAACTCTTTAGGTCGCGCCATGTCCTCTTGATAGGACATCTATCCTTGTATATATACTTACAGCATGTGATCTCATCACTTAAACACTTTAAGTAATTGGGATCAAGAAGAGACTTAGTAGAGACACTTAAACACTTGTGTTCATATCTCCATCTAACGGTGAGAATATACTCTCATCAAAGTGACTATCCGTAAATATAGCATCAAAAGAGATCGTTTGACAAGGTTTTTACAGTAGTGGATTATATGTGGAGATCATCAAAATGACTCATATCCAATCAAAGAACTTGCTGATCTCACATGACTCATCATTATGCACTATGACAGTGCAATTTGAAATTTTACTGAGCTTAGGGCTTGAAAATCCGTTTCAATCCTGCCGAGTTAAAGAATTGCAATTCCATTTCAATCCTTGCATAGAGTCACGAGCTATCATGCAATAAATTAAATGATGGTAGGTCATGGATGAATTAGTAAAGTTTCATACAAAAATTGCATAGTCTCGTGACTCAATTGTAAGATTGATACGCATCACTAATGTTGAGCAACAAGCTAAAGTTGGTTGATCATAGGGTCGGTGATACCGTATTGCATATGGACATGAGGTAAGAGATTCATAAATCCTATCACAATAAAACTTTTTTAAACAATGGGTAGTAAATCCATAGAAGTATAAGCAGCATAAGAAGATGATGGTGTAATACGTAATCAATGTGTTGACACTTCAACCAATCATCATAAAGCATAAAAGGTGTCCACAAGTTTGTTGTATTTGTCTACATAATCCATTTTGGATTTGTCATAAGAATGGAATGTTCTTTTGTGTCATAGCATAGGAGGATCTCACAACTCATTTAGGTAAATAACAAGCTTTACAAAGCTTCTATGAGCCGATGTTCAAAATATTTTATTGGCGAAAATATATGATTCAATATACAAATCATATTAACATATAGTCCACTAGATCAATTCATGCTTGTAGCGGCCCGGAAGGGGAAACTACAGTGGCCACGAATTTAAGCAAATAAGAAGACAACACGTCCGAAGGACGTGCCAACAACTTATTAACCTAAAGTTGACAGGACCCATCCCGAGATTTCCCAGTAAATCCCAAAATGACTCCTGCGGGACCCACCTAAAAGGGTAGTTACCGAAATTTCAGCATAATGTCCCCTAATAGTGAGTAACCCTTCACCTAAAATCAAAGTAAACACAGACAGTATACACTTCTAATTCCATCCCCCTTCCTACTTGAGCCATCCTGCTCACATCAACACACAACCACCTCCACAAATACAACCACAATAACATATCATTTTGAAACTTAATAATCTTCAACATAAATAAAAATCAGAAATTCTTGAAATAGTACCGAATAAGTTCCGTACTCTACCCCGAAACATAGTAATAATACACCCAGGTTATCAGAGCTCTAATATAAAGGAGGAAAAGTACACTTGTAGGTTTTCAGAAACCTACTAGTGAAAACTGTGTGGAGAGGTAACCACTATGCGCCTTCTAATTCGCTGGCCGAACTCTGCAGTCTGGGCATTTTAAGAAAAACAAAGGCCCAGGGGAGAAACATGGAAAATGTTAGAGTGAGTGGACGAAAAATAATCCATGAAACACTAAAAATTCACCACAATAATTAAAACCAATGTTTCATGCTCTCCCAAAGATTTATTGATTTAAATAACATTTATGCATGCCCACAATTACTAAGAATTCCACAAATGCATGATAAAATAACCAAGTAAGGATTATGGGAAGAGAAATGTTCACAAACATAATAAGTCAAACCTCTCAGACTAGGGTCGGAGCTAAGAGCTCTAGTTGCGCCCTCACGCTATGCTAGCTAGATAAAATAATACGGTCAACCCTTGAAATATCAACTTGACCTCTCAGGCTTGTCTGTCCTCTCAGACCAGGGTCGGAGCTAAGAGCTCTAGATAAAGTGATAACGGTCAACCCTTATAATATCAACCTGACCTCTCAGGCTTGTCTGTCCTCTCAGACCAGGGTCGGAGCTAAGAGCTCTAGATAAAGTGGAAATGGTCAACCCTCATAGTGCACTACGTAATTTGCCTGACCTCTCAGGCTAGGGTCGGAGCTAAGAGCTCTAGTAGCGCCCTAACGCTACTCTAGCTAGCATATTCATTGGTCAACCCTTATAATATAATTTCATAATAATACTTTACTCAATTCTCTTCCCAAAACAAATAAGTAAAACTATTCCTCGACATATATGCATCAATCCAAATACACATTTAAGAACCCGAGGCAATTATAATACTCGAAACAATCATATAAACCCTGCAAATAAATCAATAATTAGGGCATGCATTCATTTAAAAATAATCTGTCCACTCACAGTAACGGGACTAGCCCTGGGAGCGATCCTGTGCCTCCCCGGAACGTAAATCCTCACGTCCTGTTAAATGAAATAAATATATTAATTATCCCAATTCGTAAAGTCGGGTCTCTGGAGACACTAGTATAAACTCCGTATTAAACTAGCTTAATTCTTGTATACTCTTAACAATCTTCGATCAATCCCGACCAACGATAACATGGAAATCTCTTTCCGAACCGAAATGACATTTTGAAAACTAATCGTAACTTAATCGATACGGCCATTAATCCTCCTCCACAAGGTTTTATATACATAACTTCCCTTAATCCTTTTTACTTCCAATTCTCCAAAATTAACTTAGAATTATTTTTACCTTTACCCCTAACTCATTTACCATAACTGTTAAAGTAATTTCTCAGTGAAAGGACAAAAATGCCCCTGTGAACAGTAAAATTTGGTCGCCAGCCAAATGGCCTCCGACCGGCGATCTCCGGCCATCTTCTTGCTCCTCTCAATCTCCCCTACAACTTTCCTTTACATTATAACAACCAAATCCCAACCTAACAACAACAAATCACAATGAACAGTAATGAAATCCCAAAATTTGGAATCCTTGATCGAATCCCTCACCTAGACTGTAATCGACCGATTCTCCGACTTTGGAAGGCTCGGAGGATGACTGTGGACCGGCTATGAACGGCAGGCGACGGCACAGAGGCCTGACCCGACCGGAACCCGAGAGTGCAGTCGGATCTCGAGAGTTCCCTCTCTCTCCACACAGCGGCGCTGCCCCTAAACGTTGGCCTGCTGGGTTGCCGGACCTCCGCCGAGTCAAGGGAGACCGGTCACGCGCTCCACAGCAGCCGGTGGTGGCGGATCTCTTCGGCCACAGTGGAGGTGCGACGCTGACCCAGGGAGAAGAAAAATCGCGAAGAAGAAAGAAGAAAAAGAGAAAGTGACGCGGAGAGAGCAGAAGACGAAAAAGGAAACAAAATTAAAAGAAGTAAGTTTCCAAACAAGGAAACTTCCTAGAAACACAAGGGACCCCTAAATTTTCCTCCGTTCCAAACCGGAATTTACCCCAATGAAATCCCCCATAATTTTTAAATTACCGTCAACAATCCCGACAGTTAATTTTTTTTTTATTGTTCTAATCTTATTATCGACACCGTAAATTCACGGATAACGGAGGGAAGGTAACTCGCAGTGAAATTATAAGATTCGGGGCGTGACAATTCTCCCCCCTTATAAAAATTTCGTCCTCGAAATTTACATACCTGTTACTCAAATAGGTAGGGATATTGATGTCGCATCTGAGCTTCGGGTTCCCAAGTAGCTTCCTCCACCTCATGACTCCTCCACAACACCTTAACAAGAGGAATGGTCTTGTTCCGAAGCACCTGCTCTTTTTGATCAATAATTTGCACCGGTTCCTCTACGTAGGTCCAGTCTTTATTCAGACTAACAGGTGGCGCATGCAACACATGGGAAGGATCAACAATGTACTTCCGAAGCATGGATACGTGAAAGACATTATGAATCTTTGACCACTCAAGAGGTAGATCCAATCGGTAGGCAAGTGGACCAATTCTTTCAAGGATCTCATAAGGACCAATGTATCTAGGGCTAAGCTTGCCCTTCTTCCCAAAACGCACCACTCCCTTCCAAGGAGATAATTTCAAGAACACCCAATCACCAACTTGGAATTCCAGGTCCTTCCTGCGGTTATCCGCATAAGTCTTTTGCCTATCTTGAGCCACCTTGAGTCGATCTCTTACCACCTTGATTTTCTCATTAGTCTCAAAGATGATATCTGGGCCACAAAACTCTCTTTCTCCAACTTCATTCCAACATAGGGGAGTACGGCATTGCCTTCCATATAATGCCTTAAATGGTGACATGCCAATGCTAGAGTGGTAGCTATTATTATAAGCAAACTCCATTAACATCAAATTTTTATCCCAACTCCCCCGGAACTGTAGAACACATGACCTCAACATGTCTTCCAAGGTCTGAATGGTCCTCTCTGACTGCCCATCAGTCTGAGGATGAAAAGCAGTACTAAAATGAAGTTGTGTGCCTAATGCTGCCTGCAAAGCTCCCCAAAATTGGGAAACAAACCGTGGATCTCTATCTGACACAATGGATTCTGGAACCCCATGTAGTCTCACTATCTCATTCACATAAATCACCGACAACCGATCAAGGGAAAACTTTTTATTAACCGGCAGAAAGTGAGCAGATTTCGTCAAACGATCCACAATTACCCAAACTCCATCATACCCATTACGGGTACGAGGCAGGCCGAAGACAAAATCCATGGTTATATGATCCCACTTCCACACCGGAATAGGCAATGGCTTCATCAAACCCGAGGGCTTGTTGACAAACCAAACACCTGCTAACAAAAGCTGCTATTTCCCTCTTCATATTCGGCCACCAGTAATAATTCTTCAAAGTTCTATACATCTTTGTACTACCTGGATGAGCGGCATATATAGAACTATGAGCTTCCTCCATGATCTCCCGTTTAAGCTCTTCATTCCTCTTCGGTACACACAACCTACCCTTAAATAAAAGGGTTCCATCTTTCCTAACCGCAAAGTCCTCTGCTGAGCCCTCCTGAGCCCTCTCAACCAACTGTACAATGGAGGGGTCATTATATTGCGCATCCCGAACTTTATCAAATAGTACTGGCCTCACACGAAAACTGGCCACCAAAACACCCATTTCATCCACTGTTAAATCAACACCGGTAGCTCGAAGCTCATAAAGAAGTGGAACCCGAATCATTTTCAAATATGCCAAGGATAAAGAGGGATTGCGACTAAGAGCATCAGCTACCACATTAGCTCTTCCTGGATGGTACTCAATCGAGCAATCATAATCTTTAATTAATTCCATCCATCTCCTTTGACGCATATTTAAATCCCTTTGAGTGAACACATATTGCAAGCTCTTGTGATCAGTGAAAATTTGGCACTTAGCTCCATAAAGGTAATGTCTCCAGATTTTAAGAGCAAATACTACAGCAGCAAGCTCCAAATCATGGGTGGGATAATTTACCTCATGAGTTTTCAATTGTCTAGAAGCATAGGCGATCACTCTCCCATGCTGCATCAACACACCACCCAATCCGTGTTTAGAGGCATCACTATAAACTTCATATTCCCCACTATCATCTGGTAGTGCCAAAACTGGTGCACTAGTCAGACGCTCCTTGAGTTCCTGAAAACTTTGCTCGCACTTGTCAGACCATTCAAACTTAATTCCCTTCCTGGTCAATCTTGTAAGTGGAGCAGCAATCTTGGAGAAATCTTGAACGAAGCGACGATAATAGCCTGCTAATCCCAAGAAACTCCGAATCTCTGACACATTGGTGGGTTTACCCCAATTAGCCACTGCAGCTACTTTTTGAGGGTCCACACTAACACCTTCTTCCGACACAATGTGGCCCAAGAATCCCACTCTATCCAACCAAAACTCACATTTGCTAAGTTTTGCATACAGCTGAGCTTCTTTGAGAACTCGCAGAACCGTCCTTAAATGCCTGGCATGCTCCTTCAAACTTTTGAAGTAAACCAAAATATCATCAATAAACACGATCACAAAACGATCAAGAAATGGACTAAACACCCTATTCATCAAATCCATGAAGGCGGCGGGTGCATTAGTAAGTCCAAATGGCATCACTACGAACTCATAGTGTCCATACCGTGACCGGAATGCAGTCTTGGGAATATCACTTTCCCGAATCCGCAACTGATGATAACCCGATCTCAAATCAATCTTCGAGAAAACAGAGGCACCCCTCAACTGGTCGAATAAATCATCAATTCGTGGCAAAGGGTATTTATTCTTCACCGTCACTTGATTCAGCTTCCGGTAATCCACACAAAGTCTCATGGTGCCATCTTTCTTCTTAACAAAAAGTACAGGAGCACCCCAAGGAGACGTGCTAGGTTGAATAAAGCCCTTATTCACCAACTCCTGCAATTGAGTTTTTAACTCCTTCAATTCCGCAGGTGCCATTCTATAGGGAGCTTGAGAGATAGGAGCGGTTCCGGGAAGCACCTCGATGGTGAAATCGATTTCTCTTGCTGGCGGTAATCCAGGCAATTCGTCTGGAAATACATCTGGAAACTCCTTTACCACAGGAATGTCTTCCAAGTTCACTTCACCCTTCCTGGTATCTACTACATGTGCCAGGTAGGCTTGACAACCCTTGTTCAACAATTTCCTAGCTGTAACAGCGGAAATCACACAGTTTGGGAGAACATTTCTTTCCCCTTGAATGGTGACCTCAGGCTTCCCTGGACTCCTTAACACTACCTCCTTTCGGAAACAATCCACCAACGCCCTATGGGATTCCAAGAAGTCCATCCCTAAGATCACATCGAACTCCACAATATCAAGAGGTATTAGATCAACTTCAAAACCGCAACTCTCTATCAGCACTTCACAACTCTTAAATACCCAATCTATCTTCATCACGTCCCCGGAAGGCAAGGACACGTGCCATTCCCCAGGAAGTGATAATGACGGCACATTGGCATGTAAGGAAAATCTACTGGACATAAAGGAATGCGACGCTCCAGGATCTATTAATGTAAAAGCGGGTCGGCCAAAAATTAATAACGTACCAATAATAACATCTGGAGAAGAGCGGCCTTCTTGCTGAGTCATGGCATGCAGTCTCGCATGTGTGGCAGGACGGCCTCTACTACCCCTGCTCTGCTGTGTGTCGCCTCTAGTCTGTGTCACAGAGGGGGTACCACTACTAACAGTACCGGAATGCGTCTGCCCCATAGTCTGGGCAGGTGCCAATGCTGCTCCCTGACTCAAGAGAGGACAATCTCTCCTGAAATGACCTGTCTGCCCACACTGATAGCACTGACCATGTACCCACTGACTCTGCTGAAAACTCTGGGACGGTCTCTGACTCTGCTGCGCACTCTGACCTCCAGAAGGCCCACTCTGGCTGCTAGATCCTCTTCTAAACCCCCTAGAGGTCTTCTTGAAGAAGCTCTTAAGCCTCCCTCGGAATCCTGACCCGGATCCTGTGCTGCTACCAAAGCCACTCCCAGCAGAGGATACTGAACTAGACCTCGTCAACGATCTTCTAGCTGAGCCAGAACCCGCAACTCCAACATCTGAAAGCCGGCCATAAGAAAAACTGCTGGGCCTCAAGATTAAGAGCAGCCATCACTGCCTCCATGAATGATGCATATGGTACAGCCGTCATCTGTGTAGTGTAGTTACCACCAAGGCCTCTAACAAACTGATAGACCTTATCCTGCTCTGTCTTTACCAACTCAGGAACGTAATAGGCCAGCTCCCTAAAACGCTGCTCAAACGCCGAAACCGACATGTCATCACTCTTCCTCAAATTTAGAAATTCTTCCCTCATGCGGTTCATGTGTGCTCGGCTGACATAACGCTCCTTAAAATGGGCGGAAAACTGCTCCCAGGACATCTGCTGAGCTGCATCACCCACCCTGCGGCTTACATCAAGCCACCAATGCCAAGCTTCCCTCTCCAGGAACTGCGTAGCTATCGCCACCTTCCTTTCCTCTGGACAATCTACTATTCGGAACATCTTTTCAGTCTCCTCCAACCAAATTAGTGCTTCCATGGGTTCATTAGCATGGGTAAACACTCTAGCACCATGCTTGCGGGCCTTCTCATAGTTAAGCTCAGAACTCATACCAGAGCGGATACCCTGCACTAACCGCTCTAACAAACCCGCTCCCATAGTAGCTGACTCCTCACTTCCTCTTCCAGGAGGAGGAGGAAGAGGGTTTCCTCCTTCCGGTGGAGGGGAAAGATTCTCCCTACGAGCTCGGCCACGTGCTCGGCGCATAATTAAACCTGAAACCAAGATGTTTAGTACCATGTATCACACATAATACTATAATAGCTACTGCAAATACCCGATGATCACTTCGTATCATAAGCATAAATGCTGATGGATCCGCCGCGGTCGGTCCATCACTCTATAGATACTAGTTTCACACAAGGCATAAGCAGTAACAATTAGAAAAGGAATCGAATAACCTAGTGCTCTGATACCAATGACAGGACCCATCCTGAGATTTCCCAGTAAATCCCAAAATGACTCCTGCGGGACCCACCTAAAAGGGTAGTTACCGAAATTTCGGCATAATGTCCCCTAATAGTGAGTAACCCTTCACCTAAAATCAAAGTAAACACAGGCAGTATACACTTCTAATTCCATCCCCCTTCCTACTTGAGCCATCCTGCTCACATCAACACACAACCACCTCCACAAATACAACCACAATAACATATCATTTTGAAACTTAATAATCTTCAACATAAATAAAAATCAGAAATTCCTGAAATAGTACCGAATAAGTTCCGTACTCTACCCCGAAACATAGTAATAATACACCCAGGTTATCAGAGCTCTAATATAAAGGAGGAAAAGTACACTTGTAGGTTTTCAGAAACCTACTAGTGAAAACTGTGTGGAGAGGTAACCACTATGCGCCTTCTAATTCGCTGGCCGAACTCTGCAGTCTGGGCATTTTAAGAAAAACAAAGGCCCAAGGGAGAAACATGGAAAATGTTAGAGTGAGTGGACGAAAAATAATCCATGAAACACTAAAAATTCACCACAATAATTAAAACCAATGTTTCATGCTCTCCCAAAGATTTATTGATTTAAATAACATTTATGCATGCCCACAATTACTAAGAATTCCACAAATGCATGATAAAATAACCAAGTAAGGATTATGGGAAGAGAAATGTTCACAAACATAATAAGTCTGACCTCTCAGACTAGGGTCGGAGTTAAGAGCTCTAGTTGCGCCCTCACGCTATGCTAGCTAGATAAAATAATACGGTCAACCCTTGAAATATCAACCTGACCTCTCAGGCTTGTCTGTCCTCTCAGACCAGGGTCGGAGCTAAGAGCTCTAGATAAAGTGATAACGGTCAACCCTTATAATATCAACCTGACCTCTCAGGCTTGTCTGTCCTCTCAGACCAGGGTCGGAGCTAAGAGCTCTAGATAAAGTGGAAATGGTCAACCCTCATAGTGCACTACGTAATTTGCCTGACCTCTCAGGCTAGGGTCGGAGCTAAGAGCTCTAGTAGCGCCCTCACGCTACTCTAGCTAGCATATTCATTGGTCAACCCTTATAATATAATTTCATAATAATACTTTACTCAATTCTCTTCCCAAAACAAATAAGTAAAACTATTCCTCGACATATATGCATCAATCCAAATACACATTTAAGAACCCGAGGAAATTATAATACTCGAAACAATCATATAAACCCTGCAAATAAATCAATAATTAGGGCATGCATTCATTTAAAAATAATCTGTCCACTCACAGTAACGGGACTAGCCCTGGGAGCGATCCTGTGCCTCCCCGGAACGTAAATCCTCACGTCCTGTTAAATGAAATAAATATATTAATTATCCCAATTCGTAAAGTCGGGTCTCTGGAGACACTAGTATAAACTCCGTATTAAACTAGCTTAATTCTTGTATACTCTTAACAATCTTCGATCAATCCCGACCAACGATAACATGGAAATCTCTTTCCGAACCGAAATGACATTTTGAAAACTAATCGTAACTTAATCGATACGGCCATTAATCCTCCTCCACAAGGTTTTATATACATAACTTCCCTTAATCCTTTTTACTTCCAATTCTCCAAAATTAACTTAGAATTATTTTTACCTTTACCCCTAACTCATTTACCATAACTGTTAAAGTAATTTCTCAGTGAAAGGACAAAAATGCCCCTATGAACAGTAAAATTTGGTCGCCGGCCAAATGGCCTCCGACCGGCGATCTCCGGCCATCTTCTTGCTCCTTTCAATCTCCCCTACAACTTTCCTTTACATTATAACAACCAAATCCCAACCTAACAACAACAAATCACAATGAACAGTAATGAAATCCCAAAATTTGGAATCCTTGATCGAATCCCTCACCTAGACTGTAATCGATCGATTCTCCGACTTTGGAAGGCTCGGAGGATGACTGTGGACCGGCTATGAACGGCAGGCGACGGCACAGAGGCCTGACCCGACCGGAACCCGAGAGTGTAGTCGGATCTCGAGAGTTCCCTCTCTCTCCACACAGCGGCGCTGCCCCTAAACGTTGGCCTGCTGGGTTGCCGGACCTCCGCCGAGTCGAGGGAGACCGGTCACGCGCTCCACGGCAGCCGGTGGTGGCGGATCTCTTCGGCCACAGTGGAGGTGCGACGCTGACCCAGGGAGAAGAAAAATCGCGAAGAAGAAAGAAGAAAAAGAGAAAGTGACGCGGAGAGAGCAGAAGACGAAAAAGGAAACAAAATTAAAAGAAGTAAGTTTCCAAACAAGGAAACTTCCTAGAAACACAAGGGACCCCTAAATTTTCCTCCGTTCCAAACCGGAATTTACCCCAATGAAATCCCCGATAATTTTTAAATTACCGTCAACAATCCCGACAGTTAATTTTTTTTTTATTGTTCTAATCTTATTATCGACACCGTAAATTCACGGATAACGGAGGGAAGGTAACTCGCAGTGAAATTATAAGATTCGGGGCGTGACAAAAGTCGTAGGCTTTTTAGTAAGTAAAATAAAATTAATTTTTAAATTTTGAGTGGCACCACATGAAATTCTTAAAACATTCATCAGAGTTTTTCTAATTTCGCGGAAGGTGGACAAATTAAAGGGGTCAATTAAAAACTTTAGCGACAACAATAAAAATATATAACAGTATTACCAAATCAGGAAGACACCTTTACTGTTTATGTCAAATACTCTGGTAAATGACCCGAATGATAAAACAAGAAAAGTGAGTACAACTTGGACAAAACATCGAGTAGGAAATGAGACTCACTACAAGGATCAGTACTTTAGCCGACGAAAAATTGTCGTCGGCTAAGTACAAAATTTCGTCGGCTAAGATTTTGTCGGCTAAAGTTTTAGCCGACGACAAATTTTTCGTCGCTTAAATTCTGGACTTTAGCCGACTAATTTTAATAAATTTTCGTCGGCTATATCTATTATTTTTATTTTATTTATTTAAATTTAGCCGACGAATTTTATTAAAATTCGTCGGCTATAGTTATTTTATTTATAAAATTCGTTGGCTATAATTATTTTATTTTTTTATATTTTTTAACTTTAGCTAACGAATTACCTTAAAATTCGTCTGCTATAGTTATTTTATTTGTATATTTAATTTTTTTTACCTTATTGTATTTGTTATTAAATTTTTTTTCTTCTTTTTCGTTTTGACACCGGTGGTGGAGGGTGGAGGTGAAGGAGGAGGAGGCCGGCTATAAGAGGAGGAGAGAGGAGGGGAGGAGGAGATCAGAATAGATAGGCTAGAAGAGAGAGGAAGAGGAGGGGAAAGAGTTAGAGGATGAGAAGGAGGAGGAGGAGAAGAAAGAATTAGAGAAGTAGAGGGAGAAGGAGAAGGAGAAGGATTTAGAGGAGGAGAAGAAGGATTTAGAGGAGGAGGAAAAGGAGGAGGAGAGGAGGAGTACGTTATTGCCGTCAGAGGAGGAGGAAAAAGAGTAGGAGGAGGAGAAAATTGAAAGATATAGAAAATTTTGAACTTTAGCCGACGAAATTAGAGTATTTCGTCGGCTAAATTTCAAAATTGTAGTCGGAAAATTTCAAAATTTTTAAAATTCCCGTCAAAAATTTAGAATTTTAATTAACTTTAGCCGACGAATTTTATTAAATTTCGTCAGCTATAGTTTATTATTTATTTATTTAACTTTAGCCGACGAAATTAAGGTAATTCGTCAGCTATAGTTATTTATTTTTTATTTATTTATTTAACCTTAGCCGACGAATTGCCCTAATTTCGTCGGCTATAGTTATTTATTTTATTTATTTAACTTTAGCCGACGAATTACTCTAATTTCGTCGGCTAGAAACGTAAACCGTAAAACCCTATAGGTAGAAGCTTCAAACGAAAAAAGTCGTGAAATAAGATATGACTGGAATGGTGAAATATGTCTATGTTTGAAAAATCACATAATTCCGGTAATGTCTCCGTGTCGATAGTTGCAGTTAATGCAATTTTTCATTCTTTCTCCCTAGCGGTAGCCCTATCTCCGGTGGTTATTTTTCATAAAATTTTTATACCACTGGTTGTGTCTCATCGATTTGAAACTATTTTCAGTTGAAAGTCCGGGCAAAATATGTAATTTAGACGGTCAAATGACCGTTTCTGTGTGTTAAGGGGTTTGACTTACGGGATTGACTGTAAGGATCGAGCCTTAACGTTGTCGGATTAAGTTGAATATTTTCATATAGACATATTTCGACATAATTATCATATCGGACGGTCGGAATTTTGTTTCTCAACTTTGATCATCGGAATCACAACATGCCTACTAATATTGTATAACTTGTTTACTAAGCTTTAAATAAATGTTCCATTTCTCAAACAAACTCTACGTAGAAACTTCAAACGTAAAAAAGTCGTGAAAGAAGATATAACCAGAATGGTGAAATACGTCTACGGTTGAAAAATCACGTAATTCCGTTAAAGTCTCGGTGCCGATAGTTGAGGTCAATACATGATAGGAGTTTGACTTACGAGATTGACCGTCCAGATGAAGTCCTTAAATTTATCGGATAAAGTTAAATTTTTTACATAGACATATTTCAACATATTGATGATATCAGATGGTTGTATTTTTGTTTGTGAATCTTGATAACCGGAATCACAGCATGTCTATTATTTACCATTATTTATCTAAATGGGGAGCCCTATCATCGAGGGGTAAATGTCTCAAAAGTTTTTGATAGACAGTTGCTTCTAATTATGGTGAGTGTTTGTTGTGTTGAAGGTTCGACCAAAATACCTCATATAGGTGTAGATATGGGCATTTTCGTGTGTTAAGTATTTAGAAAAACTTGTTTTTGAAGCCTTAAACAAACTCGGATGGCCAAAAAGCCCATATGTCATAGCATTAGCAATGAGTTTGACTCGTAAGGCCGTTCTGCTTCCAGATTGGTATCACAATAGTCATTCGGACACCGAAATATCCGTAGTACTAAAAGGTACTTTAACCGACGAAATACCCTAATTTCTTCGGCTAAACTTTTCAAATTTCGTCGGCTAAAGTTCACAGACTATAGCCGACCAAAAAATCACTTTAGCTGACGAAAAAAATTTTAGTCGGCTAAAATTTAACTATAGCCGATGAAATAATTAGTTTAGCCAACGAAATTTTTTTGTTGGCTAAAATTCCAGTTTAGTCGACGAAAATTTAACTTAGCCATCGAAATTTTTTTTCGTCAGCTAAAGTCCAATTTATCCGACGAAAACAAATTTTGTCGGCCTATTTTTGTATATTTCGTCGGCTAAAGTCTTTTTTTCTGGTAGTTGGTCCACGCACAGATCTCTCTATCTATCCTGTAACAGTAGACAGTACCTGCAAACAACATGGTCTAGGGGTGGGCGTCATCCCCGCGTGCTCACATATAAGCTCACCAATGATAGATTTGAAAACCATAAACCCTAAACCCTAAGACCTCATATCTATACGTGTGTGTGTATATATATACACACACACACACGTATAAAATATATATTTGAGGTCTTAATAAAACCCTTTAGAAAATCCTTGACACACAAAATTATTATTTTATATCTTTCAGGAAAACAGTACAGTATGCTAAAACAAGGGCCAGAGCGCTCAATGAATAATACAACATGCAGGGAGTCACGGGTCTAGGCGGCCGAAACCCGGGTTTGTCTATACAGTAAACCGAGGCCAACTACCTATACATTAGAAGACGAATAGTAGCGAGAGTGTTCATTTACAGCTAATGCCCAATACATCACTCGCAGTACACACCGCACTTACGACTCGCTTAACTCTGAACGAGACAAGCGTAAGTGAGAAAATAAAATAAACAGGGCATTTCCCCTCCGGAGGTTCACGGTCATCGACACCGTAGGGGTACTATACACTAGGTCCTGCCACTCTTAGGCCAAGCACCGAAAATCAGGATAACGGTACTACTTTTCGATCCGAGTCATCACATAAAAATCATTTACGTCTAGCCTCGGGTTTTCTTAGCCCAATCATAAATCATTTATCATATAATATAAAAAAAACTTTTTCGAAGCATCGACCAGGAGCATACAAAAATCATGCATTTTCATATATCAGGGAAAACCACTAACAAAGGGGTTTAGTTTCCTTACCTGGAATAGTCGTTCCTTACGTAAGCTCCAAGCTTTTAGGAACCGTCTCGGTAATCCGAGGTCAATGCGTAAGCTACCTCGTCCAATGGTTCACTGCAGAATAGAGTAGCTTAGCAACGAAGAAACAATAACAGTTATTTTGACCTCAGCATTCCTAGTTTGACCAGGAATGACTACATTGACTAAGTTGACCAACCAATTCCTTTTTAACTCTTTAACATTTTTTAACTTGCTTTTCCGGTTATCGACTCTTTGCTCAATTACTGAAAGTCTGACTTAACTTTCAAACTTTTCTTAACCATTTTAATCTAACGTTAGGGTGTCACATAATAATTCGTTTAATTACCATGGACATCCAACGCGTCACATTAACCAATTTATTTTCTAAGAGTCGATACATCGATTTATGTGAATCACCAATTTTTACTTAAAACGGTCAATTTGACATTTCCAGAATTCCAGTTATCATTTTCCGATAACAATTCAACACTTTAACCAAAATTTGTCGAACTTCAATTCTTTACTAAACCATTTTTCCGAAAAATGTAACTTTCCCAAAATGGAAACTTAACCTTAATGGAAACTTTCTCAAAATGGAAAGTTTCCCAAATTACTAGGTTTCCAAAAATAGAAATTTTCCTAAAATGGAAAAGATTTCAGTTATGGTTAGTTTCCGTTTTTAGCATGTTTCCTTATACGTAATTTCCGATTACGGCCATTAACTCGATTAAACGGAAACAACACACTTTAAAAATGAGTCGAATACCACCTCCTCGGCATATCTGCCGGATTCACTGTGTCGTCGGAACCTTCACCAAATTTCGGCAACTTGCTAGGAATCTCTGTCGTATTCCGGTCAACTTGCCAGAATTTCACCAGAGTTTCCCTCGTTTCTTCGTCTCCAAGTTATTGACAAACAAACAACGAAACAACAACAAATTAAACACAAATCAACACCAATTCAAAATCACAGCAGTAATCCAGAAAATCACCACTTACCCTTGCTCTACCCAAACCCGAGAACCAGCATCTCCAATCCACTGCTTCTAGCCTCACCAGAGTTCGAGGAACTCGTCACAACCTCAAAAACACGGTCGCCGAAGGGAGAAAACTGAAACCCAGAAAAATCGAAAAAAAACAGGGAAAAGGGGGTTTTCGATTAGGGCTCGATTTTGGACATTCAAGGGAAAAGAAGAATAGGGGAGAAGAACCCTACCTGTTGGGGGTCGAGTCGTCGCCTGGTTTCGCTAGAAACCGGTGAAGTCTGCCATCTAGTCTCATCGTCGATCTCCCTCCACAGTGGACGGCAAGATAATCCAAGGATTGGGCTAGATAGAGGAAGAAGAGAGGAAGATAATGGGGGTGGTCTGCCGGTGCCGGGCGGAGGACAGCAGAGCAGACGAGAGGGAGAGTAGAGGGAGAAGCGTGGGTCAACGCCCATAGGGGGTTTGACTCGGGTCAAACCTCTCTCCTCCTTTTATAAAGAAACCAACGGCCCAGATTAAATCTTAAATTGATCCAACAGCCCAGATTTAAAGAAGGTAAAAAGTAAGTGGTTAAATGGTAAAACTATTTTTACCGGAGTGGTAATGAAAAATTACCAACAACTTCAGAAATTCGTAGAAAATAAACGGAAACTCCAAAAAATATTTCGAAAATACCAGGAGACTCGTGTCAACACATGCTACAACATTGAGTCCTTGAATGAGGAATTTGAAGAACTTTGAAAAACTCGAAAAATAACGTGGTCGTTAACTAGCGAAGTTACCGAATGCGACTTAAACCTCAGTAACTCGTTATTAACCTCAGTAAAAACGTGCGGGGTCTCACAATGCTTCTCTCCATGATGGGTTCACATTCGCACTCATGAGAAGTATACACAAAAGTTTTTGTCATTCTCACAATGAGTTTCATATGCTAACCGTCAGCGTGTATGCTCTTGAAACATAACAAAGTTCGATTGTCTCTCGATACATAGAGGGCACATGTGACATGGATCATGGTGCCATAGGGCATCAAGAATTGATTTCAACCATGTCCATAAATGACCGGTGATGACTAAATCATCGTAGCCACAAAAGATTTATAAGGCCATAAATTCCATATTAGTTGTCTGTTTCTTAGAATCTCATGGGTAAGCCAACTATTTGCAAGGCACTCAATATCTCCATGAGACATATCTACTAAACAAAATTATGTATATGAGAAAATAGTTCCACTTGGACCATTTAGAAGTATGCAAAACAAGTTGCAATCCATAGTGCAAAATGAAATTTCCGTTTAGCATAACCTTGACACACTAGAATAGCAATAACTTCTTCATTAGGATGGATATGAATGAACTGTGAAAATTTCTGAAAAATAGATTCAATTATATTTCCAGTGATATATGGTATGTATTCTAAGTCATCCAGAGCTGAAAACAGTATGACTAGAGATGTCTGCAGAGAGTTAGTAGTGCAAAGGCACGTTTAAAACCACTTTCTCTTTATATTTGGACAATTCTAAGACATCACACCGAGTTGAATAAACTTGGTTGAGCAATTGATGATGGAAAATTCACTATGAGAAGAAAACTTAACCATAAAACACGTGGCACACCTTGTTGAGGGTGTGTTACCATGCATCTCCTCCCTTTGGGAGAAACGATATCTCGGCATAATCCACACGTTTGGATTATAAATCATGTCAATGTTCTAAGGGTGATACACATCAAACAATAACAAACAATGGAAGAGCACTTTCAAGGCTTGAAAAATCTTTGACATTATGTCAACGATTTCATCGAGGTCTCGAATTATATAACTAGGAACATCGATACGATGTTTATTTACATATATCTTGGACATAAAATCTATTTGTATGCATTCACGACTTAAGTATGAGCTCGAAAATTCCTGAACCAGTGATCTAGAGATCTACAAGAGTTGAATTGTCAAGAGCTGGCGTGAGTAGTTTTGACATGTTGATGTCTAGACTGGGAGTGTCATCATAATGGTCGGTGACACCTCCCCCTCTTTTCTAGACATTGAAACGGCTTCTTCTACAGTTGACATGACCCACATTTCCTTTCCCACAATAAGAGTTAATCAGGGACATAGGTAATACGCTGATGTCACTAACGTATATGCAATTCATGTTTAAAATAGTTAGATCAAACTCAAGCTTTGTTAGTATTAAACCAACTTGGAAGGCTTAGAAAAAAAACATGTTGAGGATCAAATCCGCTAAATATTATGGATCGAAATGCCATAAATTATCATCGACAGTATGTAATCAAACAAGTGGTAATCAATCCACATGACTAGTAACTCGACGAGTAGTTATATGGTCGTTTCAAGAAATTCTCCATGAGTGCATTCCACAGTACTTTGTTATTTTTATACATATTGATGTGGCACCTCAAAAATTGTTTGCTAGAGATTTTAAATCTCGGCATCTAGCCTTCAAAATATGTGGGGTAATCTTTTCTATTGAAAAGTTCCACAAGCTTCCAGCGATGCTTTCTTGTGGGCATCAAGTATGTCAAAACTCGAATGAGAAAAATGTTACTTTACAATTGTGTACAAAACTAAGTTGTGATGAGATTCGATAGAGCTGATAGAGAATGCTTTTTAATGGTTTGTCTTTCTGGAGGATATATGATCTGATATTCTCGAATTTTGAGTCAATATGACGACCCTGCGAATACGAGATTCGAGGATTTATTCTTAAGAAACAATGGTCTGAACTTCTCAAATATTGATCAAACACGAATTTGAAGAAAGCTAATCTGACGACCCTATGAATACAAGATCCTAGATTTAAGATACTTGCAATTAGCACAATCCCAAACAAAAAGAACGGGGTAGGAGAAGGGGGAACAAATTTTATCCCTCTGAGTTATTTGAACTTTGAACTTTAAAACTGTGGAATTGTAATATAAAAGCTTACTTGCTAGTTTATCAAATAGAATGCATTTAATATGAGTAGTTACTCTTACAAATTTCATGCTTAATTTCACGTGTTTGCGATGGAGTTGCTCATGAAATTCCATTTCGATTCGTCGTGCGGTAATGTTGTGAAAAATGAAGCATGGTTAATCATATTAACCATAAACCCATAGTAAAACTAATTAAAGAATTACTATTGGTAAATTACATTTTAACCCTTAGGGTAAAACTCTTTTACTGGGAGGGTAAAATTTACCATTTTACCCCTTGTACATTCAACATGTTTTTGGATCAACTAGGAACGATCCGGGTTAGAATTTGGGCCGAGCACGTCCTATTCGGAGCTAGGTTGTGACGGCTGTCAAGGACTAGATCATGCGCAAGGATTGGCAGATGCACATAACTAGTCCTTGACAACGTAGAAGGAGACTGGAGTGTAGAAGCTGGCTTGACTGGGGTAGGGCAAGGGTAGACGCTTGGGCCAGGCTTCAGTTGAGCATCGATCCGGGGTGGGTTATTATATGACATGATTTTTAATCCAAAGAGTGGATTATACTGAAACTTTGTTTTCCCAAAGGGAGGAGATGCACGGTACCACACCCTCAAGGAGGTGTGCCACGTGTTTTAGCGATTAACTCTTCTTCACATAGCGGACTTTCCATAATCAATCGCACAATCAGGTTTTCAACTGTGATGTCTTAGAATTGTCCAAATTTAAGAAGAAAGTGGTTTTAAATGCGCTTTTGCTCTACCGACTTTTGCGGACATGTCTAGTCATACTATTTTTAGAGTTACTGAAAGCTTTTGATTTTAGATCCCTTATGCTATATAACCAATTGTCGTCATGTCTTAGACGTTGATGACTTATAATACCCCATCTTTGATGTCTAAAACACATAGTTTTTTTGCCAAGTAATAGGCGTACATGCCATCTAAACTTTTATAGCTTCAATCATGACAAATCTGTGAAAACAGCTAATCCGTCTATTTTCGGACAACAACTTTGTTTGAGCTTCGTGACTAGCTCCTGAAGCACTAGAACGCGTACGTTATATCAATGGAAACATAATTGAATCAAGTTTCCATATTTTTTAATCCCGGCTCGGCTGATCGTCGATCTGATCCCTGCTCGATTAATCGTCGATCTGATCTTGTGCAACGTTGGAAATGTGATTCCACCAAAATTAGATGGACACCCAGCAGGATTGGCAGCACCGATTGTGTAGGGATAGAACTGGAGATGTACATGCCGGATGGGACTTCACTGAAGCTGGGGGAGCACGTGATGCAAACATCGCTTAGGGAAGGCAGGGTGCCCATTACAAACATGGTGGGATTTATATTTTTTCTTCTTCTGGATACTAGGGCTTTTTCTGGTTAGCTAGCAGCTCGGGTTAGAGCTACGTGCTGATAACATAGACAAGGAAAATATATGCGAAAAGATAGCAAGAGAATCATCATCATATTCATTGATAGAAGACCTAATTAATGACAGTGGTAATAAATATGGTAGTCATAATGAATACATAACTTTATTCTAAATACATATCTTAATGACATTATGTTAAGACACACATGACAGAATATTCTAGAACAGAAATAACATATTCCTAAAGTTCTTAAAAAGAAAAACACAGAAAAAAGGACGGTAAAGGAAAAAACAAGAAAGCAAATAAACAATCTCTTATAAAATCACAAGAAGAAAACACATAAAATATAGGTGGAAAGTGCAAAAAAACAAAAAAAGGTGGAAAAGGCAGAAAATGAGGTTGTAAGGGGCCTTGAACTGGGGTGAATGAGATACAAATGGAAACATCTTAGCCAAGTGTGCTACAAATGCAATTGAAAATGTTAGCTTTTGTAATATATATAATATATTTATATGATAATTTTTTTATGAGGCCCAAAAAAACAGAAGCCTTGTGCCACCGCACACATGGCACGGACCAAAGGCCGGCTCTGAGTTCCACACCAATCATGTTCATCTTCCCATCATCAGCCAACAAAGGCAAGCCTGCAACAACTCTCGTTTATTAGCTGTTTCTTGCATCACTATGAGAATGCTCTAATCCACGGCGCCACCCTATCCTCCTCCAGCCGCCATACCAAGATTTAACCATTTGCGCCGGCAACGCTGGCATGTTCATCTCCTAGATGATCCTCAACTGAGACCTCGTAGTCAAGCTCGACGCAAACCCACTCCCGTATCAAGGATGGAGCTAAAGAGAAAGAAACGAGGGCAATTTGGAAACAACACACTTCAACACCAAAAATTATTATAAAATTCAAGAGTGTAGTTTGCAATTTTGGGAGTGCAAATTTCATTCCCAAGATAATATGTGAGTAAGAACTTGAACAAGTGAGTGACACCCTCACCAAAAATAAAAAAATAAAGTGAGTGACACGAATCACACAGACAATATGAAAACCAGCTGCTAAGAATAAGAGGGCCAATCATAGTGAATGATTCATGCTCAAGTACTCTCGGATTACGTCAAAAGATGATGATTGAACATAGTTTTTCTGGTTAGTGAACTAACCAGGGTGAACTTGATAGGAGCATTTTTTGCTACGTTCTTAATATGTTTTTACCCTCATTTATGTTTTTTTATCCATTATTAGGTTAGTATTGTTAGTTATTTATCATAAGGGTTTTTCTGTAGAGCAATGGCTAAAATGTGAGTAAAGTAGAGAAAATGTGCACTAATTTGTTAAAAGCTGACTTATAAAGTTATCGTGTTATTTCTTATGATTCTGTGAATTTATACATTGTCATTACTTGATTAATTTTCTTTAATGCTTAGGTGACATGTATATGGACTTAATGAAATAAGAATCATGAGGATCGGACTTATGGAAGGTAGCAAAAAAAGCATGGAAAGACAAGAGGCCGAGAGCATGAATTCGGAACAAAAACAGAGGATTTTCAGAAACCATAACTCAACTTCAAAAATTTCCCTAGGACAATCCAGGAGAAACCAGGAAACGTGCCATATATGGATGGAAAGCTGTGGATGTCTAGTTTCTAAATCTGTTAGAATCGCAGCCAACCAAGTTCTGAGGAAGGATTTATGATGGAAACAATGGCCGGAGGTCAGTCTGCTGGAAACAGGACAGATTTTGCTGAAGTTGTCAACCGAGTTCGTGAGTGTATTTCTTCACCAAAATCCTTCCCAAGCATGCCAAATGATTGATGAAGAGCTTAATGATGATATAGGAAGTTGTTTAGAAGAAGAAGAAGAAGAAGAATCGACGAAATCACCAAGGAGAAGCCGAAAACAACAACTAGGAAAGTTATCCAGGTCAAAACAGGATAACTTGTTCTACCGAGACTATGGAGGGGATTCGGCTGTCCTATGGAGCCCAAAACGTGTAAGGGAGTCCTTCATTGATCCCTTAACATATAGGGGAGTCCAAGAATTCAGAAAAGAAGTCTATGAATCATTATCCAAGTCAGCAAATTCAAGAGTCAAAGTTGTGTGCAACAAGGAAAAGCAAGAAGCCCAATCCGACATGGACAAGGAGTGGCTGCCGAACCTCTTAGGGTTTCTTTAGGAGTTTTCCTCTATAAATACACATGTAATACAACTGAAAAGTGGTCATCAATTTTGTGAAAGCCTTAGCTAGCCAACTCTACCAAAATCTCTCAACACAACCGAGACACAAAGTCTGTCGCTAACCTTCCCTTACCGCAGAACACCATCCTTGTCACACCCCGAATCTTTTAAAGTTAACAAAAGTTACTTTTCACAGAGGTTTACGAGTTACCGAGGATGCTTAACTACGATCGGTAATTCGATAAGTTATCGCTCGAGTTAATTTTTGAGTTTTTCTAAGTTCTTCAAATACCTGATTTAATGACTCGATGTCATAGTACGTGTCGACACGAGTCTCTCGGTATTTTCGGATTATTTTTCAGAGCTTCGGTTGATTTTCTATGGATTTTCGAAGTTTCCGGTAATTTTTAAATTACCATTCTAGTAAATTAGTTTACCTTTTACCTTTTACTTTTCACCTTCTTTTGATCTTGACCGTTGGATCTTTTTCAGATTAAATCTCGGCCGTCCGTTTCAGTATAAATAGAAGTGAGACTTTTGACCGAAGTCAAAAATCCCACTTCGGTCAACTCTCTTCCCGAGCTCCCCCGAGCTCCGCTTCGGCTTCTGCTGTTTTCCGCCCAACGCCGGCGATTCCGGCCACCACAGGGCGGCGGACCACTTCTATTCTCTTCCTCTCCCTCTCTTCTACCAAACCCCCCTATTGAAGACGTCAGACGACCCACCCATGGTGGAGATCGAGCACCGCTGTGCTTGATCGACCTCCGGCAATTTCCGGCGATTCAGGCCAGGAATCAGCAAACCAGAGGTTTGGTTCTTCTTCTCTTCTCTTCCTCTTCCTTCTCCTCAGTCTTGTTGATCGATTCGAGCCCAAATCGGGAAATTTCATTTTTCCACTGTACTTACTGTTTTTCTGTGTTTTTACGATTTCCTGGGTTCTTTGCTCCGGCGACGCCATCTGATGAGCTTCTCAAGCTCAGGTGAAGCGGGAAACAGTGGGCTAGGGCCGAGACGAGGTTTTGGGAAGCAGTAGTTCGGATTTGGAGGTGAGGGACAGGTTTCTGGTTTTGATTCAAACTACTGTGCTATTAGTCTGTTTGAAATGTTGTTGCTGAATTGTGTTGTTTTTGTTGTTGTGTCGATAACTTGGAGGTCCGAATTTACGGGGAAACTCTGGCAAAATTCCGGCAAAGTTACCGGAATCCGGTAACGATTCCGACGGCAGTAATCCGGTTGAATTGCCGAGGTAGTCTTCGATCCCTTTAAATGTGTGGGTACCGTTTAATAAGAGTTAAAGTGTCGTAAGTCGGAAATGTACGTAAGGAAACGTGAAAAACGGAAACTAACCGTAATTTGGGGAACCTTCCATTTTGGGAAACCTTCTAAGTTTGGAAACCTGTTAATTTGGGAAACTTTCCATTTTAGGAAAGTTTCCATTAAAGGAAAGTTTTCACTTTGGAAAAGATGCATTTTCAGAGAAATGGTTAAAGGATTGAAGTTCAATGAAGTTGGACACTAGATGGTTAAATGGGTAAAGTGTTAAATTGTTATCGGAAATTGATAACTGGAATTTATGAGAAAATGTTAAATCGGTATATCGACTCGAGGTTAAATATATTGATTAATACGTGACACCCTAACGTAAAGTTAAAGTGATAACGGAAAGTTCGGAAGCTGAGTCGGACTTCCGGTAAATGGAGTTAAGAGTCGATAACCGGGAAAGAAAGTCAGAAAGGTTAAAAGGTCATAAAAAGGAACTCGGCCAACTTGTGGTCAAATAGGAGTTCCTGGTCAAACTAGGAAAAGACCAAGTCAACTGTGAACGACTAATATAATGATTTGTTAGTACAGTCTCTGATTGAACGTGGGACGGGCTCGACTACGCGGTTAGTTCGAGGGTTTCGCTCGAGGAGCTTTCCGAGCGGAAAGGTCGCAATCGTACAGTGAGTGGACATATTATTTTAAATAAATGCATGCCTTAATTATTGAGTTAATTGCATGGTGTTTATGATTGTTTCCGAAAATTATATCCTTCTCGGGTTCTTGAACGTATTTACATTATTACTCGATTTTCTATTTCTTCCGAAAATGGGTATAGACGGTTAGGGCCGTCCTTCGAATGGAATTGAACCCGAGACTTCGTTGGAAATTGGTTTTATGCATATATGACAAGGAATTGTTTTAATTAATTGTTTTGGAAAGAGAAGTTGATTAATGTATTGTTATGAATGTTTATTTTAAGGGTTGACCAATAAATATGCTAGCTAGAGTAGCGTGAGGGCGCTACTAGAGCTCTTAGCTCCGACCCTAGCCTGAGAGGTCAGGCAAACTACGTAGTGCACTATGAGGGTTGACCGTATCACTTTATTTAGAGCTCTTAGCTCCGACCCTGGTCTGAGAGGTCAGACAAGCCTGAGAGGTCAGGTTGATATTATAAGGGTTGACCGTTATCACATATTCTAGAGCTCTTAGCTCCGACCCTGGTCTGAGAGGACAGACAAGCCTGAAAGGTCAGGTTGATATTATAAGGGTTGACCGTATTATTTTATCTAGCTAGCATAGAGTAGCGTGAGGGCGCTACTAGAGCTCTTAGCTCCGACCCTAGTCTGAGAGGTCAGACTTATTATGTTTGAGAACATTTCTCTTCCCATATTCCTTGCTGGTTTATCTTATCATGCATTTGCGGAAATTTAGTAATTGTGGGCATGCATAAATGATTTTTAAATTGATATACTTTTGGGAGAGCATTACAGGAAATGGAGCTTTTATATTTGATTTTCGTCCACTCACTCTAACAGTTTTTAAATGTTTCTCCCCTGGGCCTTTCGTTTTTAAATGCCCAGTGATGCAGGGTTCTTGAGAGGAGGTCGAGCGCGTACGAGAGTCGAGGCATAGTCGATCATTCCGTTGCTGCTCGAAATTCTTTGGGGTAATCATCTCTGTAGACTGCTCTGACTAACCCGGTTTAGTTAGTTTTGTAGGAAGGGTTGGCCATTTCAAGGGGGTTTCGGTAAGAAGTTCCCTTGAGGTGGTCCCCGCAGGATTTACTTTGGGTTAAAGGGGTTTAACCCGGGGTGGGTCCTGTCAATGGTATCAGAGCATTAGGTTATCGTTTCCTGTACTACCTCATATACTTGGTATCACTTGGTGTCTATAGAGTGATGGTCCGACCGCGGCGGATCCATCGGCATTTTATGCTTGGACGCTTAGTGTTTATTGAGGATATGAGTTAGTACTTCCTGATTGAGATATGGACCGAGTGGTCCTATACACGATCGAATCTTCATGACTATGCCTCAGTACGCGCGACCTCATAGAGAGTTCCTGTAAGGAACAAGGTAAGCTCGTTACGTAATTATGTTTTTGTATTTCCCCATTGATTTATGAGATTTGAGTTGGGGATCGAGCTGTAAACTCCCGCTATTTAACGAGCTTGAACTTTTGTGTGAGTATTCGGTGGTGAAACAGTTAATTCACACCTGGAAGGCTGTCATGGTTGTTGACAGGGATGCGGTAGAAGCCTAAGACAAGGCTTGGGTGTTCGTGTTATGAGGCTCTTAGCAGTGAAGAGTCGTACGAGTTACTGGAAGATGTTGCATCCTGTGATGGGAAAAAGGAGCTGAAGTCGCCTAGCGCGATTATTCTGAGAGAATGAATATTAAGATTTGACGAGTGCCACGATTTTGTTGAGGTTCGTCATTAGTGTGGTTTCAGAGAAACCAACGGACGTATGAAAGTAGAATGATTCTAGAGGATTGAGTGTTGTTATTTTGTGGTCTGGATCTAGTGACGAGTCCCGAGTGTGATTTAATTAAAGACATTAAGTAAGTGATAGTTTGATTGGTCACTTGATGCTTTAGGTGACAGCCACTGAAACTAATGGCTTGGGTCACTTTTGGTGCTGACATTGTTGTCGTCAGCTACGATCAGATCCACTCCGCTCCAGCCACCCATGTTTGTGGTACTAGAAATATTCGAATCGTTAGTGAGTCCAAGCGTGACGTGAATTATAGGTGACAATGGTCATTAAGCCATTTATCGTGGAGGCAAGAATTTAAATCGTGTCACCAGATCTTGGGGCTCATGTCAACCATAAGGTGAGTAATCCACCTGTGGTCAAAGTATTTTAATTGGTACACCTGTGGAGGAGTCTCCAGGTTGGCTGTGTTAGAGTCCGATTTACAGATCGAGCGAGTGTTATCAGTTGTAGCTAAGGGTAATTGGTTTCAGGATTTAAAGGAACATGTTGGAAGTGGCAATAAGCCACCGGGTCGTGGACCAAGAGTGCTTGGGGTACCGGAGATAGGGATACGAGTCTTGATTGACTTTGTATTATTGTGGTGTAGAAACCGGTCGTTGTACAAACGGCACTGTTTCGACGGCTGAAGACGTACATGGGTATACCCCACATGAGCACGTGTACCCTCCTGTGTAGGGAAGTGGTAAAGTTGAAATTTGGGTAGCACATGCTGGTAAGGCATAATTATTGTGTGCAGCTGTGTGTAGTCAAAATAACACCAGGTAAGTGACTAAGACTGGTGATGACATCATCTTAAGAATGTGTCATGAGAGTTCTGTTTATTGAGAACGGAGATTAAGGATGCTTGATTAGAGGTTTTGGTGCAAAACGTCCGGTAGATGGCCTAACCATTTAAGTACAGGTCGGAAGTGGGTCATTGATAGTCGCTCCGACTCTTATTATGGTTAGCGAGATTATTATATGTTGTCAGTAAGTGGTTGATTGCCTGCTGAGTTAAATGCACGGAAAAGGTGAAGTGACAGCAGTGGGGCAAGGTCTACTGAATCTTTGAATATGAGTGAGAATGTTAGTAGATGGTCAAGCTTGAACCTGCAACCCAAGTCATCCGTTATGACACTCGGTTTCTGTGAGGACGATTAACTGAGCTTGATGGCATGGAAATTTGTGCACCCACTGGCTGTGGTCTAATCAAGTATTGTAACCGAAGGTGTGCTTAGACGTGTTGGGAATCATAAGTTATATCCCCTGTAGTGACAGGAAATATTCTCAATTCGATCTGTGAAATGAGGATTTGATCTGGGAAATTGAGATCTGGTGTATATAATGAAATCCTGAAAGGATTAAAGTATTGTTGGCATTGCTATGGTCATTGGTCATTTGAGTAGTGACCCTACTTGTTAGGAATGATTGACCTAACGACAGTTCTTGGCGCCACGAGTGTAAAGTGGTAGCAAGAAAGATCATTGGAGGTGACTTGCGAAATTGTCAACATTTCGGCGAGTATGAAATGCAGTGAAACTGAGGAAAGAGTTTCTTTGATGACTCAAAGGTGTTACGAGTCAAGGTTTTGGAAACCAAATTGTTACAAGAGTAGTAAAGTATGTTGCTAAGTTGTGCAACACTCCATCGGAAACCGTGGAGTGATTATGCCACGTCCAGATTAAGTTATGATCTGAGAGGATGTTAACGTGTGGCAGTGGATCTTGTGATTTAAGATCTAGAGTGGTAAGCGATTGAGAATTTTGAATCTTACCGAATAGAGGTTGCGGTGGATGGTAAACCCGCAGCGCCTGGGGGACAGTTTTGTTAGAAACTGTCTAGTTGTACGAGTTGACTCTGTGATGTATACGTGCCCAGTGCGGTAATGGTATTTGTTATCTTGTGCCTCGTTAACTGGATGCTCGGTGATCAACATGGTTGTGTCTGGTGAAATTAATTCCCGATGCTTTGATCAGATGTTCCTCTGGGCGTGCACCAGTGGCACTAAATTTCATGTAGATGTCTGATCTGGTTAAATGTCCAAGTTGCTGGTTATTACCGGACGATGTGGTAATGGAGGCATTTGGGAATGGAATATACTTGTTGAGCGGGTAAGGCTCTGAAATTCTTTTAATGGTAAGTCTATTCCGGATTGAGATACGGATAATGTTTAATAGACGCGCGGTTATGGTGGAAGTGCAAGTTCTGCACTATGCGTCATTCCAGGTTAAGGTAAGAGATAGGGAGGTCAGTGGCGCCTCATCTATGAGTAGTACAGAGATGTATTTCCAGTTGTAAAGTACGCTGTGACCCCACTAAGTGATAATTGAGTTGGCGACTTTAATGTTTGGCTTATGAGTAAAAAGGTCCAGATGTGTGTTGTCAGAATAGTTACGTGAGCAGTGTGTAGCCTGACAATTTGTCTTCATGCGAGGAGTAAGTATTGTGGGATCTCGATGTCTGGAGACTTGTATCTCCCTGATTAAAAGGCTATGATTTTGGATTTACGCTAAATTCATGGCAACTCGTGTCCTGGGTGTACAAGTGGTTTGTGTAATGATAGAGTAAGGGAAGATAATTACTCTACAACATGACAGAATAGTTTCTAGAAAGTGTAAATCAGATCAGGGAGCCTGGTTCAAATGAGGTGATGGTTCGTGTAACATAAGTCGTCATGGTTTTCTCATGGGCTTGTTGTCATGGGTGTTGACCCCACGTTATATTGTGTTACCAGAGGATTTAAATCCATTAGTGACATCGGACCCTACTCCTCAGGTGTGGTAATCATTACCTGCATAGGGAATGTGTGAGCTGATATTTAAGGTTCCACGAAAGTATACGAGTATTCTTGAAGAATTTATACTCACGACAAGCGAGTGGTTATTGAATCAGAATGAGTTTTGGCAGTATTGTGACGACGTCACTTGTGGTTGGTAAGAATTTTATGTTGTGTTTAGTTGGCTAAACAAGAAGGGATAGGAGGTTGACTACTGGTCGAAGTTATGTTGATCGTAAAGGACAGGTGTTTTGGATTTTGGTAATGCTATTCGTAAGGCGTCTCAGAAGAGTTCTAAGAAGGAAGCTGACATTGGAGAGCAATATTATTATTTTAAGTGGTACTATCCCCCACTGTATTGGACTTTGAGTATAGAAATTTCGAGGACGAAATTTTTATAAGGTGGGGAGAATTGTCACACCCCGAATCTTTTAAAGTTAACAAAAGTTACTTTTCACAGAGGTTTACGAGTTACCGAGGATGCTTAACTACGATCGGTAATTCGATAAGTTATCGCTCGAGTTAATTTTTGAGTTTTTCTAAGTTCTTCAAATACCTGATTTAATGACTCGATGTCATAGTACATGTTGACACGAGTCTCTCGGTATTTTCGGATTATTTTTCAGAGCTTCGGTTGATTTTCTATGGATTTTCGAAGTTTCCGGTAATTTTTAAATTACCATTCTAGTAAATTAGTTTACCTTTTACCTTTTACTTTTCACCTTATTTTGATCTTGACCGTTGGATCTTTTTCAGATTAAATCTCGGCCGTCCGTTTCAGTATAAATAGAAGTGAGACTTTTGACCGAAGTCAAAAATCCCACTTCGGTCAACTCTCTTCCCGAGCTCCCCCGAGCTCCGCTTCGGCTTCTGCTGTTTTCCGCCCAACGCCGGCGATTCCGGCCACCACAGGGCGGCGGACCACTTCTATTCTCTTCCTCTCCCTCTCTTCTACCAAACCCCCCTATTGAAGACGTCAGACGACCCACCCATGGTGGAGATCGAGCACCGCTGTGCTTGATCGACCTCCGGCAATTTCCGGCGATTCAGGCCAGGAATCAGCAAACCAGAGGTTTGGTTCTTCTTCTCTTCTCTTCCTCTTCCTTCTCCTCAGTCTTGTTGATCGATTCGAGCCCAAATCGGGAAATTTCATTTTTCCACTGTACTTACTGTTTTTCTGTGTTTTTACGATTTCCTGGGTTCTTTGCTCCGGCGACGCCATCTGATGAGCTTCTCAAGCTCAGGTGAAGCGGGAAACAGTGGGCTAGGGCCGAGACGAGGTTTTGGGAAGCAGTAGTTCGGATTTGGAGGTGAGGGACAGGTTTCTGGTTTTGATTCAAACTACTGTGCTATTAGTCTGTTTGAAATGTTGTTGCTGAATTGTGTTGTTTTTGTTGTTGTGTCGATAACTTGGAGGTCCGAATTTACGGGGAAACTCTGGCAAAATTCCGGCAAAGTTACCGGAATCCGGTAACGATTCCGACGGCAGTAATCCGGTTGAATTGCCGAGGTAGTCTTCGATCCCTTTAAATGTGTGGGTACCGTTTAATAAGAGTTAAAGTGTCGTAAGTCGGAAATTACGTAAGGAAACGTGAAAAACGGAAACTAACCGTAATTTGGGGAACCTTCCATTTTGGGAAACCTTCTAAGTTTGGAAACCTGTTAATTTGGGAAACTTTCCATTTTAGGAAAGTTTCCATTAAAGGAAAGTTTTCACTTTGGAAAAGATGCATTTTCAGAGAAATGGTTAAAGGATTGAAGTTCAATGAAGTTGGACACTAGATGGTTAAATGGGTAAAGTGTTAAATTGTTATCGGAAATTGATAACTGGAATTTATGAGAAAATGTTAAATCGGTATATCGACTCGAGGTTAAATATATTGATTAATACGTGACACCCTAACGTAAAGTTAAAGTGATAACGGAAAGTTCGGAAGCTGAGTCGGACTTCCGGTAAATGGAGTTAAGAGTCGATAACCGGGAAAGAAAGTCAGAAAGGTTAAAAGGTCATAAAAAGGAACTCGGCCAACTTGTGGTCAAATAGGAGTTCCTGGTCAAACTAGGAAAAGACCAAGTCAACTGTGAACGACTAATATAATGATTTGTTGGTACAGTCTCTGATTGAACGTGGGACGGGCTCGACTACGCGGTTAGTTCGAGGGTTTCGCTCGAGGAGCTTTCCGAGCGGAAAGGTCGCAATAGTACAGTGAGTGGACATATTATTTTAAATAAATGCATGCCTTAATTATTGAGTTAATTGCATGGTTTTTATGATTGTTTCCGAAAATTATATCCTTCTCGGGTTCTTGAACGTATTTACATTATTACTCGATTTTCTATTTCTTCCGAAAATGGGTATAGACGGTTAGGGCCGTCCTTCGAATGGAATTGAACCCGAGACTTCGTTGGAAATTGGTTTTATGCATATATGACAAGGAATTGTTTTAATTAATTGTTTTGGGAAGAGAATTTGATTAATGTATTGTTATGAATGTTTATTTTAAGGGTTGACCAATAAATATGCTAGCTAGAGTAGCGTGAGGGCGCTACTAGAGCTCTTAGCTCCGACCCTAGCCTGAGAGGTCAGGCAAACTACGTAGTGCACTATGAGGGTTGACCGTATCACTTTATTTAGAGCTCTTAGCTCCGACCCTGGTCTGAGAGGTCAGACAAGCCTGAGAGGTCAGGTTGATATTATAAGGGTTGACCGTTATCACATATTCTAGAGCTCTTAGCTCCGACCCTGGTCTGAGAGGACAGACAAGCCTGAGAGGTCAGGTTGATATTATAAGGGTTGACCGTATTATTTTATCTAGCTAGCATAGAGTAGCGTGAGGGCGCTACTAGAGCTCTTAGCTCCGACCCTAGTCTGAGAGGTCAGACTTATTATGTTTGAGAACATTTCTCTTCCCATATTCCTTGCTGGTTTATCTTATCATGCATTTGCGGATATTTAGTAATTGTGGGCATGCATAAATGATTTTTAAATTGATATACTTTTGGGAGAGCATTACAGGAAATGGAGCTTTTATATTTGATTTTCGTCCACTCACTCTAACAGTTTTTAAATGTTTCTCCCCTGGGCCTTTCGTTTTTAAATGCCCAGTGATGCAGGGTTCTTGAGAGGAGGTCGAGCGCGTACGAGAGTCGAGGCATAGTCGATCATTCCGTTGCTGCTCGAAATTCTTTGGGGTAATCATCTCTGTAGACTGCTCTGACTAACCCGGTTTAGTTAGTTTTGTAGGAAGGGTTGGCCATTTCAAGGGGGTTTCGGTAAGAAGTTCCCTTGAGGTGGTCCCCGCAGGATTTACTTTGGGTTAAAGGGGTTTAACCCGGGGTGGGTCCTGTCAATCCTTGCCTTAGCCGAACCTTTTAGGTAGGATTTGGTATGGATTCCTCCATGTCTTTGTGTAATTCTACTGTGTGTAATTTAATATTATATATATATATTGGTATTTCGGTTTCTGGTTTTATGTTATGAACATGTTTGTTTGTTTTTCTTTGTGATCTACTTATGAATGTGTTTGTTAACATAACATTTAGGATGCATGCTAGGTTTTGGATTGAGAATAGGTTGTGTATGTTTATGTTATTACTGTTTTTTAATTGATTAATCACATACCTGAACACGTAATCGAACCTAAGGGTAGTCTGTGCACGGATGTTCTTAAGGGGGAGTTTAATATGCCGTAGTGTTCTAAGGTTAAGTTCGCCGATTGGGTTCTTGATTTTTAGGCATTGCTAAGGGTTGATAGGGTTAAGTGATTTACATGCTAATAGGATGAGTGACGCCATACCTAGGATCATGTCTCCAATGACTCTCGCAAGTAAGTGTATTTTGTATTAGTGTCAGGCGATTGTAGGCACTAAATAAGATGACACATATAAATTTAGGATCAGGCGATTGTAGGTCCTAAGTTTACATGAGAAGTCTAAATAGTTAGAATTAATTAGAATTCAAGAAAACATATTTCATTGCATCTTGTTCGTGTATAAACTTATGTGTGTTCTATTTGGTGTTAGCTACGTTTTGTGTTTAACAATTGATCAACCAATGTAAATATTAGATTTAGATCTAGGACCCTAGAAATCACCATGAAATCCCCATCATAATTCGGTAAATATGTGAATAGCTTGTAAATAATTTAATTCTTTTTGTTTATATATATCGATGTCATGTCTATATTTTGCGGATTGTATATGATTATGTACTTATGTGTTTTATACTTGTATAGTTGTGACAGAACTGTACTTGTATGTTCATCTTATATTTGTGAATATTACTAACTAATTTTAATGTAGATATAATCCTTCCCTAGTGTCCCCGGCTTGAACGATCCCTACTTACAGTTACTACAATGATAGGGTTTAAATTGCAGGTTGTTCATCAACGATCTCATCAAACACCGTTTGTTCTAATGACTTTCTTTGACGTTACATTACCAATATTTCATCTTTGAGGTAGTGTTGAATAGTGGATCAAAATGAAGTTGACATAAGTTGGGTTAGGTTATATACATGAAGTTTGTGACAGTGAACACAGGGGTATTTTGGAGAAGATATATATATATATATATATATCCGAAAAAAGACTTTAGCCAACGAAATATCTAAAAACAGGCCGACGAAATTTTTTTTCGTCTGCTAAAGTCCACTTTAGCCGACGAATAAAAATTTCATCGGCTAAGTTAAATCTTCGTCGACTAAAGTGGAATTTTAGCCGACGAATTTTTTTTTCGTCGGCTAAACTAATTTTTTCATCGGCTATAGTTAAATTTTAGCCGACAAAAAAATTTTTCGTCGGCTAAAGTGATTTTTTCGTCGGCTATAGTATGTGAACTTTAGCCGACGAAATTAGGGTATTTCGTCGGCTAAAATAACTTTTAGTTACAAAATTGCACTACGGATATTTCGGTGTCCGATTTACTATTGTGATATCAATCTGGAAGTAGAATGGCCCTACGAGTCAAACAAATGGCTAACGCCATGACATACAGGCTTTTATGGTCATACGAGTTCATTTAAGGCTTCAAAATGAAGTTTTTTCTAAACGCTTAACACACGAAAATGCCCATATCTATACCTATATGAGGTATTTTGGTCGAACCTTCAACACAAGAAACACTCACCATAATGAGATGCAACTGTCCATCTAAAAATTTTGAGACATTTAAAACTCGATGATAGGACTCTCCATATAAATAAATAATGGTAAATAGTAGGCATGTTGTGATTCCGGTCATCAAAATTCACAAGCAAAAATACGATCGTCAAATATCATCAATATGTTGAAATATATCTCTGGTAAAAAATTCAACTTTATCCGATAAATTTAAGGACTTCATCTAGAAGGTCAATCTCGTAAGTCAAACCCCTAAATTGTATTGACTGCAACTATCGGCACCGAGACTTTACCGGAATTACGTGATTTTTCAACCGTAGACGTATTTCACCATTTCGTTCATATCATATTTCACAACTTTTTTACGTGAAGTTTCTACGTAGAGTTTGTTTTAGAAACGGAACATTTACTTAAAAGCTTAGTAAACAAGTTATACAACATTAGTAGGCATGTTGTGATTCTGATGATCAAAGTTGAGAAACAAAATTTCGATCGTCTGATATGATAATTAAGTCGAAATATGTGTATAGGAAAATATTCAACTTAATCCGACAACGTTAAGAGCTCGATCCTTACGGTCAATCCCGTAAGTCAAACCCCTTAACGCACGGAAACGGTCATTTGACCGTCTAAATTACGTATTTTGTCCGGACCTTCAACTGAAAATTGTTTCAAATTGATGAGACGCAACCAGTGGTATAAAAATTTTATGAAAAATAACCACCGGAGATAGGGCTACCGCTAGGGAGAAAGAATGAAAAATTGCATTAACCGCAACTATCGGCACAGAGACTTTACCGGAAATATGTGATTTTTCAATCATAGACGTATTTCATCATTCCGATCATATCTTATTTCACGACTTTTTTCGTTTGAAGCTTCTACGTATAGGGTTTACGGTTTACATTTCTAGCCGACGAATTACTCTAATTTCGTGGGCTAAAGTTAAATAAATAAAATAAATAACTATAGCCGACGAAATTAGGGTAATTCGTGGGCTAAGGTTAAATACATAAATAAAAATAATAATTAACTATAGCCGACGAATTACCCTAATTTCGTCTGCTAAAGTTAATTAAAAATTCAAATTTTTTAGCGGGGATTTTTTAAATTTTGAAATTTTTTTGACTAAAATTTTGAACTTTAGCCGACTAAATTTCGTCGGCTAAAGTTCAAAATTTTCTATATCTTTCATTTTTCTCCTCCTCCTCCTCCTCCTCCTCCTCCTCCTCCTACTCCGGCGGCAACAACGTACTCCTCATCCTACCTCCTCTCCTCCTCCTCTTCTAAATCATTCTTCTCCTCATTCTCTAAATTCTTCTCCTCCTCTTCCTCCTTCTCTAAATTCTTCTCCTCCTCCTCCTCCTCTCCCTCTCCTAACCTTCTCCTCCTAGCAAGGCTAAAAAGAAAAAGCCTTGCTCCTATCCTTTTCTCCTACAAGAAAAAGTTTTAATCAAAAATACAAGAAATAAAAAAGAAAAAAATATGAAAAAAATAAAATAACTATAGCCGACGAATTACCCTAAAATTCGTCGGCTAAATTTACAAAAGAAAAAAAATAATAACATAAAAAAAATAATAACTTTAGCCGACGAATTACCCTAAAATTCGTCGGCTAAAGTTTAAAAAAGAAAAAAAATAACTTTAGCCGACGAATTTTAGGGTAATTCGTGGGCTAAGGTCCAAAAATTCGTCGGCTAAAGTCCAGAAATTAAGCGACGAAAAATTTCTTCGTCGGCTAAATAACTGACTTTAGCCGACGATGAACAGTAATTTCGTCGGCTAAAGTCTTGGCCGACGGCTTTTTCCCGACGATTTCTTAGCCGACGACGCTTCGTCGGCTAAAGTGGTTGTTTTGGTAGTGTGTGTGTATATATATATATACACAAATCTATTTTCTTCCCTATGAGTTCTAGTCTCAATAAGAATGCAAGTTCTTACTGTTCATATGTTATGATATGAATATACCACACCAATTCGTTATGTATGGATGATGAGATTCCATTGATACAGAGCCAATTCCAATAGACTTATTGGAGGGTCCCATTGGCGTGCATCCAGTAGGAATTTGTGAGACCCCGCACGTTTTAACCGTGGTTAATGGCGAGTTACTGAGGTTTAAGTCGCATTCGGTAACTTCGCGAGTGATCGACCACGTTCACTTTTGAGTTTTTCAAAGTTCTCCAAATACCTGATTTAATGACTCGATGTCATAGTACGTGTCGACACGAGTCTCCCGGTATTTTCGGATTATTTTTCGGAGCTTCGGTTTATTTTCTACGAATTTTTGAAGTTTTCAGTAACTTTTAAATTACCATTCCGGTAAATCAGTTTTACCATTTTACCTTTTACTTTTCACCTTCTTTAAATCTGAACCGTTGGATCTTTTCAAGATTGAATCTCAGCCGTCCATTTTTCTATAAATAGGGGATCAGTTTTGACTCGGTCAAAACCGTCCCAACTCGGTCAACCGAGCTCTCCCCGAGCTCTCGCCTCCTCCCTGTTCTCCGCCCGGCGCCGGCGACTCCGGCCACCCCAAGGCGGCGGACCAGCTTCATTCTCTCCCTCTTCTCCTCCTCTACCTGACCCAACCTTCGGAATCTCCAAGCATCCACCGTGCAAGGAGATCGAAGTTCACTGGCTAGGCGGTCAACGGTCGATTTTCGGCGAACCAGGTGGCGGTTCGGCGCGTGATAGGTACTGCTCTTCTTCTCTTCTCTTCCTCTTCCTTCTCCTTAGTCTTGATCATTCGATCGGAGCCTTAACAGAAACCTCCAATTTCACTGTTACTGTTTCGGGTTTTCTGGGTTTCGAGGTTAGCAACTCCGGCGACCTATTCTTGGTGTTCTGGCGAGTCTTGGACACCTGTGTGATGATTGAGAGGAGCTTGGAGGCAGCTGGTGGAGTTTTGGACCGAGGCAGTGAGCTGCTCGGTGTGCTGCAGCTGTGGAGGAGCAGCTGGGCTCGGTTCAGCTTGGCTCAGAGGGTGGTGTCCGGCATGGAGAAGGGTGAGAAGCTGTTCGATCTTGGACTGGAGCAGAGACACAGAGGGTAAAGATTCCCTCTCTGAACTGTGTAATTCTTCAGTGTTTAACCTGTTGTGTTGTTGATCTGTTTCTGATAATTGGATGTTGTTTTCCTTACATGTTGTCGTAACTTGGTAAACGAGGAAAACGAGGAGGTTATGGCGAATTTCCGGCAAGTTGCCGGAATCCGGTGATGCAGTTAAACCAGCAGAACTGTCGAGAAGGTAGTCTTCGAATCCCTTCAAAGGTGTTGTTTCCGTTTAGTTGGGTTAAAGAGTCGTAATCGGAATTACGCATAATGAAACGTATAAAAACGGAAACTAACCGTATTTTGGGAAACCTTCTAAGTTTGGAAACCTGCTAAATTGGGAAACTTTCCATTTTGGGAAAGTTTCCATTAAAGGAAAGTTTCTATTTTGGGAAAGTTACATTTTCAGAAAAATGGTTAAGTAAAGATTTGAAGTTCACCGAAGTTTAACACAGCTTGGTTAAATTGGTAAAGTGTTAAATTGTTATCGGAAAATGATAACTGGAAATTCTGGGAAAATGTTAAGTTGACCATGTTAAGTAAAGTTGGTGTTTCACGTATCGGTAAATCGACTCTTGGTAAATGAATTGATTAGTGTGACACGTTGTGTGTCCATAGTAATTCAACGAATTATTATGTGACACCCTAACGTCTAGTTAAAATGGTAAAGGAAAGTTCGGAAGCTAAGTTGGACTTCCGGTAAATGAGTTAAGAGTTGATAACCGGAAAAGAAAGTCAAAAGGTTAAAGTGCCATAAAAAGGAATTGGTTGGTCAACTTAGTCAATGTGGTCATTCCTGGTCAAACTAGGAATGCTGAGGTCTGTTGACTGTTATTACATCTTGGTTGCTAAGCTACTTTAATTCTGCAGTGATTATTGGACGAGGTAGCTTACGCGGTGACCTCGGTTCACCGAGGCAGCTCCTGGAAGCTTGGAGCTTACGTATGGAACGGTAATTTCAGGTAGGGAATCTGAACCTCCTTGGTAGTGGTTTTATATATGTATGAGAAAGTGCATGATTTTGTGTATGCTCATGGTCGATGCCTCGGGAAAGTTTTCTGTATATTAAATGATTTATGATTGGGCTAAGAAAACCCGAGGCTAGACGTAAATGATTTTATACGTCAATGTGAGATGTGTGGAGCACCGTTGTCCTAATTTCCGGTGCGTGACCTGAGAGTGACGGGACCTAGTATCTATTACTCCCGCGGTGTCGAGACCGTGAACCTCCGGAGGGTGGTGCCTTGTTTATTTTATTTTCCCGCTTACGCTCGTCTCGCACAGAGTTAAGCGAGTCGTAAGTGCGGTGTGTTGTTTATGGGCACTGCAGTAAATGGACACTCTCGCTACTCTGCGTTTTCAAGCGCTTAGGTAGTTGGTCCCGGTTTGCTGTGAAGACAAACCCGGGATTCGGTCACTGAGATTCGAAAGTCCTGCAGGTTGTATTGTTCACTGAGCGCTCTGGGCCCCTATGTTTTTAGCATACTGCACTGTTTTCCTAAAGGATATAAAATGATGGTTTTTGTGTGCCAAGGATTTTATAAATGGTTTTCTTACGAGCTCAAATCTATATTTATATATACGGTTTTTGGTTTTCAAACCTATCATTGGTGGGCCTATATGTGAGCACGTGAGGACGACGCTCACCCCTACAACAGATTGTTTGCAGGTACTGTGACGGGATAAATAAAGAGAGCTGAATGTGTGGAGCTTCATTCCCTTCTCGATGTTTGGTCCAAGTGTACTCCCTATTTCGGTTTTACCCTTTGAGTCATTTACCACAGCCTTCTACATACCCAGTAAAGGTGTCACCCCGATTTGTTAACCATGTTGTACATTTTTATTGTTGTCGCTAAAATTTTTTAAATTGTCCCCTTTATTTTGACCACCTTCCGCGAAATTAGATAAACTCTGATGATTGTTTTGAGAATTTCATGTGGTGCCACTCAAAGTTTTAAAGTTTAAATTTTATTTTACTCACTAAAAAGCCTACGACTTTAGGTTAATAAGTTGTTGGCACGTCCTTCGGACGTGTTGGCTTCTTATTGGCTTAAATTCGTGGTTACTGTAGTTTACCCCCCAGGGGTGCTACAGAATTGAACCTACGAATTCGCCAATTATGAGTTGGACGCTTTAACCATTCAGCCATGGATGCTTAGCGGGGATCCTCGTACATGGTGAATAACCAAATTCCAATTGAAATGAAATCTTTAGGATAAATCAATGCAATTTAGGAGGACTCACTGAAAGGACATCAATTCAAATCCTGGATTTTCGAATTGAGAGAGATATTGAGAGAGATCAAGAATTCTCACTATTTCTTAGATTCATGGACCAAATTCAATTCAGTGGGATCTTTCATTCACATTTTTTTCCATCAAGAACGTTTTATAAAACTTTTGGACTTCCGAATTTGGAGTATCCTATTTTCACGCAATTCACATTTACAGGGTTCAACAAGCAATCGATATTTCACGATCAAGGGTGTAGTACTATTTGTAGTAGTGGTCCTTATATATCGTATTAACAATATATATATATATATATATATAAGACAAGGGTATTTTGGAGAATATATATATATATATATATATATTTAATTACTAAAATAATAACAGGGTTACAAAACAAAACCTCTGGTAACGCCAACAGATCCAAATGAAATGCTCGGGACACAAAAAGGGAAAGACAATCAAACCAGACTAGTAGAGTAGAAGCATAAGAAAGTAGGGGGAATATTAACACTACCAGAAAAACAACTATAGCTGACGAAATTTTTTTGTCTGCTGTTCCATTATTTCGTCGGCTAAAGTCTTAGCCGACGAGGATTCATCTGCAAAAGGTCGTCAACCAAATTTTAACCGACGAAATAAATGTATGTCGTCGCCTAAAGTTGACGAAGAAACATTTCGTTGCCTAAAGTCTTGACTTTAGACGACGAATTTTTGGACTCTAGGCGACGATATTCCGTCGCCGGAAACTTCCCATATTGGTCAAAATGGTTGATCGAGTAAACTTTAGCCGACGACATTATCGTCGGTTAAAGTTTAAATTTCGTCGTCTAAATTTTGCAACTTGTCGGCTTAAATTTAAAAAATAATTATTTTTTTATTTCTTTTAATTTTGATTCATTTTTTTCTTCCTTTTCATTTTCTTGACCACCACAACCACTGTTTGAAACCCACTGTCGCCGAGAGGAGGAGGAGTTGCCACCAGCTAAGTGCTTGCAGGGGGAGGAGGAGCCGCGGTGGTGGGGGAGCAAGCAGGCGAGGGAGAAAGAGAAGGAGGAGGAGTAGTTGGAGTTGGAAGTGTCGCGGTGGAGGAGATGGAGAAGGAAGGGGAGTCACCACGGTGGTGGGGGAGGAAACAGACAAGGGAAAATGAGGATGAGGAGGAGGAGGAGGGGGAGAGAGATGAAATGGACATGGGAGAGAGAGAGATGAAAGATATACAATGGAGGGAAAAAAATTTCAAAATTTTTTCCCAAAATTTTTGCGGGAAAAAATATACGCATGTGGTCAGTAAAGTTTAGCCGACGACACGTGGTATTTCATCGGCTAAGTACCCTTTACCGAAAAAATTGTGTTACATTTAGTCGGCTAAAGTACCCTTGACACAGGATATTTCAGTGTTCGAATCACTATTATGATACCTTTCTGGAAGAAGAACGACCCTACGAGTTTGATATGATCATTATGTCGAAAGATGTCTAGGTAAAAAATTCAACTCGATCCGATAACATTAAAAGCTCGATTTGGACGGTCAACCCTATCTTATAACCACTTAATACACAGAAACGCTAATATATGCATCTATATGAGGTATTTTGGTCGAACATTCGACACAACAAACTCTCACCATGATGAGGCACAACCGGTCTAGGTTTCGACCTAAAACCTAATCACGTTAGCTGACGAATATCCTAAGTCGTCGGCTAAAGTATGAAAAATACAGAAAAGTTACATTAGGCGACGAAAAATGAAAATTCATCGGCTGAAGTAATTTCAGTGACGAAAAATGTAAAGTCGTCGGCTACAGTCTGAAAAATTTTCTTGACCTATAGTTAAAAATTTTGTCGCCTATAGTCTATACTTTAGGTGAGGAAATTTTCAAACATTAGACGACAACTTATTTTCCCGTCGGTTGAATTCTTTTAATCGACGATAACAATCTTTAACCGACAAGGAGAAATTTTCATCGTCTAAAATGACAGTAGCATTGACATTGACTTTAACTAAAGAAAATTTTTAGTCATCGACCTAATTTTTTTTCCTATCATCTAAAATTGTTTTTGTGATAATATAATGCCGACGTATTACACTATACAAAGTTTATTGGCCTCAAAGCTCGCACTACTTACAAGCTCTCTAAATGCATAATACATAGTAGGGCATCAAATAAGCTATGACATTGACATTGACATTGACATTGACATTGACATTGACAGATGAACGTGAACAAGTGATAAGAAAGCTAGCTTGTTCTTGTAATCTATACGCATTCTCGACCAACGCAAAAAGAGAGAGAGAGAGAGTAGTGGTGGCCGGTGACTTGAAAATGGAAAAGTTGTCAGCATTCCATCAACAACGCAGTAGTACGTAGACGACGTTGTTGATTTCTATATCAGATCAACTTGGGTAGTCCTGTCTGCCGACTTTCTATCTTCTATTTGTGTACATGATCCTCCAGTACGTAGGTCTTCCCGCCTCTCTCTCTCTCTACATAAATAATAGTGTGTCAATAGTAAACAGATAAAACTGTTTTACAACCACATCATTTATACTTTAATCGACAAATTTGTCTTTAATTTTTATAATTTTACAGTTTTATCACTTATTTAAAAATAATAATATTAATTATAATAATAATAGGTTGATGTGTTTGTTAATAACATCTCTATAATAATAATATTCATAATAACAATAATAGAAAAGAAATTAAATCAACTCTAAAACTAAATAATTATGTTGAAGGTATTTTAATTGATTAATAATTGTATCGATTGTTCAGAGTTTATATTCATTTATATCACTTTTTAAAAATACTAATTTTAACGACGCATATGAATGTTAGCGTGTGGATTTAGGGTTTATGACATCGATTCTAATATTATTTGTGACTGCACCTGAATCCCGATCAGGCTGCCAACCTATCCCGTCCTCGGGGATCAAGCCACACGTAGCTCTTATTTTAATTAACGTCCTAACCGGGCAAATCCTGTTTTTCTATTATCGGTAGATAACCTATTATGGATGACGTACGACTAATGCCATTTCAGAGTTCAACCTGTCCACTGAAGCACTAAAAAACTAGCTATCTATCGGGATTAACCCTAACATTCAACAATTTTGATAAACAACATCAAAACACATAAATATAATATAAAGACAACCACTTAAATATATAAATCCCCCCAAGGGCATATAAGTAAAACCACCCAATGGCACCCTTGTAGTTAACTTGAACTGTCAGGTGCATTTTAGAAATTTCAACTTTAATGGCAGCCTTATAAATAAACAAAACCGCCAGGAGTATTTTTGAGATTTGAGCCTTAGTGGAATTTACTCACCTCGAAATCCCGCTGCGTCATCTACCGTCACACGGTAAATCCTCAACACTTGGTCGATCAATATGCACCTACAATTATATAATCGACCTTAGTTGCCACACGAAGGTAATAATGACTCGATTCGACTTAACGTCACACTAAACGATAACCGAACCTGAAAAATTACATATCCACGCGCTCGTATCAACGAGTACATGAACCTACGAAAACTCACTGCCCCTGAAGATGTCAGACGCGCCGCCACGTGCCAGCTCCCTCAAACCTGTCAACTTCACCCAAAACTCACCTACATGCAACCACAACAACCCTAGAAAGCCTATAGGAGCAACCAGATTTTCCAGAACCGCCAGACACGCCTACACGCGCAGCTCCAGACGGCAGAGCGTGGGCGTCACGCGCCTCCACGAAAAACACCAAATTTCAACAAACTTTCAACATGAAAGATGAAGATCAAAGCAAGGGGACAACTTTAATACATGGGGTTTTGATCAATTCAGACCGGAAGCAGCCTAAAACTGCCCCGAAAGGAAGAATTCGTGATCTGCACCTCCACGCTCCAAATTGAGCTTCAAGGGATATACCAGCGTATTTATAAGGAGGAGACGGTCACAACAAGGGTGGTTTCAGCTCCTAGAACCACCGCAAACGGCGGGTTGAAATCAGGTCAAAAACTGGGTCGCCGCCGCTACTGTGCGAGCTTAGTTGGGCCGTTTTAGGCTGAACTGGGCCACGCCGCGACCACACGGAGGCTCACACGGAGGAGAGGAAGAGATCCTGACCGGCCTCGATGTCTTCGGTGGTCGGAGCTCGCGGCAAAAGTCAGGTCGGCCGGGTCTGGGTCGAGTCAGTTCGAAATTTCGGATAGTGAGGAGAACGCGCGCGTGCGTGGAAGGGGAGAAGAAAATGGGTTATTTCCATTTATGGAAACCCATCATTTCTATTAATATACTTCCTAAAATAGAAATCCAACTTCGGTTGACCATAACTTCTTCACACGGTATTTGATTCACACCTGCCACATATCCACTGACTCGTATTATCGAGCACTACAACTTTTGTGAAGGGAATTTTCCGAGAAACTCGACGTAGCAAAAAGTCAACCTTTGACCCTTTAAATAAGTCGTTTCTAAGCGTCCCTTAATCCCGAACACTTCAGCACTCTTCTCGAAGGTACGAATACGCACCAAAACCACTAATAATTTCCCAATCATTACACTCGTTAATAATTCCAGGAAACTAACAGCGCAGTTACAACCCTCTGTAACCCGCCTAGTCCTGGTAAAAGGACAAATTTTGGGACGGGGTCTTACAAACTACCCCCTTACAAAAATTCTGCCCTCGAAATTTCCACTGCGGGACATAACAACTAACCGCCATTCAAAACAGCACAATTCTTTACTTTACTAATAAATTCACTACATAAGACATTCCTTCAATTACAATCATTTAAAGATGACCCACATTCTAAGACTTTAATTGTCCAACTATCAAGGAATATCGTTCAGTGGAACTGAACGAAACTTCAAGCAAACAAGAGTCATAAGCATTACGTACCAATTCCTTTAGAAACTAAAGTTTCCTCGTAGTTGCAGTACGAGATAAACAACTACGCCCACTTTGATACACTTTCTCGGGCACGACACCCTCGTCTCATCACTTTCGTCGTAAATCGACTCCACAAGGCTTGCCACTTAACTCTTCTCAAGTTAATTCCCAAAATGGCCATTAAGACAAGTTGGTAGCTTTCCGAGACATAAACGTAGACTAACTCGTAGTCAATACATATGCTCCACTTTTACAACTGCCACACTTAACACTTAACGCCAATGTCTTCCTCGTAGAAGGATGGAACTACTACAGTCCATCACCGTAGGGAAAACTCATATGTCTCCCGCACCTTTCGAGATAAAAGTGACGTGAACTATCTACACTAGGCTTTCGATCACGGGCTCGAACGAACTCGCATACCACAATGCAATCTCTAAATTGCTCACTCGGCTGATAAATCTGATAAAAGCCTTCGTGCCAATATGAATGTCATCTTCACATAATCAGCCACAAACGAATTTCCTCATTCTACTCCACTCTCTAGGAAAAGAGTCTACAATAGGGCATTTCACAACGATATAAGCTAACAACTCGCATACTAACTCATGTGTGCTCATGTCTTGCCTAATGGACAAGAGTTCAACTCAAAATCTCCTTCCACATGAGTGAGTTTTCCTATAAGAGATACTCGATCTGTTTTACAAAAATTCAACCACCATTCATGCCCGTGATCACAAGTAAACCAAACCGTCTCCAACACTACCCTTAGAAACCCGGAGTACCTCACTCTTAAATCTTATATGTCATTCATAACCAGCGTGGACATGTCAGCCTTCCAGGCTAGGGCTAGAACTTCTCAGACGCGGAAAGCTTTAGAGTGAGTGGACCAAAAATTAATGCCAATAGTAATGGTTCAAAATCATAATTTTAAATTTCATTTTTATTTTCCCGAAAACAATACAGGCCTTACGCCAAAAACAAATAATACCAACAAAACATAAATCCAATCCCGGCATGCAGCCAATATAAAACAAATCGTGGCCTACAGCCAAATAAAAAATCAACTCGTGGCCTGCAACTGTATAAAAATCACATCATGGTCTGCAGCCGCATAAAATCAAATCATGGCTTGCAACCGCATAAAATCAAATCATGGCCAGCAGCCATATAAATATCAAATCAGAAAAAACATTTCACAAATGATCGATCACACGTAACAGGGTCAGAGCTAAGAGTTCTAGTTTACCTCTCAGTGAGGACGTAATCCCGTGTTAACACTATCATCTCCCCTAATGGAAGAGGAGCGCAACAAGTGGCGCGCTTCCACTCCGCCAAACGAGGAGCTCTGCCTGCTAGCTAATAACAAACAATACATCTGACGACCCTTCATGACAGTGAGCCTCATCCACTGTCTAGTGAGAATGCAAATCTTGCATAACATCCACTCTCCGTAAGAACACATATCCCGTGTTTCCACTCCGTCGAATGAGGTGCGCCGGGAAGGCGTGCTTCTACTCTGCCGAACGAGGAGCACCGCCCGCTAGCTATAATCATCCGACGACCCTTTATGGTGAAATTAAAACAAATTCCTGATATTTTCATAAATATAGGCCCGAAGCCCATTTATAAAATTCAGGCAATTACCAAAAATTTAACCCAATTCCGGTAGCATGCCAAAAAAAATTCAAACTCGACAATGTCAGACACAGAAATCCCAGTAAAATAGCGGATCCAATTCTCATCTGTATGACGGGACTCTCCCGTCAAAAACCATTCAAAATGCAAGTAAAAATAAGCGAGCTGAAATCCATAAATCAAACGGAAATACACAAATAAAAACCTTCCACTAGGGTGCTCGCAAAACCAAAGGAATCGAAAATGTACATAAACCTGAAAAATCATTCGTTCTAGGAACATTTTAAAACTATTTAATTAATAAACCATGACATGTATTTCTTTAAAACAAATCAAAGGTCCACTCATCATACTGGCCACGCATCTCCTGCTCCAGGTACAGTACTTTAATCGTCCTCATATTCAGTGACGTCTCTCTTGCCCGAAAGCGGTTCTCTGACCGTCGTAAAATATTCCTCTTCGAGCTTTATGGACCCACCACGCGTCCGCTGCGCCACTACGATACTTTACATAATCTGGTTCTCTTGACCTCATCCAGCACCTCAAACACCAGATCATCTCTGATCCTACTCGAATATAATTACGCAACACTAATGTGTTGACATAAGTGGTCATACATACTCTTTTAACCCATCAATCAAATGTAAGACGTGGAACGACTATCGAATAGTCCAACAGTCCAATTTTTTCTTGTCTGTCTAGGAAAAATAAATAATTGCCTATAAGGTTGACCAAGTTTTTCCTGGGTTGACCAAGAAATTGACCAAAACTTCCTGACTAATCGACAAGGATCAAATCCTAAAAGCTCAAAAATTATCGATTTATAAATTCGAATAATATTGGGCGCACTCTTAAGCCTATTCGCGTCCAAAACTGAAATTTGAATTTACTTTTTCCAAATCTGGCTTGTTACTAAACTTACGAACCTCTGGACTTTTCGATCCAACAAAAAGTCTATATCGACATCTAAAAGCAATTGTTGTCGCAAACTTTATTGTTACATTTAACTTCACTAATTTCGACCTCAGGTGGCAACCTTTGTCACCACACATACTAACAAGTATAACGACTTGTTCCACTTGGAAAGTCGATAACACATTTAAACATTTCCAAGGACTTTAACTACCCAAACCTTTGGTCCGAGATTTAAACTTAGGCTCTGATACAATTTGTCACGCCCCGACCCGAGTTTACCATCCTAAACCTAGGTTAGTGTGGGACCCCGCACGTTTTAACCGTGGTTAATGGCGGGTTACTGAGGTTTAAGTCGCATTCGGTAACTTCGCGAGCTAATTACCACGTTCTTTTCGAGTTTTTCAAAGTTATCCAAATACCTGATTTAATGACTCGATGTCATAGTACGTGTCGACACGAGTCTCCCGGTATTTTCGGATTATTTTTCGGAGCTTCGGTTTATTTTCTACGGATTTTCGAAGTTTCCGGTAACTTTTAAATTATCTTTCCGGTAAATCAGTTTTACCATTTTACTTTTCACTTTTCACCTTCTTTTGATCTGAACCGTTGGATCTTTTCAAGATTGAATCTCAGCCGTCCATTTTTCTATAAATAGAGGATCAGTTTTGACCCGGTCAAAACCAACCCAACTCGGTCAACCGAGCTCTCCCCGAGCTCCTGCCTCCTCCCTGTTCTCCGCCCGGCGCCGGCGACTCCGGCCACCCCAGGGCGGCGGACTGGCATCATTCTCTTCCTCTTCTTCTCCTCTACCTGACCCAACCTTCGGAATCTCCAAGCATCCACCGTGCAAGGAGATCGAAGTTAACTGGCTCGGCGGTCAACGGCCGATTTCCGGCGATTCCGGCGGCGGTTCGGCGCGTGAAAGGTTTGGTTCGTCTCCTCTCTTCTTCTTCTTCCTTTTCCTCTCCCTTGATCATTAAATCGAACCTAAATTCAAAACCTCATATTCCACTGTTTTCTATTGTTCTTACTGTTTTCCTGGGATTTCTGCAACTCCTCCGGCGACGGTTTCTTGAAGGGTTCTGGGTTGTTTTCCGAGCTCTAGGAGGTTGTTAGTCACGCCTAGGCAGTTGGAGATGGAAGTGAGGGGTAGGCAGAGGATGAGAGGGAATCTGGAGTAGTTGCTTGGACTCGAGGCAGCAGGGCAGGCTGAGGCTTTGTCCCGGTGGAGAGTGGAGGAGCTGAGGAGTGGAGTGTACAGAGGGAAGGACTAAGGAGCAGAGGAGCAGAGGAGGCTGCTGTGTTCCTCGGATCGATTTTGGAGGTGAGACAGGTTTCTGGTTTTGGTTCAAGCTATTATGTTGCTGTGTTGTTGAAATGTTAATAATTTGGATGTTTTCGTTGTGTTGTCGAGAACTTGGTGATCGATTTACGGGGAAACTCCGGCGAAATTCCGGCAGGTTGACCGGAATCCGGTAACGATTCCGGAGATGCAGTTAAACCGGCTGAAATGCCGAGAGGTAGTCTTCGACTCCTGTTTAAAGTTCATCGTTTCCGTTTAATTGAGTTAAAGTGTCGTAATTGGAAATTACGTATAAGGAAACGTATTAAAAACGGAAACTAACCATGTTTGGAAACCTGCTAATTTGGGAAACTTTCCATTTGGGGAAAGTTTTCATTAAAGGAAAGTTTCCATTTTGGGAAAGTTACATTTTCAGAAAAATGGTTAAGTAAAGAATTGAAGTTCAACGAAGTTTAACACAACTTGGTTAAATTGGTAAAGTGTTAAATTGTTATCGGAAAGTGATAACTGGAATTTCAGGGAAAATGTTAAGTTGACCATGTTAAGTAAAGTTGGTATTTCACGTAAATCGGTAAATCGACTCTTGGTAAATAAATTGATTAGTGTGACACGTTGGGTGTCCATAGTAATTCAACAAATTATTATGCGACGCCCTAACGTCAAGTTAAAGTGGTTAAAGGAAAGTTTAGAAACCAAGTCAGACTTTCGGTAAATCGAGTAAAGAGTCGATAACAGGAAAAGAAAGTCAAAAGGTTAAAGTGCCATAAAAGGAAATTGGTTGGTCAACATAGTCAATGCGGTCATTCCTGGTCAAACTAGGAATGTTGTGGTCAACTGGACTGTTATTACATCTTGGTTGCTAAGCTACTTTAATTCTGCAGTGATTCTTGGACGATGTAGCTTACGAGGTGATCTCGGTTCACCGAGACAGTTCTTGGAAGCTTGTAGCTTGCGTTTGGAACGGCAATTCCAGGTAGGGAACCTTAACCCCCTTTGGTAGTGGTTTTATATATGTATGAGAAAGTGCATGTTTTTGTGTATGCTCATGGTCGATGCCTCGGGAAAGTTTTCTGTATATTAAATGATTTATGATTGGGCCAAGAAAACCCGAGGCTAGACGTAAATGATTTTATACGTCAATGTGAGATGTGTGGAACACCGTTGTCCTGATTTCCGGTGTGTGACCTGAGAGTGACGGGACCTAGTATCTAGCACTCCCACGGTGTCGAGACCGTGAACCTCCGGGGGGCGATGCCCTGTTTATTTTAAATATCCCGCTTACGCTCGTCTCGTACAGAGTTAAGCGAGACGTAAGTGAGATGCGCTGTTTGGGCATTTAGCTGGAAATGGACACTCTCGCTACTATGTGTTTCCAAGCGCATAGGTAGTTGGCCCCGGTTTGCTGTGAAGACAAACCCGGGATTCGGTCATGGAGATTCGAAAGTCCTGCAGGCTGTACTTGTACATTGAGCGCTCTGGGCCCCTATGATTTTAGCATACTGCATGTTTTCCTAAAGGATATAAAATGATGGTTTTTGTGTGCCAAGGATTTCATAAATGGTTTTATTACGAGCTCAAATCTATATGTATATATATACGGTTTTTGGTTTTCAAACCTATCACTGGCGGGCCTACGTGAGCACGCGAGGACGACGCTCACCCCTACAACAGATTGTTTGCAGGTACTGTGACGGGAAAGATAGAGAGAGCTATGTGTGGAGCTTCATTCCTTCCTCGATGTTCGATCCAAGTGTACTCCCTATTCCGGTTTTACCCCTTTGAGTCATTTACCAGAGATTTCTACCTGAACAGTAAATGTGTCATCCCAACTTGTTAACCATGTTGTGTATTTTTATTGTTGTCGCTAAAGTTTTTAAATTGTCCCCTTTATTTTGTCCACCTTCCGCGAAATTAGATAAACTCTGATGATGTTTTAAGAATTTCATGTGGTGCCACTCAAAGTATTTAAAGTTTGAATTTTATTTTACTCACTAAAAAGCCTACGACTTTAGGTTAATAAGTTGTTGGCACGTCCTTCGAACGTGTTGGCTTCTTATTGGCTTAAATTCGTGGCTACTGTAGTTTACCCCCCCGGGATGCTACAGCAGTGGTATCAGAGCAATCGTTCCCCGGACTTTTGTTTTTAAAATGTTTTAAAACCTCTGATGCCTTAAAGTCTGTGTTTGCGCGTCAAAAACTTTTCCGAAAGTGGTCTTTAAGAAACTTCGGAGCTAGTAGAGTTTCGTGAGTTGGCATAAAAAGGGTTTTGAAAATTCTCTTGGGAATTTTCATTTACGATTTTAAATTTTAGCGACAACTTTAAATTCATTCCCGAGTCGTGTTCCTACTCTTGATGTCATTCCTTAAATCCGACTTGTTGCATTTTAAAAGTATTTGAAATTCCCTTTGTGACTCAGATTTGTTTTATGGCAGTGACAGTTGTGCCTTGAGCTAAAAGGCTTGTTGTCACCTTGATTCTATTCTTGTGTTATGTCCTGCCTGAGTATCTTAACCATTGCTTTGCCTTGAGTACCCGAATGACCCCAGAAGAATTTCTTGTGCTTCTGTTATATCCAAACCTACTTTTTATGAGGTCATTGTTTCATCGAGTATTTTCCCACTTAGCTCTCTCACAGTACACGGGCTGCGACAGATGATAAGAGTGGCAGTAAATTGAAACTATAGATTTTGAGCTCTGAAAACTTGGCATACTTGAGGATTATGGATGTGAAACCGTCCTGTTTGGATTGTTGATGATATGGAGGAAAACCTTGTGCATGTGCTATGGATGATGGATATTGTTTGTGCTACGAGATTGCATGTAGGGCCAGAGCATGTTGTTTGAGCCGCAGGCCACGAGATTTCTTGTACATGAGCATGGCACCTAGATTGTGTTTATGGACTCTCCTTGCTGAGATAGTGAGTTGGAGACGAGGTCCTTGGGTTTGAGATTCAGATCGAGGATCCCGTAGTGGGAGATCCTTGAGAAAGAGATTGTGGATCCCGTAGTGGTAGGTCCTGGAGTTTAAAGGAGATTTCAGATTCCCTTAGCGGCAGATCCTGTAAAGAAAGTTCGTGATTGAAAAGAGATGTTATCATTGGTGGAACCCAAGGTGGTTTCCCAGATCTTATTGGAGTTCGGAGACTTCGTTGTTTGCTCATAGTCTTTAAGACAGAGTTTGCATTTGTCGTACTTGCTTGGTTGGGTATTAGCATGAGTTACGGCGGATCAGTGGTGGCTCTCCCCTAGCGTGAGAAGTTGTGATGTAGCGTTGAGGTGATTGGTATTATCCTCCGCAATGTGAAAGAGACAATCGAGGAAGTGGATTCAGCGATGAGTATCGTATCATTCCCAGTACATCGTTAAAGCTTGGTGACGACTCTTGTGGTTACTCTGACGCGTGGTGAAGCTTTGGAAACTGTGTTGACCTTTTGAGGTCCGGAATTAAGAGTATGTGATGTGAACACGATAGTAAGAATGTGTAAGGCCTTACCCTCGACTTGGCATGTTGGATGAGGTGTCAGGAAAATGTTGGACGACCAAATTGTCAAAGATTGGAACGACGAACTCGAGTTTGTGCATCAGTTTGGTAATTTGCATTTAGAGTTTGCAACGTTATCAAATTGTCCATGGGTGAAATTGGACATGATGTTTTCAGCTGTAATTCTATGCATGGAAAGTCTGAAGTGAGGAAATGTGTAAAACACTGTTTGATGACCAAGTGGTAAATTCGTGATTTGAACAAACGGTCTGAGACAGGAAAGAAAGTGTACCTAAGGATATTCAGTTAGTACCATAAACTTTGGTGGTAACTTGTTGGCTTGAGAAGGAAGTAGGTACTAATTTTCCCCTGCAATAGTCATGCAGTTAAGATTGACCGATGTTCAGGATATCGAAATCTTGGTCAGCTTCGAGTTTGTGAAAGTCAGTGACAAAAGAGAGCATCACTTCAGTGCAAGTTGATAGCGGGCCACTGAAAGGTGAAAGTGCAAAGCAGATGAGAAAGTTTGTGGCCAGAGGACATTATCAGAGAGTTTCAGTTCAACCAAGTGTTGGACTTCGAGGTGGAAATTACCCTTGAGTTAATCACTTCTTCAACAAGTGATCACGAGTAAGAAGGTATGTTTTCTAGATATCTGGTGCTTATGACCGGTCCATAGATAAAGCGTTGTTCGGTTTGAGTAGAAAGCGCTGTGATCTATGACGAGACACGGTAATGAGGGAAACGTCTAGAAAGCAAGAGACCTGGTGAACGTTTTACGACGTTGGTGACGTGTAACATCCTTCTTGGCAGGTGTGGAACCTGAGATTCTATCTTAAGGAAAGCTTCGTACGAGGTGCGACCTGACAGCTTCAGAGGCGAAGACGTACTAATCCTTTAAAAAGGATGTGGTAGCTAAGGCATCTTCTGATCTTCTCGAACGTGTTATCAAGGCTGACGGTTATCTTTCTGATGGAGCCTGACGGAAACACTCGCATGAGACGACTCGACGTCGTGGTGGTATCAAAGGAGTGGATTAGCGAAACCGTCTGCGAGTGTCTGTTTCGACTTTCGCTAACGTGGATACAAAGTTCGCGGTTTTGACTTCGAGGAAGAGTCTATCGGCGACATCATTACGAGTCATCAAAGAGTTGAAAGTACGATAACATGATTGATTTGGCTCATCCATTAGTGGTTCTTCGGTGTTGAGACATCGTTCGTGGTTCATCGATCGTTTAAGCACGACGCTGCAACGAAAGACGTGATCTTGTGTGACATCACTTGTCAATTGGTGTTTGTGTGTCCCTTCCTACAGTAAAGGATTTGTTAAAGTCGTTTTGGCACGAGGACTTTGTGACGCTGTGCGTTAGCAGATGTGACAGGTTGTTTCGAGTATCTTGTCCTGGCGATTAAGACGAAAAAGTGACAAGTTCGAGTTTGCTACTTGGCTATAGAACCTGCAAGATTGACGATCGAATCAACTGTTACACTTCGATCGTGACTTCAGCGGGCGTTACACGTGGTAGCGAAAGGTGGAAATGCTCAAGTGTTCATGCCTTGGTGTCGGCATTGTTGTTCGGGTTACGAGCTGAGTTTCGAGCTTCAGCGGAAAGTTCAGTGATCTTGAAGAAAGTTGGACTCGCGGTAAGCGAAGTTATTGGTGGACTTAAGTCACCAGGGTATTGGTAGTGACGTCGCCACACGTGGATTGGCAACGTTGAGTCATCATGATTCCGAAAGGAACAGAGATTGATGGAGAAATTGACCCTTGATCAGTGACAAGTTTGGTATGTGAATTTCGAGGGCGAAATTTCTTTAAGGGGGGTAGAGTGTGGGACCCCGCACGTTTTAACCGTGGTTAATGGCGGGTTACTGAGGTTTAAGTCGCATTCGGTAACTTCGCGAGCTAATTACCACGTTCTTTTCGAGTTTTTCAAAGTTATCCAAATACCTGATTTAATGACTCGATGTCATAGTACGTGTCGACATGAGTCTCCCGGTATTTTCGGATTATTTTTCGGAGCTTCGGTTTATTTTCTACGGATTTTCGAAGTTTCCGGTAACTTTTAAATTATCTTTCCGGTAAATCAGTTTTACCATTTTACTTTTCACTTTTCACCTTCTTTTGATCTGAACCGTTAGATCTTTTCAAGATTGAATCTCAGCCGTCCATTTTTCTATAAATAGAGGATCAGTTTTGACCCGGTCAAAACCAACCCAACTCGGTCAACCGAGCTCTCCCCGAGCTCCTGCCTCCTCCCTGTTCTCCGCCCGGCGCCGGCGACTCCGGCCACCCTAGGGCGGCGGACTGGCATCATTCTCTTCCTCTTCTTCTCCTCTACCTGACCCAACCTTCGGAATCTCTAAGCATCCACCGTGCAAGGAGATCGAAGTTAACTGGCTCGGCGGTCAACGGCCGATTTCCGGCGATCCCGGCGGCGGTTCGGCGCGTGAAAGGTTTGGTTCGTCTCCTCTCTTCTTCTTCTTCCTTTTCCTCTCCCTTGATCATTAAATCGAACCTAAATTCAAAACCTCATATTCCACTGTTTTCTATTGTTCTTACTGTTTTCCTGGGATTTCTGCAACTCCTCCGGCGACGGTTTCTTGAAGGGTTCTGGGTTGTTTTCCGAGCTCTAGGAGGTTGTTAGTCACGCCTAGGCAGTTGGAGATGGAAGTGAGGGGTAGGCAGAGGATGAGAGGGAATCTGGAGTAGTTGCTTGGACTCGAGGCAGCAGGGCAGGCTGAGGCTTTGTCCCGGTGGAGAGTGGAGGAGCTGAGGAGTGGAGTGTACAGAGGGAAGGACTAAGGAGCAGAGGAGCAGAGGAGGCTGCTGTGTTCCTCGGATCGATTTTGGAGGTGAGACAGGTTTCTGGTTTTGGTTCAAGCTATTATGTTGCTGTGTTGTTGAAATGTTAATAATTTGGATGTTTTCGTTGTGTTGTCGAGAACTTGGTGATCGATTTACGGGGAAACTCCGGCGAAATTCCGGCAGGTTGACCGGAATCCGGTAACGATTCCGGAGATGCAGTTAAACCGGCTGAAATGCCGAGAGGTAGTCTTCGACTCCTGTTTAAAGTTCATCGTTTCCGTTTAATTGAGTTAAAGTGTCGTAATTGGAAATTACGTATAAGGAAACGTATTAAAAACGGAAACTAACCATGTTTGGAAACCTGCTAATTTGGGAAACTTTCCATTTGGGGAAAGTTTTCATTAAAGGAAAGTTTCCATTTTGGGAAAGTTACATTTTCAGAAAAATGGTTAAGTAAAGAATTGAAGTTCAACGAAGTTTAACACAACTTGGTTAAATTGGTAAAGTGTTAAATTGTTATCGGAAAGTGATAACTGGAATTTCAGGGAAAATGTTAAGTTGACCATGTTAAGTAAAGTTGGTATTTCACGTAAATCGGTAAATCGACTCTTGGTAAATAAATTGATTAGTGTGACACGTTGGGTGTCCATAGTAATTCAACAAATTATTATGCGACGCCCTAACGTCAAGTTAAAGTGGTTAAAGGAAAGTTTAGAAACCAAGTCAGACTTTCGGTAAATCGAGTAAAGAGTCGATAACAGGAAAAGAAAGTCAAAAGGTTAAAGTGCCATAAAAGGAAATTGGTTGGTCAACATAGTCAATGCGGTCATTCCTGGTCAAACTAGGAATGTTGTGGTCAACTGGACTGTTATTACATCTTGGTTGCTAAGCTACTTTAATTCTGCAGTGATTCTTGGACGATGTAGCTTACGAGGTGATCTCGGTTCACCGAGACAGTTCTTGGAAGCTTGTAGCTTGCGTTTGGAACGGCAATTCCAGGTAGGGAACCTTAACCCCCTTTGGTAGTGGTTTTATATATGTATGAGAAAGTGCATGTTTTTGTGTATGCTCATGGTCGATGCCTCGGGAAAGTTTTCTGTATATTAAATGATTTATGATTGGGCCAAGAAAACCCGAGGCTAGACGTAAATGATTTTATACGTCAATGTGAGATGTGTGGAACACCGTTGTCCTGATTTCTGGTGTGTGACCTGAGAGTGACGGGACCTAGTATCTAGCACTCCCACGGTGTCGAGACCGTGAACCTCCGGGGGGGCGATGCCCTGTTTATTTTAAATATCCCGCTTACGCTCGTCTCGTACAGAGTTAAGCGAGACGTAAGTGAGATGCGCTGTTTGGGCATTTAGCTGGAAATGGACACTCTCGCTACTATGTGTTTCCAAGCGCATAGGTAGTTGGCCCCGGTTTGCTGTGAAGACAAACCCGGGATTCGGTCATGGAGATTCGAAAGTCCTGCAGGCTGTACTTGTACATTGAGCGCTCTGGGCCCCTATGATTTTAGCATACTGCATGTTTTCCTAAAGGATATAAAATGATGGTTTTTGTGTGCCAAGGATTTCATAAATGGTTTTATTACGAGCTCAAATCTATATGTATATATATACGGTTTTTGGTTTTCAAACCTATCACTGGCGGGCCTACGTGAGCACGCGAGGACGACGCTCACCCCTACAACAGATTGTTTGCAGGTACTGTGACGGGAAAGATAGAGAGAGCTATGTGTGGAGCTTCATTCCTTCCTCGATGTTCGATCCAAGTGTACTCCCTATTCCGGTTTTACCCCTTTGAGTCATTTACCAGAGATTTCTACCTGAACAGTAAATGTGTCATCCCAACTTGTTAACCATGTTGTGTATTTTTATTGTTGTCGCTAAAGTTTTTAAATTGTCCCCTTTATTTTGTCCACCTTCCGCGAAATTAGATAAACTCTGATGATGTTTTAAGAATTTCATGTGGTGCCACTCAAAGTATTTAAAGTTTGAATTTTATTTTACTCACTAAAAAGCCTACGACTTTAGGTTAATAAGTTGTTGGCACGTCCTTCGAACGTGTTGGCTTCTTATTGGCTTAAATTCGTGGCTACTGTAGTTTACCCCCCCGGGATGCTACAGTTAAGACGTGTGGAACCCATCCCAAGAGATATTTACTCTTAATCCCTCTTGAGAAATGATAACTCTTTTTCCCAAATCATTTTCAACAGTCCAAACGATACCGCAATAGACCTCACAGCCGAAGGTTATCCCGATTTTCGCATTTGGATCTCAAACCAATTACTTTAGAGGACTTAGGGTTCTAATATAATTTGTGACTGCTCCCGAATCCTGATCAGGTTGCCTAAGTATCCCGTCCTCGGGGATCAAGCCACACGTAGCTCTTATTTTAATTAACGCCCTAATCGGGCGAATCCCGTTTTTCTATTATCGGTAGATAACCTATTTTGGATGGCGTATGACTAAGGCCATTCTGGAGTTTAACCTCTCCATTGAGGCACTTAAAAACTAGCTATCTATCAGGATTAACCCTAACATTTAACCATTCTGATAAACAACATCAAAACACATAAATATAATATAAAAACAACCACGTAAATATATAAATCTCCCCAAGGGCATATAAGTAAAACCACCCAATGACACCCTTGTAGTTAACTTGAACTGTCAGGGGCATTTTAGAAATTTCAACTTTAGTGGCAGCCTTATAAATAAACAAAACCGCCAGGGATATTTCTGAGATTTCAGCCTCAGTGAAATTTACTCACCTCAAAATCTCGCTGCGTCATTTATCGCCACATGGTAAATCCTCAACACTTGGTCGATCAATATACACCTACAATTATATAATCGACCTTAGTTACCATACGAAGGTAATAATGACTCAATTCGACTGAACGTCACACTAAATGATAACCGAACTCGGCAAATTATATATCCACAAGAACGTATCGACGAGTACATGAACCTGGGATAACTCACTGCCCCTGAGGATGTCAGACGCGTCGCCACGCGCCACCACCCTCTAACCTGTCAACTTCACCCAAAACCCACCTACATGTAACCACAATAACCCTAGGAAGTATATAGGAGCAACCAGAACTCCCAGAACCGCCGGACGCACCTACACGCGCAGCCACAGACGGCTGCATGTGGGCATCAGGCGCCTCCACGAAAACCATCGAATTTCAACAAACTTTCAACAGGAATGATGAAGATCAAAGCAAAGGGAACAACTTTAATACCTAGGGTTTTGATCAATTCAGACCGGAAGCAGCCCAAAACTGCCTGAAAGGAAGAATTAATGATCTGCACCTCCACACTCCAAATTGAGCTTCAAGGGATACACCAACGTGTTTAGAAGGAGGAGACTGTCACAACAAGGGTGGTTTCAGCTTCTAGAACCACCGCAAACAGCGGGTTGAAATCGGGTTGCCGTATCTACTGTGCGAGCTCAGTTGCGCCCTTCCACGTCACCACCATAGGGAGGCTCGCACGGAGGAGAGGAAGAGATCCTGACCTGCTTCGACGTCTCCGGTGGCCGGGGCTCGCCGCAAAAGTCGAGTAGGCTGGGTCCGGGTCGGGTCAGTTTGAATTTTCGGATAGTGAGGGAAACGCGCGCGCGCGTGGAAGGGGAGAAGAAAATGGGTTATTTTTCATTTTTGGAAACTCATCCCTTCTATTTATATACTTCATAAAATAGAAACCCAACTTTGGTTGACCATAACTTCTTCAAACGGTATCTGATTCACATCTGTCGCGTGTCCACAGACTCGTATTGTTGAGCACTACAACTTTCATGAAGGGAGTTTTCTGAGAAACTTGACGTAGCAAAAAGTCAACCTAGAACCCTTTAAATAAATTGTTTCCAAGCGTCCTTTAAAAAAAGTGATAGAAATGAATATAAACACTGAATAATAGAATTGATGAACATAATTATTTTAGTTTAGAGCGATTCAATTTTTTTTCATTATAATTATTATGAATATTATTATTATTGAAAGTGTAATTTCCTCTCATGCAATTCAATTTAAAATATATATATATATATATATATATATATATATATATAAATTCTCTTATAAAAAACAAATTTAATGATAAAATTGAAATTAATTTAAATTAAAATGTACAAAAGAAATTCATTCTTAAAATATCAGAGGTAAAATGGGCAGGACACTGATTACATAAAAAGTTATCCACCCCTCTTCCTTTAACATACAGAGATGAAAAGTCCAACAGAACATGGATAAAACTCTCCTTCATGGCCATGCCTTCATGATAGCTTGATCGATCTATTTCTTTCTCTTCTAGATGGTCGGATATTACCTATGCCAGTCATCAACTAATGCTGACACTCCTACCCTCTTTTGATTGAACGACCATATATATGTGACTGAAAATAATAAAGATTGCTGAAGAAAAGCATAATATATATCGTCGAATGTACGTTGTGTCATTCATTGATATCCATGCCACATGGAATTTGTTTCTAGAAGCATAAATAAGTAGATAATTATCAAGAGTTTAATAATTTGATCTCATCGAAAAAAATAGCTTAGTTTGACAACTAGTAGCTAGCCCAGTGGCGTAGCTAGGATTTATACACTCGTAGTGTACAGAAAATAATAATATTAATTTAATTATCATTTATATATACTAAAATAATAATTATTGATGACATTTCTTATTTTAAAATTGTTACATATATTGTACTCATACAATATTTTTTTTCGATATACAAAATTATCAAGAAATCATTCATAAATTCGTTAATCATTCGATTGCGTAAGCCATTGTAATATAACGGAAAATATTAGCTCTATACTTGCATTCACAATGTTGACATATTTGTAGAAAGAAAATATAATTTGAGTGCAATATAGCTGATGAAGAATACAATTTGCCGATCATATATGTATATGTTTGAATCATTTTCAAAGTATATTTACTAGACTTTAGATTTTTTATTATTTTTTAGACTTTGAATTTATCACTAAAGAAAGTAAAAAATATATTGTCAATGAAAATAACAAGAAAATATTGGTCTCATCGAAGAAACAAAGAAAGTTGTAAATATTATTGGTAATGATGTTGACTCCACTAAACAAATAAAAGCCTAAAAAATCTCTATTTTTTTTAGGGGAATGAATCAATTCATTGATTAAGTATCATTATAATCCGAAGAGATAACCAACTCCATTATACTAGGGTATTCCAAGCTAGACTTGGAGTAAAGAGCTTCCTGGACTAAGGTTGGGTTTGAGAGAGCTTATAAGCTCCTTTGCTTTTAAGCACCAAAGTTTTTGGTGTTTGGTAAGTCTAAAAATAAGCTACTTTTTAAAGAAAGTATAAAGTGTTTTGAGCGAAAAAGGAGAAGCTGCAAACACCCACCTTCTGCTTATAAGCTAAAAGTCAGCTTATATCTTATAAGTCCAGCTGTACCAAATCCATCCTAAAATAGTGGGCAGCAGAGTTTGCTTCCCTATTTATGAATCACAACCTAATAGAAGAACACTCGCTCAACTCATAACACAGGTCTTCAAGCAAGAAACCAAGGTCCGAGTTATCTCAAGAACCAGATTCTAAGGCATCCACCAACAACTTGCAATCCGACTCAATAATAAGAGGAAGTAGAGCATTAACGTGGGAAATCCTGACGCCATCTCGCAAAGCTAAGAGTTCCGCTTGCCGGGTTGAACTCGACAAGACACAAACCTGGAGAAGACTTTAAGGCAGTGCCCCTCAGAGTCACGAAACAAACCTCATATCGTTCTCTCTCCATTGTCTAACCGAAATGCAACGTCCACATTGAGTTTAACAAAGCCTTGAGCATGTTTTTTCGAACGGTGACGGACTGGGGCCCTAGGAGACGCCTGTGTTTTATGAGCAAGCTTAAACTCAGCCCACCACCGCAGAGTAATTAGAACGACCAAAATGAACACAACCGTAAGAATTGAAATATGGATAGATATGATATGTGTGATATCTATTGTCTCGATTTAGTACAAAAAGTGGATAGTTCAAGACTCAAGTTTACTATCTCACAAAGTGAATCCAATAGGTACTCACTACAAAAGGTTTAAGTTCAAAAGACACTTTTTCCGATGCATGTAATGTCTAGCTTTTTCGAAGTAACAATAAGTTCCTAATTATCTTTTTTATATTCAAATGTGGGGTATTGTTAGGAGTTTGAATAAAAAATATAGGGTATTGTTAGAACTTGTGTGAGATTGATCCCATATGGAAAAAAATTAAAATGTTGTAGTCTTTATAATGTATTATCCTTGTGACTAATTAAATTGGTGTAAAGCCTTGATTGGGCTTGTGAGATTTTATGTTGGGTTTTCCAATAGGAAAATAATTATTTTATAATAATATATATTCAAAATATTAGCCTTGGGGCTCTAATTGATAAATAATTTGATTTTAATTTAATTCCTGAATTATTTATTTTTTGAAGTTAATTACCATCAGATCAAAAGTTTTAACTGTTGATAAACAGTATTTTAACCGATGTAACTGTTAGATTTTGATTGTATATATACACCAACATTCTGTCGTTGTTTTTTTTAATCGCTCTTCTTCTTCCTCCCCTTCTATATTTTCTGGAAAACCATACAGTAAATTCGTCAGGGACTGGTTCTGTTGCAAGAACTAGTGTCAAGATAGTTGTATCATCAAGATAGACGTCCAAGAACTACAACACAAGTGAGGACGAATTTCTGTCTTAAGTCACTACTCGCATGTCTCTATCTGATGAATCAAGTTAGTATTTTTGTGTTTCGATTTGTTGTTTTGATTTTATTTTGATATATTGTTGTTGGGTTCGAAATTATAGATTGGTTTTAACAATAGGAGAGTCCAGACTTCCGCATCCAGCCTGGATTTGATGCAAGTTTTTTCAGTCTAGCTCCACATCTGAGCTACCCATTACTGATGTAGCACGTTGGTTAGAGATAACCTTAATCAGTGTTGTGATATGCAGGAAGGTAGATTGATTTTGAAAGACTTGTGAGAACGACCCAACAAATTAAAAAGATGGCTCCTTGGCTATGGAATGATGACCGAGAGAAGCTGAGGCTATTGCTTATTGGGTAATAATATTCTAGTAATAGCAAGAAAGAATCTGATAATCAAAACTACGATCTGTTGTGCTCTATGGTTAGATCCTTGAAAGTCCATCACTAATAATACTAACATAATTATCGTACTTGTTTTGATTCTCAATTAATAGTGAAATACTTGATTATGAGATAGACTTACATATATATATATATTGATTTTTGTCACTGTTGTAAGCCAAATACCACTAAAATGGAGAATGCCGGAAACCGATCAAGATCACACAAAGCTGAATTAGCTGATGATGAGGTCTATTCTATCTTTCAGAGCTCCCGAGTTTGATTTCAACCATACAAAGGCTCAAGCTGATGATCGATTGAAATCCATATCCAGAAGAATGAAATGAAGGATGCACGTAAGTTCATAGCAGAATGGTAGTCATTGTCCAAGTGGAGCCGACAGAAGACAAACATGTCCACTACCATTCTCAGTTCAGTTCCTTCATAGGATGTGCCGTATCCAAACTACTCTTTGTCCCAAATTGACATGCATCTTCCCATGTGATTATGAGCTCTCTCTCTCTCAATTAATGATCATTCTAATTGAAAAATTCTTTTATAAAAGAATTTTTAGTGATTGAAGCATTTATCTTTTTAGTAAAACTCAAGTATAATAGCCGAGTACCGTTTGATTAATGATTATATTTTTCTTCATTCGTGAGATGATTCAGAATAAACTCGTTCTAGCATATTAATTATTAAGATAATGATCATTTGCACAAAAATAAAAATGTCAAACCGTATTTTGATGAACTAATAGACATAAGCTCATTCAAAACTTTATTAAATTTATAATAAAATAATATTTTAAAGAGACTTTTATCATTGTCCCTTACACACACTTAGAGAGAGAAAATAAAAGAGAGCGAATATTTTACCCGAAGCTTTGCAGGATTCCGGTCACCGGAATCTCGTCACCGGATTTTTGCCCCCCAATAATCGGGTTACTGACTCATAGTAACTCAGTTCCTGACACTAATAATCATTGGTAGCTTAAACTAACAGCCATTAACAATTTTCTTTGATCATCGGATTCAGGTCATTGTAACTTAGTTACTGACCCCTAGTAACTTAGTTTCTAACTTCCAATAACTATTGATAACTTGGTTATTGACCCCAGTAACCAAGTTACTGACCCTAGTAATTTGATTGTTTTTAGTTTGCTGGATCCAGTCATCGGTATCTTATTTACTGACACCTAATAACACGATTACTGACCCCCAGTAACTAAGGTACTAGCCCCTACTAATTGCACAAACTATGAAAGAAAAAAACTAGGTTTTATGTCCATGTTCCTCTCTCCATTCCATGGGAAACCGAAACTTCACCTGCAAAAAAAAATTCAGTTGCATACCCTAATAATTGAGTAACATATATCCAATAACCTTGTTAAAATATAACAGGTTCAAAATCACTCTATTTCGATTTCTAAACTAAATTTTTGCAAAACAAAACTGTGTATAACATCAAATCTTTCCCATCTCATCTTTTTGTAGACAAATGATCTGCCAAATCCAAAAAACGACCTTGTCTACAATAAACATGAGTCAAAATCGAAACCCACGAGTAGACCTATAAATAGACCAGATCCATAGATTTTAAACGGGTTTAGATCGAAAATTTGACCCGTTGGTCCGTTAACCCGTTTACTAAAGGTATCGGATCCGGATCCGTTTAGGACCCAAATCCTTTTAAAAAGAATTAAATAATATTTTTATAAATATAATATTATTAATAAATATTCAATAATATGATAATTATCTAGATAATCTAAACATTCATATCTAAATTGCCTCTAAAGTATGATTTGATGAAGTTAAAGGTTGTTAATGTCTATGTATCTATGCTAATAAACATTGAAGGTCAAATTTTTTAATTATATTAGTGTACCGTTAATGAGTATTTTAGGCATGTAATTCAATTTTTGATATAAACCTTTATATACTTATAAAATTTCATCAATGCTTTATGATTATCTATGAAATTATTATTAAAATTTGGAATATTTATTATTATAAACGAATCGGATTAATGGGTCGGGTATCTGTAAACCCGCAAGATCTAAATTTGGATCGAGCTATTAAAGATCCAACGAGTAACGAGTCGGATCCAGATCTAATGTTTCTATTACGCATCCGGATCTAGATCTATGTCTATCCGGTCTAGATCCGATCCAATTCACCATCACCAATTCACGTGCACCAATTTACCTCACGGAAACCGATTCACCTTCACCAATTCACTGCACCAAGCCTAGGCTTTCTCAGACATTAGCCAAGTGGACAAAGCTGGAGCCAGTGAAGTTGATGAAGCAGTAAGGGCCATCAAAGTTGATGAAGCAATAAGGGTAATGCTACAGCTCCGACTCCTCTGCCACTCATTTCTCTGATTTCAAGGAGACCGACTCCTTCGCCTCTTACCTCTGTCAGATTCACTTCCAGACCTAATCCTCTCCCTCCTCCTCTCTTTATCTCTATCCATATCTCTATATCTCTCTGATCCTACTATGATGCCTCAAATGCCTCTCTATTCTTCTTACCAGCTTCATCGAATCTCTATCCCTCTCTAAAACTATAGGCTGCCGCTTCTCTTCCTCTATGGCTATCTCCTCCGACATTAGCGGAATCGGGCTTTGAAAATATAAATGGATCTATTCTTGTTTCAAGTTCTTAAAATAATACAGATTGCAAAAATTAAAGAACACAATAATTGTTTTCTACAATGTAAACCTCTCTCGATGAAACATCACTGCAAAACTTTTAAACACTAGTGGATTATGGCTCTTAAACAACGGAACAATTTCGTCTCCTAAGAGTATTTTTCCATCTTCTAAGCTCTTAACCGACAGAAATTTCGTCGACTAAGATCCATCGGTTAAGACGCGTCGGTGAAGACCCTAGCCGACGGAACATTTTATTCCGTCGACTAAGAGACAACCTAGTCGACGGAATTTTCGTCGACTAAGATCCGTCTACTAAGATCTTAGCCGAGAGAATCATTCTGTCGGTTAAGTTCCTAGGAGACGGACATATTTTAAAATAAAAACAAATTAATAATCATCTTAGAAGATAGAATTTCCATCGGCTAAGATCTTAGCCGACAGAATTTTAAAAAATAAAATAAAAAATAAAAAACTCTTAGCCGACAGAATATTCCGTTGGTAAACCTAAAAAAATTAAAAAAAAATGGAGATCAATCACCAAAAATCCACCGCCGGCGATCGATCTCCGACAAGAATTCCGGTCATTCCGATTCCGCACACCACCATAACCAAAAACCACCACCCACCACCACCAAACACCACCACCACCACCGCACACCATCACCAAAAACCACAACCACACACCATCACCACCCACAACCACACACCACCACACACATCACACCACACCACCACCACACACAAGAGAAGAGAGGAGAGAAGAGATTTGGAGAAGTAAAGAGAGGAGAAGATAATATTTAAAGAAAAAAAAAATATGATTTTTAAAAAAAAATTCTGAAATTTAGCGCAGAGATTCAAAATTTTGAAATTTTTAACTCTTAGCTGACAAAATGCAATAATTCCATCCGCTAAGTGTTTGAAATTTTTGTCTAAAATTTTGCGGGGAAAAATTGTTCTGCTTTTTTTCCCTCAGCCGACGAAATTAAATAATTTTTTCGACTAGGCGATACCTTAGTAGACGAAATTATTTAATTCCATCAGCTTAGGGGTTAAAAATTATTTTTTTAAAAAAATTAATTCTGAGGGAATTATTTTTTTCCATACACATATTTTAACATAATGATGATATCTGATGGTCGGATTTTTTTTCAATTTTGATGATCGGAATCACAACATGCCTACTAATATTGTATAACTTGTTTACTATGTGTTAAGTAAATGTTCTCTTTCAAAAACAAACCATACGTCGAAGCTTCAAACGAAAAAAAAGTCGTCAAATAAGATATGGGCAGAATAGTGAAATATGTCTACGTTTGAAAAATCACGTAATTCCAGTAAAGTCTCGATGCCGATAGTTGCGGTCAATACAATTTTCTATTTTTTCTCTCTAGAGGTAGCACTATCTCCGGTGGTTATTTTTCATAAATTTTTATACCACTGGTTTGTCTCATCGATTTGAAACTATTTTCAGTTGAAGGTCAAGACAAAATATGTAATTTAGACGGTTAAATGACCGTTTTTATGTATAAAGGGGTTTGACTTACTAGATTGACCGTAAGGATCGAGCCCTTAACGTTGTCGGATCAAGTTGAATTTTTTCCTATAGACATATTTCGACATAATGATCATATCAGATGGTCGGATTTTTTTTTCTCAAGTTTGATCATCGGAATCACAGTATGTCTACTAATGTTGTATAACTTGTTTACTAAGTTTTAAGTAAATGTTCCGTTTCAAAAACAGATTATACGTAGAAGCTTCAAACGAAAAAAAGTAGTGAAATAAGATATGATCGGAGTAGTGAAATACGTCTACGGTTGAAAAATCACATAATTCCGGTAAAGTCTCGGTGCCAATAGTTGCCGTTAATGCAATTTAGGGGTTTGACTTACAAGATTGATCGTCCAGATGAAGCCCTTAAATCATGTTGAATTTTTTACCACAAACATATTTAAACATATTAATGATATCTGACGGTCGGATTTTTGTTTGTGAATTTTGATGATCGGAATCACAACATGCCTACTACTTACCATTATTTATCCCTATGGGAAGCCCTATCATCGAGGGTTAAATGTCTCAAAATTTTTAGATGGGCAGTTGCGTCTCATCATGGTGAGAGTTTGTTGTGTTAAAGGTTTGACCAAAATACCTCATATAGACGTAGATTTAGGTGTTTTCATGTGTTAAATGATTAGAAAAACAAAATTTTGAAGCCTTAAACGAACTCGGATGACTAAAAAAATCCATATGTCATGGCATTAGCACTAAGTTTGACTTGTACGCCTGTTCCGCTTCTAGATTGGTATCACAATAGTCAATCGGACACCGAAATATCCGTAGTGCAATTTTATAAGTAAATAGTATTTTAAATCTTAACCGACGGAATATAAACTTTTCTGTCTGCTATGAAAGATCTTATTCGACGGAATATAGTTTAGATTCCGTCAGCTATGCTTTTAGGTCTTAGCCAACGGAATACGAGATTTTTCGTCGACTAAGAGCTTTCTTAGCCGACAGAAATAGTCAGGATCATATATCCGTCGACTAAGAAGAGCTTAGTCGACGAAAATTTCCGACGAACGTATTCCGTCGGCTAAGAGGTTCTTAGTCGACAAACTTTTTCTCCTAGCCGACGGAACTGTTTCTGTCGACTAAGAAAATCATAGCCGAAGGAACAATATAAATTTTGTCAGCTAACAGTGAAAATCCACTAGTGAAAGTAGACAACACTAGAATCAATCAACAATGAATAATCAATGCAATTTATCAAGCAATGATCACTATCACGTTTACTAGCAGAAATTAGTTTGATCTATTACAACTGAATCACATAATCTACTCACAAGAAATTGAAAGACATAATGATCTAAACTAGCCTTCAACTTCTGCAACACTGATCTGATTCACTATCGATGATAACCACAGTGTGAAGAGACAAACGACAATTATGAGTTTTGGTATTAAATCTGCATAAGACTTCAACACATATGAATATCAAACTATGACTCCTTCAAATGAGTTGGGAACGTATTTAAAGAAGGAGATAAGATCTCCCCCTTAAAAGAATCTCCTTTATTTTCAACTGAAGATCTAAAAAGAAGATTAGTGCTGCAAAATCCTTTAGGTTACCAACATATATGATTTTGCAACATATTCGATTTAATCACACTAAGAGATATGATTTCAATATCTTATCTTTTCTTATAAAACTCAGTCAATATCTCTATTAATCTATTAAATTAACTAAGATAAAACATACCTTTTATCTTTGTAATTCATACCTGGTTTTACTAAAAATTTACTGCTGTAATTGATTTAGAATTAGTTTTCCCAGATACACCAAGAAACCTTCATTCTTCACAAAGCTTGTTTGTGACTATCGCGGACGGACCTTGCAGACACTTGTAGCTCGACGAATGTGTGCTGAAGCATTCCTAAATATGAAGAACAAACCTTTTAGGTACTTATAGCGTGGCGAATGTACACTGGAACATCCTCTATAAAAATATGTATGTCATATACTTACAGGCTTCCCTGACAAGAAGCAAAGGCCTTGTTTGAACCAGGCGGTAGCTTTACCTCACCGTGTTTGGTCTCCGTAGTACGCCACCGCTTTTGCTTCCTCTATTGGAGCTCGGCTTGGAGATCAGAATCTGAGTACTTGCAGATCAGATCTTCTCCTTAAGGCTAAGACAAAGAGCCACGCCGACGACGGTGCGCTAGACTATGAGAATGCTTGGAGATTGGAGCCGGCCCTCGTGGATTGCCGGCAATGATGCACTGCTTTGAGAGAGAGAGAGTGGTGTAGAGATATAGATAGGAATAGGCAAAAGAGTTATTTTATTATGATTAAATGAAATGGGCACTAGAAGTTTTTTTTATTGAAATGGGTACTAAATACCTATAATTAGTACTAAATGGACATTCCTTAATTATTTATTAAATAATAAAAAATTTAAGTGTTATGTATATCATTGAATGTTATCTCTTTGAAATAAGAAACATCTAATTGTTCATTCGCTTTGTACAAATCTTCAACCCTTTTCTTGTGCATTTCTTTAAAATGATGATTAGTTAAGACACTATTATAATTGTTAGGTTTGCGGATCCGATTACACCTAGGATGAAGATTGTGTCATAATCTAATTTTACTTGGTAATGGATTCTTATGTCCATTGGGAATAAGTTTTCAATGTGTTATAGGTTTCAAGTTAGATATCAATAAACAGGGGCATATGATGTAGTAGTTGGTATAGTTGTAAAGAGTAATTATCTTTGGTTGTGATTGAGAGAAAGTTAGATCTCACGTGTTGCTGAGAACGTCTTGTATTCTTGTTGTTGTTGTTGTTCTTCTTCTTCTTCTTCTATTGTAAAACCAACAGAGATCTTGAAACTTATTTGCGGAGGCTTGTTAAATCGTGTGTGTTCATGTCGTGTTTTCTCTATCGTTTCTATAGTTATTCATACTTGTTCGATTCTGAAAAGGAGAATTCTTGGCTAAATTGATATCAAACTAGTACCAGAGCCAGAATATTGAGTAAGAACAATGAATATAGAATACGTTGAGAAGAAAGTCGATAAGTTCAAAGGGCATGACTTTAGCTTGTGGTGGTCACAGATTATGGACTACCTGAATATGAAGAGGCTAGAAAGACTTTGGACGACACGCTCCCGAAAGGCATGGAGGAATAAGATTTTGTCGAGATGGATATGATGGCTCTTGGAGCAGTTCGACTATCGCTTTCGAATGAAATACGACAATTCATTATCAAGTAGACAACGTTGAAAGGAATGATGGATAGTTTGTCCAACATGTACGAGAAACCTAATGTTCTTCAACATTTGTACTTGATGTGAAAGTTGTTCACTCTGAACATGGATAAGGGTATATCTGTTCGCCAACAATTTGGGATAACATGTGATATTATTGAGCAACTAGCTTTAGTGGATGTTAAATTCGACGAACACATCAAGGCGTTAGTGTTGTTGACTTTTATGCCTCCAGATTGGTATGTGACAGTGAACCCGATTTGTAACAGAGCTGGGACTACGAAGAAGCTAAAATTTAATGACGTGCGTGATGTTCTTCTAAATGAAGAGACGCGAAGACAAAATAATCATGAAGATCCTTTAAGTTCTACAATATCTATGGAGAATAGAGGTAAGACATTCAACAAGAACCCAAACAACAATCTTGGAATGTCCAAGTCTAGGGTACCAGGTCAAGGTCGCGGTGTGTCTAAATCAGCAAAATGGTCTGATGGATGTTGGCATTGTGGGAAGCCCAGACACATCAAGAACGATTGTAACAAGTGGAAGAATTATATGAAGATGGCAAGCATAACTGAGTTTGACTCAGATGCACTGGTACTGAATGTTACTGAAGCATAATTGGAGTCTTGGATCGTAGACTTAGGGGCGTCTTTTCACTCAACTTCACAACAAGGGGCCATGATAAATTACAAACCTTGTAATTATGGCAAAGTTTTTCTTACTAGTGGTGCACCCTTGGAGATTGTGGGTAGGGATGATGTGAAGGTCTTGATTGAGAATGGTGGAATATGGACCTTGACTAATGTTAGGCATATACCGTGGTTGAAGAGAAATATGATCTTTGTGGGTTAGTTGGATGATGAAGGACTCATACCATCTTTGAGAATGGTAAGTGGAAGGTATGTAAGGGAATCAAGATATGATCACTTTATACGATCTTGAACGTCATTGCTATTGTTGATAACAATAAAGGCACTACGATCGTTGAAGAAAATGTTGATGCTATTCTGTGGCATCGCAGGCTTAGGCACATCAGCGAGAAAGGAATGGGTGTACTTCAGGTGAAAGGGAAACTACATGGTGTGAACTCAGTAAAAATTGGGAAGTAGAAGGTTGTCAGTTTCTCAAAGGGTGGCAAAGCGCCAAAAGATTCAAAATCTGGAGTTGGTTCATAATGACGTGTAGGGACCTGCACCTGACCCTTCGTTAGGTGGCTCAAAGTACTATATGACATACATTGATGATTCCACAAGGAAAATATAGGTTTATTTCATGGAATTTAAATGGGAAGTTTAAACTTTCAAGAAGTGGAAGGCGCTCGTAGAGAATGAGACCGGGTTGAAGGTCAACTGTCTAAGGTCGGATAATGGAGGTAAATACTGTAGTAATGATTTTAAAGCATATTGTGCAGAGAATGGAATTAGAATGGAGAAAACAATTCCTGGAACTGGGCAACAGATTGGAGTGGCTGAACGCATGAATAAGACTCTTAGTGAGCGCGCAAGAAGTATGTGGATACACGCTGAATTTCCAGAAACGTTTTGGGCTGATGCAGTTAATACTGCTGCTTAGTTAATTAACTATAGACCATCAGAACCATTAGCAGATCTGCTAATAAGGAAAAGTGGAGGAGAAAGGAGATAGGCCTATCAGATTTGAATGTTTTTGGTTACGTGGCATATGTTACATTGAGTCCGGTGCAATAAACAAGTTAGATCCTAAGACTTGAAAGTGCATATTCATTGGTAATGACGGTGATGAGTTTGGCTATAGATTTTAGGATATGCAGAGTAAGAAAGTTGTAAAGAGCTGAAATGTCATCTTTAATGAAAAGGTGATCCACAAGAATAGGCAAGCAGTAGAGCCGGAAAGTCCTGTAAGAAATGATACGCAGTTTGCAAGATTGGAAGAGTTATTTGATGATGATGTGTCTAAGGCAAATCATGGGAAGGAACGCCAACAAGAAGATGCTCCTGAGGTCGCACAATCTATGGAACAAGTTCCTAATGATGAGCCAGTGACACCTCCTTTTGTGCCAAGAGTATCGTCGAGAAGTACCAAAGGTGTACCAGCCATTAGATACTTGTATTGTGCTAACTATTTGCTGTTAACTGACTCTGGTGAACCCATGAGTTATGATAAGGCAATACAACATGAAGATTCAGCTGAGTGGGAGAGTGTTATGCAGATGAGATTGACTCTCTCATGTCCAACAATATTTAGGTGTTAGCTAAGTTGTCAGCGAGCAAGAAGACATTCCATAACAAGTGGATTTACAAGATAAAGCAAGAAGTTGATGGGAGCAAACGTTACAAGGCTCATTGTAAAAGGTTTTCAGAAAAGGGAGGGAATCTATTTTGATGAGATCTTTTTGCCGGTTGTGAAACATATCACAATCCGGGTGGTTCTTGGTTTAGTGGAAGCTGAGAGTCTACATTTGCAGTAGCTAGACATCAAGACTGCTTTCCTTCATGGAGATTTGAAGAAGTTCATATACATGTAGCAACCATAAGGGTTTATAAAACATGGAGAGGAGGACTTGGTATGGAAACTGCAGAAGAGCTTGTTTCGCTTAAAACAAACCCTAAGGCAGTGGTACAAGAAGTTTGATGTGTTCATGTGTGGGAGTGTCTACATAAGATGTCAAGCTGATCACTACTGTTAGTTTAAGAGGTTAAACAAATTTTATATCATTCTCTTACTATATATGGATGATATGTTGATAGCTGAGGCAGACTTCAAAGAGATTGAGAAGTTAAAGAGATAGATGCCAAGCCACCTCGCAATGAAGTATTTGGGTGAGGCGAAGAAAATCTTAGGTAAAAAGATTATTCATGATAAAGTGGCTGGTACTTTGAAGTTTTTACATGTGAAGTATGTTGAGAAGGTGCTTGGATGGTTCAAAATGGATGGATCAAAGCCTGTAAGAACACCATTGGCGGGTCACTTTAGATTGTCGAAGGAACAATCACCCAAGAGAGAAAAAGAAAAGGAATATATGAAGAATGTACCTTATGCGTCTGCAGTTGGACTATGGTGTGCACTAGACCTGATATTTCTCATGGAGTTGGAGTTGTGAACAAGTACACTAGTAATCCAGAGAAGCAACATCAGGAGACTGTGAAATGGATCATGATGGTGTGCTCGTTACCGGGCGTGCAATTTAAAAACCCTTTTGTTGTCATCTATAACATTGATAAATGAGATTTGATCAATCCGGAGACTTCTAGGGCAGTCAAATATGTTTGGTTTTAACAAAACAAGAATATAAACAAGCAAATATTTACAAAACAATTACATTTACAAAATATAAAAGGGAGCTACAAGATTTTGGTTCTAACAGTCCTACAAAATAAGATAAAATATTTATACAAGTGATCAATCTATTCAATACATCCATCAAAGAGAAACTAAAAACAATCTTGAAACACATTCCTACTAGGCCATGCTTTTCATTAATTCTACTCATAAAACTTTGTACATAAACGTCTAGAACTAAGATATTTCATGTAGGGCTGCTGTCAGTATACTACGAGTATCCGTCCACTCATAACATGAATCATTACAATCTATTAGAATTGAGATTGAACACAACATCTGCTATGAACGTCATAGCAACGATTGAGAAGTCAGCGTTCTCAGCTAGGCGCTTCCACCACTTAGAGACTTATACTTACCTACGAAGTTTAGCACAAATCATGACAATAGTTAGCATGCATTCTAACATGGTAATCAAACAAAAAAGAAAACTTTCTAACCTATGAATCAACAAAATTAGATTGATATAAACATCATAAACTAAACCTCAACCTGCTTTACTAAAATTCTGAATTTACTAACATAAGAACATTCAAATCAAACATCCAAATATAATAATGAAATCCAAATTTATGTTTTGAAAATTGTAAAGAGCTACAAAAAGCAGAGGTATGGTTACACTTTTTTCGATCTTCAAGACACTTGAATGACGATTAAAAAGTGCTCGGCTTCAAGACTTCACTCCTTCAATGTTGTTGCTCAAGGAAGACACTCGCCAAGGCTTCAGAAGGGGAAGGGGAACTCAGCAAAGGAAGAGGAGAGGACAGACTCAGCTGCTCTAATTTGTGTGAGAATAAAAAATTGATTTGTACGAAGCATTTACAGCTTATTTATAGTGGTTAGGTCGAGCTCCATTTCCCTCTTAGCCCTTGGATCGAAATCTGATCCCATGGTCCTTATTTGTTGCACCATTTTCTGATAGTTATATTTTAGAAATCTCTAGAATGTCATATGCATTTAGACTTCTGAACGTTGACGAAGTAGCGACTGGATATATTTTCTTATCTCTAAACAGTTGGCACGCATGGATTGTCATTCTCCATGCTTGTTGATGTCTCATTTATCCAAGGGAGGTTACTTCAGCCTCTCCTTGTTCTCCTAGTCTGATGCGTCAAAAGACTCCTAAATGCCCCCCACTATTGTCCCTTAGCAAACCAAATCAACAAAAAGACTTAAAAACAAATTAAAATATAAACAATTCTAATTCCCCCAACTATTGTCTCAGAATCTCCAATCTCATGACATCAAAATTAGCACTAACGTATGATAAATCTATGAAATTTCTGAAGCTGATTGCCATGCGTAGATCACATATTAACATGTAGGACTCGGTAGAACAATAGTGTTATGAAGCTCAACATGTGTCAGATAAACATGATTAATTCCTCACAACATATGCACTCATTTCACTCGAATTTATGGCTACACTCAACAAGCATGTAAGAGATTACAAGACTTGCATATATATGAACAATATTCACAATTATAACAAAAATAAACCTCATGAAAAAATATCAATTATCCACACAAGTGGACCGTTCCATATGCTCAACTCTTGAAATAATCTCCACATACAAGGTCTACCTATCTTTCAGATTAAAAAGAACTTTAAAATAGTTGCCTTCCATATTTCCAAAATACCAAATTCACAATAAGTGACTTAATTCAAACTTTTTTTTCCTTTTCTTAATCACTGCTGAATTTCCTTGAATTTTGCTTTCCTCGCCTTCAATTTGCTTTTCGAACAAGTCTCCTTAACCCACACTTGAATTTTATCATCACTTGCTTCCACAAACTGTCATTTGAACATGATTCGCTAGGTCCAAAGGACAAGGGCAGAGATATGACTATACTAAGCTCGGTAAATAGTTCACGGGTGATGACAGAAAGGCTCAACATAGGCTCAAAACTAAGGGGTGTGCCACACACACAAATATAGCGATAAAGGCAATTTGGCACTGGTGTTTTTCCTAAAAATTTCAATTATCTTTTCTCAAATCAGGGTATATTATGTATAAGTTTCAAAGATTCACAAGTGAGTTATAGAAAACTTTGTGGTCCATTAAAAGCTATGGTGAATAATTGAATCAACAAGAAATGAACAATGATGTTTTCAAAGTTTTTAGTCAAGGAAACGAAATAGATAATTTTTAATGAACACTCATAATGAATAGCACATGTATATAGGCTCAAAAAGCTCACATTAGGTTCATATGAATTGAAACTCAACTTTGCATGCTCATTTTCTATACCAAATATTCAAACTATATCCACTACATATCACATGATTCCATTCAAAACAATTAACCGTCGAATAACATTTGGAAATCACAAAATGCACATTTAGTAGTAATTTAGCTCCCTCTTAGCCCATTTAAATTATTATTTTTTTAAAATGTGTCCATTTCAATGCAAGGTGTCATTATTTGTGTCAAAATAAATAAATCTTTATTAAAACTCTAAGAAAACTATATTATTGTAATACCATTTTACCCTCACCCCTTAAACGTGTTTTGAGAGAGAAAATAGAAGAGAGAGAAGACTTAGCTGGAACCTCACCGGCTCCGATCACCTGTCGCCCGACTCTGGTTACCAGAATCTTTAAAACATCACTAGAATATCTTTAGACCTTGCAGGAACTATTTTTGTACCTTCATTTGATGTTTTATTGGGGCAATAATATTAAAGATGCTTTACGGAACTAAAGGTAATAAACATTATTGCCGGAACTAAAGATAATATTGGGGCAATAATATTTGATGTTTTATTGCTGGAACTAAATGTAATAAACTTTATGAAGATACTTTACTATGGGTAGTATACTTTATAGGGAAACTTTACTAGAGGCCATAATGATGAAAAATGCCTATTTAGGGGTAGTAGACTTTATAGGAGAACTTTACTGGAGGTAGTAAACTTTATACAGACTTTATTAGGAGTAGTAAAATTTATAGAGAAACTTTACTGAAGGTAGTAAACATTAATTTTACACAAAATAAACCAAAAAAGAATTTACTAGCCCTAATTAACTTGTTATTTACCTTCAAACTGAATTTACTAGAGGTAGTAATTTACTACATCTACTAAATTGCAAAACTGTTGTAACCAAAAAAAATATTGCAAATTTGCTACCTCTTTGTCCTTCACCGAGACCTATAAAAGGAATCTCGACGACGTCGTCGACTTTGAGCTGCGACTTGCCATCGATGTGTCTGGCCGCACCTCCCCTTATCTCTAGTCATGCTCCTCTCACAAATTCAAGGTACCTGAGAAACAACATCCAACTTGAACTGACAGGTCTTCAAAGCCTCAACTTAGCCGTCACCGACTCGTCGGTGACCGTTTTCTTCACCGCCTCGTTGGCGACCGTTTTCTTCACCGCCTTTCCTTCATAGCTTGACTGAGACGGTGGTTCAGTTTCGGCGAAGCTCTGAAACTCAGCTCGACTCGCACGAAACCTTGCCGCCGAAAAACAAGCACAAGGTCTGAGACGAGAAGATCTAAACTCTTCTCCGGTGAGGCATCTCCAGCGCCGATAATAGCGATGGATCTGCATAGTAACATCTCCAGCGATAGATCTGCACAGTAGCAGTCGGCTCAGATCTCCGATTCAGCAAGTGGAGAAACAAGATCTCTGATTTAGCAAGTGGAGAAATGACGGTTTGAGAGAGATAGTTTGAGAGGAGAAAAACATGAGAGAGAGGTGTTATGGTTGCCGCAATTCCTCATCGTCGTCATCATGAATTCTGAGCTCGTCGTCGGCGTTGGCAGAAGGGAAACATCTCTGTTGAGAGAGAGAGAGATGTGTGATGACTGATGAGACAGTTTGTCATAAAGAATGATATTATCGACTTTCTATTATGATTCATTACAACGAGTATTTGATTAATATATTTATTTAATTAGGCCTTTGACTTATTATTTTTGACTAAATAGACATTAAACCTTTAAAAATCATCTTAATTTTATGATGATTTCTATTAATAATTTCAGAGATATTAATCATCTTAAACCGTCCATTGGTGACTCAAAACAAACAACTCAATTTTAAAAAAAAATTGAGAAGGAATTAATGTTTCTTCAACCATGAAGCATCGGAATCTTACGGCTCTTCGATCGGTTAGTCAATGAAACACACAGAGATTCAGAGAAAGACTACGTAGTTTATCGGTTTCTGTTGTGTCTGTGATTCAAAGACAAACTCCACCGCAATCACCGCTGACCTGCAAGATTTTGATCCCCCAATCATGGTTCTATAGTATCAAATACATTATTTACTTCTTAATTCTATTTTATTTTGTAGATCATGTCTACTTTGATTCATCATTCTTGAATTACTTTACTATCAATTAGGCTGCACAGTCCTATCCTCTTCTGTATTATAACCTCTGAAGGATTACTGCCATGTGCTAGGCTCGCGGAGCTCTGGAGTTTATATATGGCCATGTCCCAATTCTATATATAAAGGTAATAACAACTTGATACTTCTCAAAGAATCGACAGCTTATAGTTTTTTTTGCGTTGATATTGTGTTAGTAGAGGGTTAATTAACAGTTGGTAATTATATATTCCAATTCGTACAAATGAGAGAACTGTATCAAGAGAAATTATTTTCTCATTAATATAGGTCGCAAAAGTTACACATATAGGAAACCTGTTGCGGATGCTGTAACTGAAGTAATTACTTAAAATGTAGGTGTGCTGAGAAATATATCGGTCCCAATTGAATTATCAAGAGCATTATATATATAGAGAAAATGAGAGAACATGTAATTTTGAAAAGATTATTTGCAGGCGGTGCATGCAATTGATTCGAGTACATGTCTCTGTGTTTGAGAGAAATGAGTCACTGTAATGAGACTCGATCGAGTTGGGATTATTATTCAGACGGTACACACTCGTGATTCAATGGTAAAATGATACTGATGTGTTATCATGTTCCTGATTAGTCTAGTTAAGATGGTTAATCACACTTGCCGCTTATTAGCATTTATAGAATTTCGACAAGATGTGCTACCTGATCTACAAGGTGAAGATAAGGAATCATCAAGTGCGATTGGACCTATGATCAGATGTATAAAATCAATGATTAATTTCAGTTTATCTACCTGAGGTTTGACCCTAACATTATTTCATCCTCTGTACTTTTAATTTTAAAAGTTTACCCACTAAAGTTTTCAATTTTCATCAATCATGCTCAATTGCTGAAATTCTGTGTAAATTAGACGTTAATTATACCCTTATAACCCACTTTAAGGGCAAATATAGTCATCTAACAACAAAAATCGTCTTTTATAACGTTTTTAATAAGACTATATATTAACATTTAATGTTTAAATTGGTCAAAATTTTATCAATTGGGCTTGATTGATTGAAATTGAAAACTTTATAGGGTAAACTTTTAAAATTAAAAGTACGAAAATGTAATGATATTAGTCTCATACCTCAGATAAGTAAACTGAAATTAATTCTAAAATCAATTATGACATCATTAACAAAAAGACTACACGAAGATAATAAATGTTACTCACATCCGTGATCAATCGGCTTTTCCTTTGATGGACAAGAACTTTAATATACGCCAATGTACATAACACTGTGTTTTAATTGTTATATACCCTTGTTGTACTAATTTGACAATGTCAATGTATCATGAACTTGTTTCCGATGAAATTTACGTCGCTGTGTTGGAATTGCGAATAAGCACTGTTATGGGGCAGATAATCTTTTGTCCCGAATTACTTGTCTCTCTCCCAGTCTTCTATTAAAATATTAACATATGTGATTTCACGTAACCAATCTTAACACCTACCTGACAGTGTTAATTCTTTGATAATTTTATTATATATTCTTCTATAATAACTAATCAAAATATCAACTAATTAACATCAAGAATGAACCCGGATACTACAAATGATTTTTGAAGGCGAAAAAATTGAACCCAGATCCTCAGTTTCCTTAGTTGGACGAACCCATATCAAAAACTACTCTCTTAGTAAGAAAAGAAGGCGAATTCATCGAAAAGGGCCTTGATTAATTAGGTCTTCAAAGTGCGATGGAACAGTGTTGAATATGGGAGAAGTAGAGAGAATCGATGGGTGGAAGAAGATCATAATTGATGAGTTTAGGGTCAACCATACAGCAAATTTTAAGAGTAATTCTGTAAATACAATAAAAAATTGGTTATAGAAAAATAGATAAGGTGTGTTAGTAAAAAAATAATGTGCGTTAATAGCAATGTCCATAATTTAATATATAAATATATAATACAACTTAATATGTATATTATAAATCAAAAACAAGAAAATAATGTTAAAAAGTCTTTTGAAAAAAAAACTTACTAAAAAATTATACAAAACTCGAAATGTAATTTTCAAAAAGAAATAAATAGAGGTAAGAGCTCAAAGTAGGTTTTATAATGTAAATAAAATTTTCTAAAATGTTAATTATAATCTAATTGCATATGTTGTTTTATAGTACAATTTTTCAAGTTTATAGATTTGGTTCCTTGAAAATATTTATTAAAAAAATATCTATATGCCAACTACAATTCGAGAGCCATACTTTAAAAGTTCGACTCAAATCCGAAAGCCCCTATGTTATATCAGCTGAAATCTTTATTATATTGATTAAATTGGAATGCATTGTTTTATGACCATAGTTTTGAGGACGGTCGGGGAACCGTGACTTATGTATGAGATGCATGTTTTAATATACGGGGGAGGAGTCATATAATAATGACTTTTTGTATTTGCTTGTTTTCATCACCATGAAGGGTATATATATAACGACCCTTCATGGTGATGAAAACAAGCAAATACAAAAAGTCATTATTATATGACTCATCCCCCGTATATTAAAACATGCATCTCATACATAAAGATGCTAGCTAGCCATACGACCCCCTCACTTTGGATGTGGAGTGGGGCAATAGTAGTCCTAGAGGGTTCCGACTCTAGCCTGAGAGGCTCATTGTTATGGTGGAATATCTCTGCCATAAAAGGTCGTCATATTACTTAGAAGCCTTAAAGGTTCCGAACCTAGTCTGGAAGACATTCCGTCATGGTGAAACCTCTTCCCCTATTTTTAACATTGATTTTTAAGCCAATTAGATTGGCAAATGATGTTTGGTTTTTCTCGAAATGATTATTTAGGACTCTTTCCCGACGAGGCATGTATAAGGATTTTTCTGAAAAATTCAAAGGGAGAACATAAACTGATTACTTTTCACACATCTGGATATTCTTTTTGTCCACTCACTATGACGTTGTGTTTTTAAATGTTTTCCCCTGGACCCTTCGCTTTCAAATGCCCAGTGTTGCAGGGTTGCTGAGAGGAGGTCATGCGTACTGAAGACGTGGCTTATTTAAATCATTCTGCTGTCGCTGTTTAGTCTTTAGGATTTGCTTCCACGTAGGATACTCTGATTACCCCAGTATAGTTTAGTTGGATTACAAGTAGGGTTGTCCATTTCAAGGGAGGCTTCAGGTAAAAATCTCTCTTGAGGTGGACCCTGCAGGGTTTACTTCGGGTTAAAGGGATTAACTCGGGATGGGTCTTGATAGTAGTAAACTTTACTGAAAGTAGTAAACATTAATTTTACCCAAAACAAAGCAAAACACAAACACACGTAGTCATTATCAATCCAAACATTTACTATCATCAAGTGGAATATATATGAAGGTAGTAAAGTTTGCATTTTATCTTTATTACCTCCAGTAGAAAATTTATTATCCAGTAAACATCAATTTTAACCTAAAAATTTTCTCGGGGCACCATGCACCCAGACATCTCTCGTAGGAGCTGGTGGACGTTGACGCTCTACTCATCTTCTTCGAAGCCTCCTCACCAAATCTAGCTCCCTCACACGCCTCCGCTTCCCCATTGTCCGTGTGGAGCGGCAATAAGCTCCTAGAAGCTCCATGACCAAGCAGATCCTCGTTAGGCTCCTCGTCGGTGCGTCATCCTTGTCCTTGAGGCGTCGGTAACACCGATGTCAAGGCAGCCATGAGAGAAAGAGAGAGAGAGTGTGACAGAGTGAGAGAGAGAGTGTGTGTGTGTGTGTGTGTGTTTTCTTGATCGGAGGTTAGAGGGAGAACGAGATTTGGTCTGAAATATGGTGTGATCGGGTGGTGATGAAGACCTATAAGAGGGAACTAGCCTCGTCGGTGTCGAGGACTTGTCACCAGTATGGTGATTCATCTGTGCTTCAGATCACCGGTTCTTCGCCGGAGAGAGAGAGAGAGTACGACGGGGAAAAGAGAACAACAAAGGGAAGTTAGTATGATCATGAGGATAGTGTAGTCATTTTAATCAAAGTCATTGAGATGAGCTATGACAATGTGTTTTTATTGGAATGAGCTATCAAAACCCTATTTTTGACAAAATGGGCATTTTCCCCAATTTTAACTTCAAAAGAATTAGTAAATGAAAACTGACTAGAAAGCAGAATTAGAAAATGAAAGTAGAATTAGAAACAAACAACTAAGATTCAATTGCAATATTAAGCCTCGTCTTACAAGGTAACCAACAATTCTTACTTTTGTTGTTTATATGTAACACCCCGTATCTAAAAGTTACCTTTTTACAAGGGTTCATGAGTTACCCAAAGATTTTAACTGTGATCGGTAATTTATTAAATTATTTCTTGAGTTAATTTTTGCATTTTCTAAACTCTTCTAATTCCTCATATAATAACTCAATGTTGTAGTACGTGTCAACACGAGTCTCCCAGTATTTTCAAATATTTTTCGGAGCTTCCATTTATTTTCTACGAATTTTCAAAGTTTATATGAATTTCTAAAGTTTCTAGTAATTTTCAATTACTATTCTGGTAATTATGTTTTACCATTTAAGCATTTACTTTTTACTTCTCTTTAAATTTGGACCGTCAGATCAAGTAGGGTTTTGATCTGAACCGTTCATTCAAGTATAAATAGGGGGAGGTGTTAACTCTTGGTCAAAGAGAGAGAACTTGGGTCAACCGAGTCTCTCCCCTCTCTAGATCTCTCTTGTCTGCTCCTACTCTGCCGCAGCGGTGCCCTGCCGTCTAGCCACCATCCACTGGCGCGCCACCACTAAAGTGACTCCCTCTGTCTCTTATACCTAACCTAGCCCTCAAAACACTCTGGTATCAACCCAAGAGGAGATCGACGCCAAGGAGGAGCGGCGGTGATCTTCAATTTCATGCAAGAGTTGGCGGCGACTTCGACTCCGGTGAGTGGGGCTTCTCTCCTTTTCTCTTCATCTCCAATTCTATGTTCTTGTTTATGGATTGGAACCCTATCTCAAAAGTCCCTAATTCTGTTTTGTTGGGTTTCTCGGCTTTTCCTCCGACAATGTTTTGCAGCTTTAGCGAGCTTAGGAAGGTCTGGTTGGAGTCCAAACATGCCTTAAGGATGAGGGGAGGTTCTGCAAGTTGAGTGAGTGAGCAAAGGAGCTGTCGAGCTCGATCAGAGTCAACAGAGGAGGTTTGGAGGCGTAGCAGGTTGAGGAATGGGTAGTGGGGTTGCTAGATGGAGTCGAGATGGAGGCAGGTAGTGGAGGCTGTTGTTGGGTTCTGGATAGGATTTAGGGTAAGCCTCTATCTATGGATGCTTTTGCGTTGGTTGTGGGTTTTAATTGCTAATTCATGTGTTTTGATCTTGGCATGTTAATAACTGGGCGAATCAGACTTGCGAGGAAACTATGGCCATTTTCCAGCAAGACTGTCGGAATCCGGCGAAGCAGCAGTTTTTTGGCCATGAGCCGAAGAGGTAGAATTTATTTTCCCCGATAAGCTTAAAGTCGTAAAGTTTTCATGAAATCGTAAATTGAATTAATTACAAAAAATGGACGTAAGTAGGAAGTTTCTATTTTGGGAAACTTCCCATTTTAAGAAACTTCCTATTTAAGGAAAGATATTAATTTAGGTTGAAAAGGTTAAAGAAAATGTGAAAGTCCAAGTTAAAGGAAATGAGAGATAATTAGTGAAGTATGAAATTTTAAGGATGTTGATCACCTTAGTGGTTGTAGTAGGTGATGACTTCTAACAATGGAAATGTCGAGTTGATCGTGAAAAATAATTGGGTAAATTTCATTATTGAGATATTGACTCACCATAGTAATTCCATAAATTATTATAAGATACCCAACCTCAAATGAAATAGTAAGGATAATCGATACGTTAAGCTTACGAAGTCAGAAACTAAATGTTGAGTCGATAATCAAAAATAATTCTAATTTTTGATAAGTCATTAAAAAGGAATTGGTTAGTCAACTCTTAGTTAAATTAAGATTTCCTAGTCAAACTAGAAAAATGTCAAACTAGAAAAAGTACAAGTCAACGGTATAAATGACTAATGTGTTCATTAATTTTACAGTCAATGGTCGAACGTGCGATTGGACTTGACCATGTGGATATTTCAAGGTAATGAGGAGGTCACATTAAGTACAGTGAGTGAACTTTTATTTTACGTAAATGAATGCATGACATGTTTTGTGATTTAAATAGTTTTATGGATTTACTCAGTAAATTGTGGTTTTCGGGTTTCTGTTTATTTTGATTCTTTTGGTAAATACGAGCACCTCAGTGGAGAGTTTTTAATTTTTTTATTTCTCATACTTTATGGATTTCGGCTCGCACATGATTTATTTTGGGTTAAATAATTTTTGACGGGACAGACCCGTCTTACAGATGGAAATCAAACCCGATGTTTTACTGAGATTTAAGATCGGGCATTTGCCAGTTATATTTTATGTTTTGGCATTTGCTGGGATTATGATATATTTGGCCAAGGGCCTGAATTTTACTAAATTTGGCCAAGTGCCTGGTCTAATGTATTGTATTTAGCCTTGGTTGGGAAAAGGGGAAAAGTTTAGATTTGATATCACGAGAATATATATTTATTGATTATATGAGTGTTGTCGAATTTATTTTAGCTAGCTAGAGGGCAGCGTTCCTTATTCGATGGAGTGGAAGCGTGCCGAGCAGTACTCCTTATTCGATGGAGTGGAAGCGCATCACTTGTTGCGCTCCTCTCTCAACGGGGGAGATAGTAGTTTTAGCGTGAGATTGCGTTCTCACTGAGGGAGGGTGGTACACTAGAGCTCTTAGCTCTGACTTGGGCATGAGAGATGCTTTATTTGTGATATGCTTTCCCCTATCAATTGCTGATTAGACTGCAGGCTGTGATTTGTTTTCATTTATTATTTGACTGCATGTCTGAGTTATTTTTATAAGTGGCGTAAGGTCAGCTTTTGATTTTTTAAGGCATAAGGCCTGAATTATTTGTGTTTGGCTTAAGGCCAGGATTTTTATTTGGATTATTTTGAGTGTGCATAAAGATGATTTAGTTTTGGTTTATTTGTGAGAGAGCATGAAAATAAATTTTAGCTTTGAGCCATTGTTTTATCGAGTTTATTGTTTTGTCCACTCACTATAACGTTATTTTTAAATTCTTTTCCCTCGGTCTTTCGTTTTCAAATGCCCAGCCCAGTTTGCAGGACAGCTGAAAGGAGGTCTTGTGTACTGGAGACGAGGCATAGTCAATATTTTTCACTGACGCTAGATTTTGATTAGATTTCTATCTGTTTAGTTTGCTCTGATTACCCCAGTTTAGCTAGTTGATTGTGATCGTAAAACGTGGAGGAGATTTGGGGAGCAGGATGGCTCCAGGTGTTGGGGTTGTATTATGAATTTTCTTGGAAGTGCTTAGTTGGTTTGTAGGAATGGCTGTCCATTTTAAGGGGATTTCGATAAGAAGTTCTCTTGAGGTGGATCCCGCAAGATTTATCTCAGGTTAAAAGGGTTAATCCGGGGTGGGTTCTAATATTATAAATTAATTCCCCTGTTTTGTTAATGATGAGAGCTCTATGGAGACTCTCTCTAAACCCTAACCACCCTATTTTCGGGTCCCTATCGTGGCGGCCATCTCTGGCCTCACCCTTCGCCACCTTCGACCTCTCTATCTTCGGCATTGGTGGTCTAGCATTGGCCCTAGCTCCCTCACTGATCTCTCTTGATCTCCTAACCAAATCAAATCCTCCCAAAAAATCTCATTGGCCTCGACCACTTTGAAGGTTGCCAAGAACCACCGGCCTCTGATGGTCGATTAATGATGTCGAGCGCCTGTTGGTAAGGAATAGTCCACCATGTCAGGTCTTGGTGTATGGTGAATCAAGAGGCGACGATCAATAATCATTTTTTGTGGTTCAATTGGATTTTGTGTCTACCATTCATTGTGGCGTGACTCTATCAGCTTCGTTGAAGGCGAAGAGGGATGGAGAGGTGTCGATCTCGACGGTGGAACTGCTAGGGGATGACGCCCTCATGATGCTTCGTTAGTGATGAAAACCGAGTCTCCTACTCGAGTTGCCTATGCTTGAATTTGGGTTATGATTTATGGACCTTGTTTGAAGCCATAGCCTGTGAAAGCAACTCATGTTTCTCTGCATGGTAGTGGTCTCAACGGCGGCAACATCAAAGCATGTGACGGCAACAAAGGAAGATGTGACATCGGCTTCGATGGTTTTGTTGTTGTAGTTTGCGATGACGGCTACCAGTGGCAGAACTAGAAGCTTGTCATTGACGAGGCCAAAAATAAAATGTAATATATATTTTTTTATAATAAAAATATATAAACACAACTATTGAAGATTTTTACAAAAACTTAATTGTATTTCTTCATTTTCAAAACCAATAATTCTCCTTTAAATGCTTCTTTAATATTTTATAGTGCATCATGCATATAGTAACACAATTAACCAACATAATTATTACAATACTCCATTTTTAAAAAAAAGTAATTAAGATAAGAGTTTAATTTGACGAAGCCATAATGATAACTTTAAGTCTATATATCTTTTTATTGGTCAATTTAGTCTATATATCTAATTACCAATAAAATATTTCAACAATTTTCTAAAGAAAACAAAAATGTTGTGGGAGCTGCATCCCCTTCCAGTCTCCAAAGAGATCCGCCACTGACGGCTACACTACTGACATCAATTCTGCTAAGGTTTTCCTAGGCCTTAGCGTAATGGGTTTAGCCTTGCTTGGCCTTTTTTAAGTGTTTGATATTTTAATTAATGCATTAGCCTATTTTTCTATGTATTTGTAGGCATATGATTACATAACAAGTGAGTGAAATGATTAAAAGTAGTCTATTCTACGTACGTACTAGATGAGGTATATATGTCGCACCGCTACTTGTCTATCTATAGATGATAACGGTAGAGTATGTAATAACTGCTTCTGATTTTCGTGTGTTTGAACTTAAATATATCAAGTCGTAATTGACTTCTTCACAGAAAAAATTAGATTTAGTAAATGTGATGATTTTTTTCCTGCTTAATCAGTACATGCCATCTTATTGTGTATCAAACACGATTACCACCGGTTGTCACAAGAAGAAACGAATTAACTATACGATCCGTATTATTGCGACTTGAGAGTATGGGAATTTTTATATAATAGAGAGGAATGCTAATCTAATTCTTTGCATGGACCGACAACTGATTGTAATGCTGCCATTACTGGAGGCGACAACCCTTCGATTCCCCATTGAACTTTGCAGCTGAACTGTCTCTCATTCTTCTATTTCTCTTTCTTCACCTCTCTACCCTCACTCACAGACACCGACATTTCTTGTTGCAGCAACAGTGCTCATCATATACTTTGAGACCCTAGCCTCTTCGTATATATAATTCCAGACAAACCCTCTCCCCCAAACTATACTACACATTTCTGGTTACCGCAACTGTGCTCATACTTGATATATATAATATACTTCTCTCTGTCTCTCTCTCTCTCGCTCTATGGATTTCCATCCCCCAAATACTACTCGTAATCTATGCCTACCCAACAACCATCATCATCAGCTGAACTTGGATCTTGTTCTTGACCATTTATCATCATCTTCCTCTTCCTCATCGTCTTCATCAACTCTCGGTGTTCCTCATCCTGTAGCGGATCATCAAATAACCGCGCGCGTGTTTTCTTGCAACTATTGCCAGAGAAAATTCTACAGTTCGCAGGCACTCGGAGGCCACCAAAATGCTCACAAGCTGGAGCGTACGTTAGCCAAGAAAAGCAGGGAGCAGCTAAGCTCAGCCGTCCAACCTCATCACGGCGGTGGTGGCAGTTTGAACGAACGGCCAGGAGGGTCAAGCACTCCGCCACCGCATGCTGGTAGGTTTGGAGCTCATCATATTAAGAACTGTGGATATAGGCCTGCAGAAAATGTTGAGGAGGAAACCAGCCACCTTGATTTGTCTCTCAGGCTCTGATTTTGTGTTTTCGATTGTAACTTTTTCTATTAATTATCTGCTCGAGGAGGAAACCAGCCACCTTCATGTTTTCAACATATTGATTCAGAAGCAATCAAATGGGTCTGTTAAAATGACACTGACCGTTCTTTAGTTTTGCTTGCTCTACAATATGGCTTATACATGTACGCACTTGACGGGATCGATTAACATGATTTCTTGTCACATTAGAAGCTACGAAATTTGAATATCTGTTTTCTTTTCTTTTTGATCAAGTAGGAGAACCAGTCATGATCAGTGACGTAGCCAGAAACTTCGTTTAACCAGGTCAAAACTTGATAGCTATTTAGGTGCAGAAAGCAATCGATAACGTAATCAGCCTTATATATAACCCTCTTTCAATGAGGGATCCATTTTTTTGACATATATGACGGATCGGGGTTTAAACCAACTTTTTGATCACAAAATCAAATCCTCACCGTTCAATATGTAGTTCTATCTGAGTAGATCACTTCTTCAAAATTTCATCTAAATTGGTAATCGTTAAGATGCTCAAAACTGTAAATTAAAAGTTAAAGCATGAATGGTTCAGTTTTACAGATTTGATCCGTCAATTGATTTCAGTTAGTTGGAAGCCTTAATGATCACCAAATTAGATAAAATTTTGCATAGATGATCTACATATATGCATCTAAATATTAAACGGTAGAGATGTGGTTTTGGGATCGAAAAGTTAGTGTAATTCTCAATCCCTCATATAAGTCAAAAAATGAATCCCTTAGTAGAATAGTCCTATATATATATCAGCGTCAATCTATTAAAAGAAATATTAGACGAAGTTATACAATAGTTTATCTACTGATGGGTTTGACAGAAATAAACTATAAAACTAAAGTATGCTACTAGAGAGAGGTATAGACTCAACATAAACATGCACTACCAGAAAAAAAAAAACTTTAGCAGACGAAAAAAAATTTCATCGGTTAAGTTAAATTTTTTCGTCTGCTATAGTGGAATTTTAGCCGACGAAAAAATTTTTCATCGGCTAAACTAATTTTTTCATCGGCTAAGGTCTGTGAACTTTAGCCGACGAAATTTGAAAATTTTTAGCCGACGAAATTAGCGTATTTTGTCCGGCTAAAGTACATTTCAGTTACAAAATTGCACTACGGATATTTCAGTGTCCGATTGACTATTATGATACCAATCTGGAAGCAAAACGGGCGTACGAGTCAAACTCATCGCTATTGCGACATATGAGCTTTTTTGGCCATCCGAGTTCGTTTAAAACTTCAAATGCAGCTTTTTTAAACACTTAACACATGAAAACGTCTATATCTGCATCTATATAAGGAATTTTGATAGAACCTTCAACACGACAAACTATCACCATGATGAGACGCAACTGCCTATTTAAAAACTTTGTGTCATTTACCCCTCGATGATAGGGCTCCTCATATAGATAAATAATAGTAAATAGTAGGCATGTTGTGATTCTGGTTATCAATATTCACAAACAAAAATATGACCGTAAGATATTGTCAATATGTTGAAATATGTCTATGGCAAAAAATTCAACTTGATCCGATAAATTTAAGGGCTTCATCTAGACGGTCAATCCCATAAGTCAAACCTCTAAATTGTATTGACCGCAACTATCGGTACCGAGACTTTACAGGAATTACGTGATTTTTCAACCGTAGACGTATTTCACCATTCCGGTCATATCTTAATTCATGACTTTTTTGCGTTTGAAGTTTCTACGTATAGTTTTTTTTGAAACGTATTATTTACTTAAAGCTTAGCAAATAAGTTATACAACATTAGTAGGCATGTTGTGATTCCGATGATCAAAATTGAGAAACAAAAATCCGACAATGTTAAGGGCTCGATCCTTATAGTCAATCTCGTAAGTTAAACCCATTAACACACAGAAAAGATCATTTGACTGTCTAAATTACGTATTTTGCCCGGACCTTCAACTGAAAATAGTTTCAAATCGCTGAGACGCAACCAGTGGTATAAAAATTTTATGAAAAATAACCACCGGAGATAGGGCTACTCTAGGGAGAAAGAATGGAAAATTGCGTTGAGGGTTTTAGCCTACGAAATTAGGGTAATTCGTCGGCTAAAGTTAAATAAATAACTATAGCAGACGAAATTAGGGTAATTCGTCGGCTAAGGTTAAATAAATAAATAACTATAGCCGACGAAATTTGGGTAATTCGTCGGCTAAACTTAAATAAATAAATAACTATATCCGACGAAATTTATTAAAATTCGTCTGCTAAAGTTAATTAAAAATTTAAAAAAATTTTGGCTGGGATTTTGAAAATTTTGAATTTTTTCTATATCTATCATTTTTCTCTTCCTCCTCCTCTTCATCTTCCTTCCTCCTCCTCCTACTCCTTCTCCTGCTCTTCCTCCTCCGGCGGCAACAACTCCTCATCCTCCTCGCCTCCTAGCTCCTCCTTCTCCTCTCCCTCTCCTAGCCTTCTCCTCCTCCTCTTCCTTCTCTTCTTCTCCTCCTTCTCCTCGCTCCTCCACCACCGGTGCAAAAACGAAAAAGAAGAAAAAAAAAGTTAATCAAAAATACAAGCAATAAAAAAAGAAAAAAAACTAACTATAGCCGACGAATTTTATTAAAATTCGTCAGCTAAAGTACACAAAATAAATAAATAAATAAAATAACTATATAGCTGATAAATTTTATTAAAATTCGTCAACTAAAGTTAAAAAATAAAATAAAAATAAATTACTATAGCCGACAAATTTTAATAAAATGTCGTCGGCTAAAGTCTAGATTTTAAGCGACAAAAAATTTCTTCGTCGGCTAAATAGATGACTTTAGCTGACGATGAACAGTAATTTCGTTGGCTAAAGTCTTGGCCGACAGCTTTTTCCCGACGACTTCTTAGCCGACGACGTTTCGTCGGCTAAGACTTTCGCCGACGAAATTTAGGGTTTTGCCGACGAAAAAATTTCGTCGGCTAAAGTAGTTGTTCTGGTAGTGATGCATTTTATAACAATCAAACCGAAAACAAAACCAAAGAACTAAAATATGACGCTTCTATAGATGTCCAAACCAATCAAACACTCTTTTAATATATTTAACCACCCGACTGTAATAAACTATCTTATTATATTGATCAAAATAGAGAACATCAACTATGATTTTGTCATTCTTTTGAATGAATAGAAATTTGAAAAATAAATGTAGGAAAAACATTTACAAATAAATGTAAAAAGACAATATTATGCGTTTAATTGACTAAAAAGCATTACTATCATTTGTAGAACTAAATTAAGATGGTCATTATCTATTATATTATGTTTTATCTATTTTATAAAAAAAATTATCAAATCATATTTATTGACCCCTCTTATATTATGTAAATATTGTGAAAACAGATATTGTATATATAGGGAGGGCATCCATTGAGAACCTTCTTATTGAAGATTAGTTGATGACGTTTTTCTTAATGGTTTATTACACCCTCCTTTCAACCATATTTTTCTACCCCAACCGTTCAGTTTATACACTTGTAGAATGAAGACCTCATGTGACGATTTTTTTTTCGTCGCATGAGTTTGAACTTATGCGACGAACTAGTTTTTGTCGCAAAAGTTTGAAATTATTTGATGTAAAAAAATCCCATAAGGACTGACTCATGCGACAAAACTTTAATTTCGTCGCATAATTCAAACTCATGTGACGAAATAGCCTTTCGTCGCATAGGTTATTCCGCCAAAAATTTGAATTTTGATCTCATGTGGTGAAATTTTTTATTTCGTTGCATAAGTGTTTCCGCTAAAAAAATTGAATTTTGAATCATTTCGTCAAAATCTCCCCCCTCCTAATTTTTTTTTCTTCCTTCTACTTTTCACCACCCCACCACTTCTTCACCACCACCCCTCCACTTCTTTTTCCACCACCACCACCACCACCCCTCCCCCAGTTCTTCTCCTTCTTCTTCCACCACCACCCTCCCCCACTTTTCTTCTTCTTCTTCCACCATCACCACCTCACTTTTTTGTTGAAAAAATGGTGAAAATAACAATTTTATTTATCCAATTTAAATGAGATAATTTAAATGGGTTATAAAGTGAATAAGAAATAGTCACCATGCATTATAGACTTTGTATAGGGTGACAAATTGCTTGAAACCATGCATTATAGACTTTGCATAGTCTAATGACTGATTGAATTCTAAGAGTTATAACCTCTCATAATGTGAAATGATGTAACCTCATGGAATGTGAAATGACGTAACCTTACAAAATGTGAAAGGTTGTAACCTCACTAATGTAAAAAGTTGTAACCACACAAAAATATGAAAGGTTGTAGCTATAGAATGTCAAAGGTTAGAATGCTAAAGGTTGTAACATATCAACCAGAATTCATGTCAATTCAAATAGTGAATGGTTTCCTCATGTATAAATGGTGACACTTCCTTTGTTCTAAACATAATTGATAACATCATCATTCGAAACATCTTTTCGATAATCATCTCCTCCTCTCAAAGAGTTATTCCCTCTCTAGTTTATAACATTCTGGTGATAGATTGAAGGTACTACAAGTTCGTCGGGGGTTCTTGGCAACAGTGCAGCTCCAAACCACTAGTAGTCGTTGTATCATGGAGACAAGTGTCATCACGCCTTTTTCACCAGTAGAGGAGACATAATTTGTCTTAAGGAAAGTGTGAACACACACGACTCGATTTCAACACTTTTCTCGTATCCTTCGTTTTAGTTTGGAGTTATGATATGTTTTTGGTGTTATGCGTACTAAGTGTTCCAAGACACGTGATTAACTTTCACAAGTTTCATTTCTCCTTGAATTAAGTGTACGTGGTAACCAATATTGTTCATAGTAATTATTTTATGTTCATCATCATCTTATTATTTATAATTATTGATTAATTATAAATTAGATATTTATGTGAATATATATATATATGCAATATCTAACCCCCACTTTTTGTTACATTTTCTTCTTCCTCCGCTGCCTCCTCAGACAAACAAATTATCAAAAAAGTTAATTTAAAAATAAAAAATAAAATTAAGTTAATTTATTATTTTTATTTATTGAAAACTCTTAAAAGATAAATTTTTTTTCGTCGCATAAGTTTATTTGACGAATTTGATTTCATTGCATGGACTTATGCGATGAAAAAAAATTCGTTGCTGTACATACTTATGTGACAAAAATTTGTGTTTTCGTTGACCCTAATGCGACAAATTTTTCATCGCTTAAGGTCTTATATAAGTAGACCACTTCTACATTATATTCAGTCAAATTGGTCATCGTTAAAGCATTGAAATAGATCAAATCAATGGATGGTCCAAATATGTCAAACTGGAACAGTTCAAGTTTATAATCGATGAATCACATTTATGAATGTTTTAACGATTTTCAATTTGAATGAAAATTTGTAGAGATGATCTACTCATATATATCTACAAACCATACAGTGGAGATGTGAATATGCGATCGAAAATAGGGTGAAACGAAAAAACCATCAACTAGTCTTCAACAAAAAAGCCCTTAATCTAACCCTCCCATATTTTATATATCTATCTTCTATGTACTAGTTTCAATGATGTGCTGTGAAACAATCACCAATTAGTACTCATTGCATTTGTCATCGGTTCAATAGGATTCTTTTCTTACCTTCCCTAGAATATTAGTGTAAAAATAAACAGCGTTAATTATATTTGTACGATGGTACCTTCTAAAAATGCAATTTTGGTTTGATTTGCCAAGATGCACTTCAATAAATAGTTACCGCTGAATTCTTGTCAAAGACATTCTCTCTTTGTTTCGTAAATTGGTCAAGATTCTTTCACACATATCCATAAATAAAATTTTGTGGAACAGAAGCCTGAAACAAATCGCTTCCTTCTTGCAGCTAGTCAAGTTTTCTATTTTGACTCTCTAGGTAGTGGTAGTAATAGGTGTTTTGTGTTTCAAGATTATTTTTCTATTTATCTTGTGGAAAAAAATTGTTAAATTGTTGCAACTATGTACAAACAACAACAACAATAATAATTATTTTAACAATCTAAATATAATTTATATATATTTCAATGATAATCGTTCTTATAGAGAAATCAGATCGTTACATAATAGTCTTATCGACTACACTATTACAAATTCTCAATATATGAAATAAAACAATTATTTATAAAATGGTCACGCATTGAACTGCATAACTAAGTTTTCACAATGTTCACAACATGTCATAATCTCTAGCCACATACCATCACAATTAGAAAAATCAATATATATATATAGATGTTTGAAATATTTTTCTTAAAGTCTTTGTAATATGACATCAAATTTTATTACTAAAAAGCCTAAGAAAATTAAGTAAAAATTTATGTTTTATAATTAAAAAAAATCTATTGCTAAATTGAATGGGAAATGAAAATAGTTATAATAATGATTAAAGTTGAAATATAATCACATGAATTTTCTATCAACAACTAATTAATAAGGAAAAACAACCAAATTTAGAAGAAAATAAAAAAATCGAGTGCAACTTAACATAGTATTAGCTCACAGAGTAGCTTTATTTCTCACTCTCATTTATCATATATATTAAGTATTTTTGTGATTTCAATAATGAGGTACTAGTGAGACAATATCTAACCAAATTTTAGACGTAATTAGGTGAGTGTGTCACGTGACCCACTGTGTCCCTTACTCTCTCCGTCCCCTAGTGAATTGCCAATACATTGGGCATTTTCGTGCTGTAACCATCATCGTATGTATAATTGGACCATAAGTTTGGTCGCATGCTTTTCTTTTCTATTTTAGCTAGATTCCTGATTAGCTCATCCATCCGTTCTGATTACCTTTCCTACCTTCTTCGTTCAAGTCCTAGGAGTATCTAAAGTTTGTTAGGCTTCTATATTGTTGGAAATATATGTTTTCAGATTTCCAATTCGAAAGTAGCTTCTTAATTTGTTGATCTTGAAGAACTTTTTCTTATCTCTCGTACCTTGTATTGACATTAGATGCAGTCATCAAGTTGTAGAGCATTTTGTTTAACAAAATCAAAAAAGTCTCCCGTGATATGATGAAACATGCTCAACGCTACAGTTGCCGCCCGGAGTTCTCAAGCATAATCAAACTTAAGGTATTCACTGGGTTTTCTTTTTATCTTTTTTTTTCCTTTATTTTGCGTCTATAAATGTTATACCCTGCAGGTTTGCTATATATTGAATTGTATTATGGTTCACGAGTGGTCTTTAACATGCTGTCAATTTTGAGCAAGTCATTGTAATAAGCCTTCGTTTTCGACATACTGTTTCTGTACTTCTGCAAGAAAGGCAACATAACTAGCTAGTTACCAGTGTTTGGCAAGTTCAGATCTAATGCTTTAAATCAACCGAACATAATGAATCTCAAAAACTTATGACATTAACCTTGGGAAATTTCACACGTAACGGTAGCCTCCATTGGGACCGAATAATTATTATTTGAACTTTGAACTACGTTTTCATTATCAATAACTAGTTGATTGAAGCGAATGAAAATCGATGGAACCCTGTCAAAAAGAAAAAGATGATATCGATCGTTGCTGTCATGACGAACTATGAACTAATTAATGTTTTCGCCTTTGAACTTGTTAAGGTTTATGTGAACTACGTATTTAGAATTCTCTACTCCCACTTCATCTTCCGGTTAACAGTACGAAAATTCTTGTGTGGTATGCGTTCTTGATGGAACGAAGTTAAATTTGCAGAGTATCATCAATGGCGGTTCATATACAAGATATATGTGAACGGTTGAGATTAGAGGATATAATATTGATATATGGGTGGTCAAACATATAAATTGTTATAAATAGTTAAGATTGTGTCGTGTACATACACGACCGTGTATACAAGAATTTTCACCAATCTAACGTGTGTCAAATACGCGTGAGTGATATTATGCAAAATGCTCTGCTGCCCTAGTTAGTTTCGGACCTTCGGTTAACGGATAAAGAAGTCACCACCTCTCTCATTCACCGTTGAAACAAGAGTAAGAAGCAAAACAGCCAGTTACACCAATCAGACCAAGGGGTTTGGTGGTGACCTAAAATCCCCAAACAGCTGATCTTAAAAACCTAAATGAACAGAATGAACTGAGCTATGCCGGAATTCGATGATCCATGACCTCCAAAACAACCCCGAGCTCGGAAATTGTCGTCGGCCATGCAAGTTGGGTGATTCCAGTTTACTACGTTCTTCGCCAAGACGATTATGTTGTTGTTCTTGATCGAAATCGTAGCTAGAGAGGCCCAGCGATCCCGCAGTATAGTGGAGAAGCTGAGGAGAAAGAGGCCGTAGAGGGTGTCAACATTTCGGAGGAGGTGGAGACGGAGGTGGTCGCCTGGTGCCGGAGATCGGAGAATGTGGCGGTCGGGTTTGTATCAGGAGAAAGGTTGTGATTTTCATGGAACCGTGAGTATCGTGCTTCAACCACCCGCCCTCACATTCGCTAATGTCTTTCTACCCTACCCCAAACGGAGCGTCCTATCCACGCGCCAAATTTAACCACTACCGATATGGGACGCGTACCATGCAAGATGCTCTCGTTAACGGTATGAGCATGTGGTCATTATGTGAGTTATCTTTACCTCCATATCAACTCAAGGATGCCTGGTACGCCGAAGACTGAAAGGATGAAGGATCTATCTGAAAAGATGCAACCTTAAGAGGGTAAGCAATGCAGCATTCGAAAGATAATTAGTTGCGAAGGCAGCAGAGATCCCTTCGACTTGGCAATTGTTGCCCAGATGAGGCATAATCCTAAAACATACAATAGGCATTTGCCGCCAAAAGAGAACAAAAAGCGGAAGGCGAGCAACATAGTAGGTCAAACGAACAATAAGAGGAAGGCCAACAATGAAGAAGGACAAATTTCTCACTTGGTCCTTATTACAACAGTAGTAGGCAACACCCACATATCATTTGTGGCTAATAGAGGTGTGTGGCTATCTAGACATACCCGCATATAACTTGATTAAACGTTGTTGTTCCCCCCTCAAACATGATACCCACTTTATGTAAGTAATGTGTGGGTATGGCTAAATAGCTAGACTTCTATTAGATACACATGATATGTGAGCAATATGTAGGTGTCGCCCAATATTGTGGCTTGGATTAATTTGATGCGTTAATGCTTAGTGTTATGAAAAAAACATTACAGGTACATACTTGAATGGAATGGAGTGGTAGAGGGGTAATGTAGTTGAAGAAGAAAGAGGTAGGGAAAATGGTTCTGCAAAAGGGAGGTTGTGTGCAAGAGATAGTTAAAGAAGAAAGAGGTAGGGAAAATGGTTCTGTAAAAGGGAGGTTGTGTGCAAGAGATGAGGAGATGGAGTGGGTAGACGGGCCAGAGGAGATGGAGTGGGTTGACGGGCCAGAGGTGATGGTGGTGGAATGGGTGTGTAATGGGATAAAAATAGGGCTACGGAATAAAGTCGTTCCGTACGGAATGAGTTCGTGCGGAATGAAATTTTTCTGCTAGCAAACTTATCCGCTTATGCGCAAGATTCCTACAAGATAAAGAAAGGTTGTTACGATAATGTCCATATTGCTCTGGACAATCGCCCTCGATCCGACTCTCAAGTTAGACATTGGAGCGGATAGTTTTTATACTCAAATTGGGGGAATGAGTTCCTTACATTTGATTGTCAGTCTATGTGCCTATTTATAAAGTTGGAGCGGGGCTAGATTGTCGTTGTGAGAAGCTTCTAGAAGTACGCATCAGATCAAGTCGTCCACACGCGTCCACGTGGTTGGTCGAGATGTGCTCTGGGTTAAGTTTTGGGTATTGAGGACGCATACTCAAGGCTAATTAGGGCGCTTGGCATTGATTCCCAAAATAAGTTATCCAAGTCCCCAAGTAAGGATAATGACTTGGTTGGGGAGTTTAAGTAAGAAATGTTTATGTAAAGCGTTCATACATTAAGCATTAGAATGCGTCCGAACGAGTCTGAGAGTATGAACCCTATGGAGTTCCCAAACTCCCGAGCGAGAAATTATGCTTTCTTAGCAACACGCGTAGTGCGGGTCAGGGGTAGTTTTTGTTATGCGGACTTTAGTGTGTCCGTTCAGGGCAGTTGTTCTGTGTGGACTGTTTATGCAGTCGAATATTGTGTGGACTTTCATTTGTCTAAATGGGTGACGGGGATCGATCCCAATAGGACCCGATCGTTATGGGTATATTCTTTACCCGAAGGTGTCATGTTTATTCCATTGTGTGTGATCAAATGTATTATGTGCTAGCATTTGTATTATGAGAAAGCATGACGGGAGGTGATATTTTGACCCGGTGCTACCTTTTCCCTTGCGTAGTGTTGCTAGACTGTTCGTAGCTGGGGCTGTGCGTAGCCTTTAAAACTCGAGATTTTGGGTGCATGGTCATTCGTTGCCTTATCATCGCTTTGTGTGATGTGCGTTAAGAATTAGTCTCTAGAATAATGATGGATTGAGGTTTTTGAGACCACTCATTCGTCATTACTGACAATCGCACATCATTACGGATTAATGCGTTGTATTTATGACATAAGGCGGACGGTTCATTTTTTGAAGGAAATGGAACCGTCAAATGGCCAAGTGTCGATTTGATCATGAATGAGACAGTCTTGTATCATCTAGTGATCGATATAGAATGATTCATTCGGTGACTCACATCATCACTTTTCTCTTTTAATTTTCCGAATTTGTATCTTTTGTTAAAAGAGCTACTATTTAGGCGTTGTTTCGAATTCGTAGCCTGTTCAGGTTGTCGTTTTCTGGCTTGATGTAGTAAGTTTTTAATCATCGACGTTACAGTTATCTTCTGTTGTAGAACAGTTCCTATATCTTTTGATTCTGTTTTAATTTGAATCGATGTGATACCTGTATTGTTATGGTTGTTTATTGCTTGAATAGAGTAGATAGACTCTGATCTATGATAGTAACTGAATAGATCATCTTTTGATTCTCTTCGATCCCATTTTTTATGTTTTGTCGACGATTAGAATCTGGAATTTTAAGGATTGTTCATCCTTGTTAATCCTGCTCTTGTGGTGGGATCTTGAAAAGTCGTAGAAAATAGGGTTTTAATCTACTTTGCCCCTTTGCTTTCCACGTTTTGTGTGTATCGTTTTTTATTTACAACGACTTGTCAATCCCGTTTTCGCTTGTTTTGTTATCTTTTCTCTGTAGAGATGTCGTGCGAAAAGTATACGAATGTAACGCCCCAATAAGCACCTCACCAAGTTGAATGCGTTGCAGTGCTGTGAATCTGTAGAAATATAAGCTAAGAGAACTTAACTCATATTCTAAAGAGACACAAGACTATAATAAAACCCAAAATTTTGAACTAAAAGAGTTGGCAGAAGGCCTAGTGTTTAAACTTTAAAGTGATGTGAAATTCAATTGAATACTTTATTATTGTTTGCTAAATGTCATTACAATTAAACAACTTCCAAGGTGTATTCCAAACATAACAACTTGAAAGAGACAAACAGAACCAATAAATCACAACAATGAGAAGATGTAAATTAATTCACACATTTAAATATGGAACACATAACCTAAGGAAAGATTCACAAGTGAACATATATCACAATCACCAATTACAATTGTGTAAAGGTGAACACAAATCCAAAATCAATATACCAATGTATAAAGAAAACAAAGTACCCAGCTCAGTCCTGAAAATCCTTCTCATTCCTCATGGACAGTACCTGCATTACCAGCATAAATATTATAGCCGACGAAAAAAAATCGTCGGCTAAGGTAAATTTTCGTCGGCTAAAGTGGGAAATTTAGTCGACGAAATTTATTTTCGTCGGCTAAAATAATTTTTTGATTGGATAGAGTCTGTAAACTATAGCCGACGAAATTTTAAAAGTTTAGCTGACGAAATATGTGATGTCGTCGGCTAAAAATCCTTATATTTCCAGATCTAGACAGCAGCTCATTTGAAAAAAAAACTGGAGAAAATGTTTGGGTGTTGTCGAAATTGTTAGGTGTCGTCGAAATCTGTCCAAAATTAGTTTGTGGAGCTATATATAGGTACGTATATGTGTATATTTTGATTTTGAGTTGATTTAAGAGTTTTATTTGAGTTATATATATTGATTTTTAGTTTTAATTTGAGTTCAATTATTGGATTTTGAGTGTGATTGAGTTGATCGATTTTGATTTGATAATATATATATATAAAGTTGTTGTTATTAATAAGTAGTAGTAGCTATATATATAAAAATTTAATTATAATATTGTTTTGATTATGATTAATGTTAATTGATATATATAATATTGTTATATAATTAGTAATTAGTATATATATGCATCTATATATATATGTGTGTATTAATTATTAATTTGTTATTAATTGTACGTTAACTGTAGATAGAATACTAAATGATTTGAAAATTTAATTAATTAATTAGAGTTTATACATATATATTATGTTATTTTTTTCAGGATATGGATAAGAGTTGGATTTCACTTCCAAAATGGGACAACAGATATGGTAAAGGAGTTATTAGTTTTATTGAATATGTGATGGATAATGCTAAAGGGAATACAATTTTTTATTGCCCGTGCACTAAATGTCAGTGTTGCAGCGATATGCATTGATTTGCAATTGACAAGGTTTGACACCACCTTAAGAGTAATGGGTTTTGGGAGAAGTGCACATGTTGGATATATCACGGTGACACATCATCAGGGGATCTGCATGATCATGGGAAATTTTCTGAGACGGGCAACAACGACCTTCATCAACGATATGTTTCCTTATGAGAGCGGTGTATGCTCTGAAGGACCGTATATGCCTGAGCCGGTGCAGCCCTTCCCTAGAGTTGTCAACACTACTGGTATTGATAGATAAAACAAACTATTTGCTTTCTAAAAGACCCTTATGTACCCCGGTTGTCAGAAGACGATTCTTGAAAGTGTGATAGATGTTATGAAGATTAAAGTTGAGTCAAAATCGACTGTGAAGGCTGTTGATGACTATCTACAGTACACTGCTTCGATGCTGCCCCACGGTCATCGTCTTCCTACCACTCAACATAAGGTTCGATGTATCCTGAAAGATCTTGGGCTTTTCTACATCAAGATTCATGCATGCAGATATGACTGTGTTCTCTTCTAGGGTAAAGATCTAGAAGGGAATGACCTTGGTGACCTTGACGCATGTCCGGTATGTCAGAGTGACAGGTATAAGCTAACTACTGCAGGAAATAGGAAACCTGTGAAGGTACTTCGGTATTTCCCGTTGAGGGATAGGCTAGAACGGTTGTACATGTCATCACACACGGCCAAAGCTATGAGATGGCACGCTGATAGGGAATTCCAAGGCGAAGATACCCTTATACATCCTGCTGTTGGGGAGGCTTAGAAGCACATAGACCATGAGTTTCCTCATTTTGGGTCAGGGGTCCGAAATGTGAGGCTCGGGCTCTCATCTGACGGGTTCAATCCTTTTGGCAACATGAGTCTTCAATATAGTGTATGGCCGGTGATTTTGGTACCATATAACCTTCCTCCATGGATGTACATGAAGAAGGAATACAATATGTTGAGTTTGTTGATTCCGGGGCCCGGTTATCCAGGGAAGTGTCTCGATGTGTATTTGAGACCCTTGATTGAAGAGCTTAAGTTTTTTTGGGACGTTGGTCATCCCACTTATGACAAGTACATGCACGAGATGTTCCAGATGCATGCCATGGTTGTTGGTATCATCAGTGATTTTTCTGCCCATGGGATATTGTCGTGTAACGTTGTTAGAGAATACAAGGCTTGTCTAGAGTGCCTTAGTGATGAGGAGAGCAGTAGTCATTGCAACAAGATATGCAGATTGGGTCACCATACTCTCATTCCGTATGATCACGAATGGCGCTTCGATGACATGGCTTTTGATGAGACTGTAGAAAACGGTGTGCCTCCTAAAAGATTGACGGGGGAAGAAATTTTAGCAGTACTTAATGAGTATGATTTTGGACAGCTCAGCAATTATCCGAATATTGTAGCGGCAATACCTGTCAGACACGACAGGTATAAATTTTGGACACATAAGAGCATATTCTGGGAACTCTCATACTGGAGTAAGTTGTTGATTAGACACTACCTAGATGTGATGCACATAGAAAAGAATGTGTGCGACAGTGTGGTGAGAACAGTGCTGAACTTAGAGGGGAAGACGAAAGACGGTCTGAAGGCACGCATTGATTTTAAAAAAATGGAGATACGAAGACTTTTGTGGTTGAAAGAAGGGAAGAAAAGTTGTTGAAAAAAGGGAAGAAAAAAATGCCTCAAGCTCCTTACATAGTGAAGCCTGACCAGAAGAACGTAATTTTCAGATGGATAAGTTCTGTGAAGTATCCTTCAGGCTACGTAGGAAATATAGTCCGGTGTGAAAACATTCGGGACAATAAAATGTACGGGTTAAAGAGTCATGACTGTCATATTCTGCTACAACGTCTCTTCCCTATTTTCATTCGACCGTTCCTTCCCCGTCAAGATTCTTCCAGAAGTTATGCACCCGGGAAGTGACAAAATTGGACCTCCGAGAAATGCAAGAGGACATTATTTATATCATGTGTAAATATGAGAGGATATTTCCTCCAAATTTTTTTGACATCATGCCCCACCTTATGATCCACCTTCCCGAACAATTGTTGCTTACCGGTCCAGTACACTATACTTGGATGTATTCCATGGAAAGGTATGTTTTTTTACATCTAAATGTTCAATATATAATCATAACATATTACAACAATTTATTTATATATAGGCAACTTGGAGACTACAAAGCTTATGTGGCTAATAAATCCGCGCCTGAATGATGTATAACTGAAGCATATATTGCGCACGAGTGTGTCACCTACATGAAGTTGTATTTAGGAGCATTGAAGGAAACTCCACAAACGATACTGGTAGATGTACCGAAGTTGAACATTTCCATAGTCTCTAATGATATTGAAGTTTATGGAATTTTGCCAGACTCCTACAAGTTGCAACCACATGAGCTAGTCATAGCCTATTGGTGGATATTGATTAACTGTCCAGAAGTTGAATACTGGAAAGACATCCATTTATACTGTCCAGACATTCAAGGTGATCTCGACTAGCACAACAAGGAGTTCACGAACTAGAGGTTGCCCTATCTTCGATGGTTATTTTTCATAAAATTTTTATACCACTGGTTGCGCCTCAACGATTTGAAACTATTTACAGTTGAAGGTCCGGGCAAAATTCGTAATTTAGACCGTCAAAATTCGTAAATTGAAAATACATATAATAAATTAGTATAAAAAGTACTATAGTCAACGAATTGCCTGAGTATTCGTCGGCTAAAGTTTTACTATAGCCGACGAAACTCATGGGTATAGCTGACGCTTCTCAAGGCAGCCGAGCATCCCTCACTTCTCGAGGCAGCTGTGGCCTCCGACTCAAGTAGAGGTGTATGCACCACGTATGCCTGAGATACACAAGGCACCACTCCGGGCCATACTGTTTCGAAGGGTGTGTCTTCTGGGGTACAGATGTCGCCGCCTCTGTCACATCCCGGACCATCTCCGCCGTAGCACGATATTGTCCGCTTTGGGCCCGCCGGCCTTCACGGTTTTGTTTCCAGGAGCTCTTAGAGCAACTTCCCAGGGGGTCACCCATCATGGGATTCCTCTAAGCTTAGCAAGCTTAACTTCGGTGTTCTCATCTCCTCCAAAGCCACTGAGCTCCCAAAAGGCTTCGTGCTAGATGGGTGTCACCGATGTACATATATGGTACATCACCCTCTCTGTTGGTCGATGTGGGATGTTACATCCACCCCCCTTAGGGGCCCGACGTCCTCATCGGCACACTCGCACCCCTCGGCAGAGTGGCTCTGATACCAATCTGTCACATCCCGGACCATCTCCGCCGTAGCACGATATTGTCCGCTTTGAGCCCGCCGGCCCTTACGGTTTTGTTTCTAGGAGCTCTCAGAGCAACTTCCCAGGAGATCACCCATCATGGGATTGCTCTAAGCTTAGCAAGCTTAACTTCGGAGTTCGCATCCCCTCCAAAGCCACTGAGCTCTCAAAAGGCCTCGTGCTAGATGGGTGTCACCGATGTACATATACGGTACATCACCCTCTCTGTTGATCGATGTGGGATGTTACAATGACAAATTGTATCATGAGGTTGACACAGAGTTGTAATGGCAGGAAGTTCATATGGAGTTGTCATCAATGAAGAGGGTTTCTTCTGAGATGTTAAAGTGTCTAATATCCTTTTTGTTTCTGCCCAACTATCATTGAAAGCTTGTTGCTCCTTAATCTGTGCTTGATTTGAAGCAGCTAGAGTCTCAGCCATCTCAGTTAAAGAATTGATCATCTCATCTAAACGATTTGGCTTTTCTAAGTTTGATGAAATAGCGGTTGTTGCTCCTCAATCCATGCTTTATTTGATGAAGCTAGAGTCTCAGCCATCTCAATTAGGGACATGAACATCTCATCTAAACGATTTGATCTTTCTGAGTCTTGATGAAGTGGTGTGCGTGTCCAATACTCTTGGAATGAATATAAAGAAGTTTCAAACTCATTGCAAAATCCTTATTGCATGTCCGGATTGGTGTTTCATGAAGAATAAGAAGGATTATCCCATACTAAATTGTGATGATGTGAATAGTAACCATTCCAATGCGCTTGATTGTCTTGAAATCCTTCAAACATATTTTGATTGCAGTATCCTTGATATTTGATGCTTGGACATGTCTGTTGAGTGATCTACCATGAAGCATATGGAACATACCTCGTAAGATTGATGCCACATTGAAAAACAATACATAAACTATAGTTAGTAAAATATACAAAACTAAATCACAAATCCTAAACCAATTAACAAAGAAATAATTGAAAATATTAAAAAAAATAAAATAGAAAATATATATACAAGGATTAACGCAAATTGAGAGGGATTTTTCAATTCCTGACAACGGCACCAAAATTGATCCACCCACATAAAGTATTACAATTAGGATTGATTCACCCACATATATGTTATATTTTATTTATCTTGTTTCTGATGTGGGATCTCTTCTCTCCAATAGGGACGGCGACGAAAATTTTGAGACTGGTGAGGTAGTTTCCGGTGGCCTGACGTCGGCACTAGGCGGTGGAGAAGATCGGCAGCGAAACCTAGTCGAGAGAGACCTCGGGTTGATTTTTCAAATTCTTAAATTTGTACTTTCCACTTCGGTTAAGTTTTTATATTTATACCATTCACCGTGAACAATAACTTTACATTTTAATACTATAAATTTCTCGTACGAACTCTGATTTGAGCGTGTAATATGTCCACGAACTCATAATAACACCCTTTATAACATTCTATAAAAAAGATTCTCCAAACTATCAAATTTATGAAAATTCATCTTTTGGTCGACATCTAGTCATTTGGTTACTACCAACGGTAAATAGTAAAAGTTACGAAAAAAGTAATCGACCATAAAAATCATTTAAGGACCAGGATGTGACAATCACTTTGATGAGACAATATTCTCATCTTTAGGCGGAGATAAGAAAAAATATTTTCCAAGGGAACATCGAGAATTGTCGTGGTTTGTCATCCCTTTGTCTCATCGTGATCCCCATATGATCGAAATTTAGAACGTAATATTTTTGATGTCTAATAATTTTAAAGATATTGCTAAAGTGACGAGATCACACATACTAGCTGTAAATGTTTGCAAAGATAAAAGTCCCCAATAAGGGGTACATGGCAGCAGATGGAGATGATGCAACCACACTTGGCAAATGTGTGGTTGAGGTCGTGGATCCTTAAAAGAAGAGGGGGAGACCACTTGGTTCAATTATTACTCGCCTAAAGGAATAGGGCGTATAAGGCATAACCTCGTCAACGTAAAGAATCTCTCTCACGAGTTTGTCTCTGACTGCAATTATGACTGAATTAATACTGGAGGACGCTCCGATGTTTAAAATGATTCCAAATACGACTATACATATACATTGATGATTCAACTATTGCCTAAGAAATCATATATAGAGCATGAATGTATTGAACCACGCTCTATTGAAGAATGTCAACAAATATGATGAGTGACGCCATTACATGTTTGCATGTCTCCAATTTGGCTTACTATGCTTATGTGCTTCTTTGTGTTTAATTTCTACGCTGGTGTGTCTTTAAACCGATTAGCATAATTTAGGATTATACGCTGGAGTTGATTCTAAATATATTAGAAGTCTTCACGATTAGATGAATCACTGGTGGTCTCTAATTAGAATTAAAATTGAGATAAGTATATGAATATGTCGAGTCTTTCATGCTGCCCCTTGCTCATCCATCATCTTCGATTTTGTCTAAGTTATTTCCCAACTTTTGTAACATTACACATGAATGTGAGATATGTCATATGTCTATGCAGACTAGAATTCCATTTCCACTCTCACACTCAAGAACAGTCAAGCCATTTGAATTTGTTCACTCTGATGTATGGGGTCCTGTCTCTATTGAATCTTTTGATGATTATCGATTGTATGTAATTTTTATTGATGATTTCACTTGATCTACATTTATTTACTTGTTAAAATTCAAAAATGAAGTTTTCCATTGTTTTAAAGATTTTCATAACTTGGTCATAAATCATTTTTCTGCAAAAATTTATATCCTGGGGATAGATAATGACACTGAATACACATCCAAAATCATGGCTAAATACTTAAGTGAGCATGGTATCATTCACCAAACCAGCTGTGTAGGAACACAACAACAAATTGGTGTTGCAGAGCGTAAAATAGAGACCTGTTGGAAAAGACTAGAGCTCCAATGCTTCAAGCTCATGTTCCAAAACGTTTTTGGTCTCAAGGCATCCAAACTGCTGCATATCTAATCAATAGATTACCTAACAGTGTGTTGCAATTCAAGTCACCATTTGAGATTCTCAAAGGGAGAAAGATTGATATCTCTCACCTTCGTATTTTCTGATGCACTTGTTTTGTACATGTTCAAGCCTCGTACAGAGATATATTTGATTGATAGTAGTCAAATGCATGTTCCTCGGATACTTATCTACACAGAAGGATTATAAGTGCTATAGTTCAACAACAGGAAAAATCATTGTGTCAACATATGTTATTTTCTATGAAAATGAGTCATTTTATTCATGTTCAAAAAATAAGCTTCAAGGAGAATCTTGGACTGATCTATTTCCCTCTCATGTTCTCACTAGAGGTGATTCACTTGAGCATTCACAATCAATTGACAGGAAAAAAGAACCTGAAGAAAGCGATGATCATGAAGACAACAGTTAACATGGAGAGAATAATGCTCATGAACAAGAGAATGTTCAACATGGAGAGAATAATGTTCATGAAGAAGAAAGTTGTCCATCAATCTCCTTCTCCTCCAAGGAGAAACCTCCAAGCCTTCGAAAACCACCATCAAAACATCAAGAGTGTGTGACCTACTCAACTCGATATCCATTAGAGCTCGGACTTGATATTGCTCAACCTACACACACTGCCTTTTTAGGCAAGCTTCTTACTCAACATGAACCAAGAAGCTTTATAGAAGCAAATAAATCTCCATGATGAGTTAAAGGCTCCCAATGAAAATCACACATGGAGTATTGTTCCCCTCCCAAAATGATAGAAACTGGTTGGAGCTCGTTGGATTTACAAGCTAAAGTATCATGCTAATGGCACTCTTGAACGACAGAAGGCAAGGTTAGTAGCTCGTGCTTTACACAAATTTTTGGTGTTGACTACAAGGAAACTTTGCTCCAGTAGCTAAGATTAATACAGTTAGATTTTTGTTATCAGTTGCCATGAATTATGATTGGTCACTTTACCATATGGATGTAAAAAATGCATTTTTGCATGATGATTTAGAAGAAGATGTTTTCATGAAGCTACCACCAGGACATCCTAGAGAGAATGAGTCTGGAATGGTGTGTAAGCTGCACAAGGCCCTATATAGATTGAAGCAGTCACCTCGTGCTTGGTATTCCAAGTTGAATTCAATGTTGATCACTTCAGGTTTTAAAAGAAGTCATTCTGATTCTTCACTATTTGTTTGAAATAAAAAAGTGGGAAAATTAGTGGTTTTGGTGTATGTCGATGATCTCATCATCACTGGAGATAAAATGGATGAAATTCAGTCCCCGAAATCTGCCGTCCATACAGCCTTTTCTATCAAGGATCTTGGTCCATTGAAGTATTTTTTAGGAATAGAGATGGATATGTCTGATTATGGTTTATTTCTTAATCAGCGCAAGTATGTTGTTGATCTCCTAAATGAAGCAAGAATGACAGATTGTAAACCTGCTCGCACTCCATTGCATAGCAAACTCAACTTGGACAATCCAGGCATCACATTGACAGATACCAACAATTATCAGCACCTTGTTGGCAAACTTATCTACCTTACAATTCCAAGACCTGATCTCATCTATGCAGTGAGTCTAGCGTGTTAATTCATGCATTCACCTTCTACTTATAATCTCAACATTGTCAAGCGGATATTGCACTATCTAAAAGGTATAATCAGTCGAGGTATATATTATCATGCATCGAAATGGTCATTTCAAAATAGAAGATTTTTCAGACTTAGATTAGGAAGGAAATGTATTGGATCGAAAATCTGCCACAGGCTATTATACATTCATTGGAGGAAATATTGTTCCTTGGAAAAGTAAAAAACAATCAGCGATAGTTAGAAGTAGTGTTGAGGTTGAATATCGGGCAATGGCTTCCATTACTTGCATGTGAACTTATATGGCTGAAGGCTTTACTCAAGGATTTAGGAATTGAGCATGCTGCTCCAATCCTTCTTCATTGTGACAACCAGACTGCTATGAATATTACAGCAAGCCCGATTTTTTCATGAGCGCACCAAACACATCGAGGTTGATTGCCACTTCATCAGTAATCAAGTCCAATCAAAGCTCATAGAGATGGTGTACACAAGATCATGTGAACAACTGGCAGATGTGTTCACCAAAGTCCTCGCTTCTGTAAAATTTGAAAGTCTGCTTTCCATGCTTGGCTCACGAAACTCTCTTGATCCAGCTTGAGGGGGAGTGTTGAGATCAGTTTACTTGTGATGCATGTCTCCTCTCAATCTTTCTGTCTTGATCTTGGTGTTCAGCTTCCTCTATGTTCTCAAGCATGTGTAACTGTGTAGATCTAGTTTTATAGGTAGGATATAGGGAACTGCTGGTGGATAGGTTGTTGCAGTTCTGAAACATAGAGTGTTGTGGTTTTTAGCTTGTTTCCTTCTCTTCTATATGTATTCCCTTCTGTAAATCTTTTACTTCACAAGAAAATATATTCATCTTCATCATATTTCTTTCTGTACAACTTTATACTTGTTTAGCCCTTCTGCACAACAAGTGGTATCAAAACCAAGGTTACAATTGAGAGTTGGTGTCTTGTACGGTTAATTTGTAATTTTGTTGAACTTCCGTTCAAAATCCGATCACGTACACGATTTTCAAATTTGATGCTTGTGTTTGAGATCGAGACCAATGAAGATGACTCGAATCACGCCATTTCGAATGGTATCCCACATTAAATACGTGAAGAGTAATATGAGTTTAAGAAAATGACACACTAATGCAGATGCCCCTTGTATGAAAACCGCATACCCCATCGGGGTACATTGGAAACCGTCCGCTTCTGCATAACGTATAGGGCTTGTGTTCACCAGTTTATTCTGCCTCCAATATATTTTTTTATTTCTTTCAATAATGTTGAAGATGGATTACTTAATAGTTTTTGAAAATATATAGACTGATGTCTTGTAACATAGGAAAGCCAAAAAAAAGAAGAAAGAATTAAGTAGAGACAAGCTAAGCACGAACAAGCATGTGTGGAAGTAGGTTTTCTCATACAAGCATGAAACAACTGTCAAATGGTGATGGTGTATGTGGAACCTTTCAAGCCGGGGGTGGACCTCACGTTCTGGAGTTTACCAGCAGTAGTGACATGAACTCATTATGAATGTCAAAACCAAAATGTTTTCAGTTGACATGGTTATAAAAATATTAGATCACCATGAAAGCCAATTGTAGCAAGTCCAAAATATGACCTCCACCAGCTATGGAGAAACCCAGAAAATCCTAGCACATCTCACGCTTATAAATAGCAAGTTTCCCAAAAACCATTCACATCAAAATTTATTTATTTTCGTAGTCGATCTACTTACCAACCACCGAACACCGAGCCATGGCTTCTGCTTCTTCTTCTTCTTCTTCCAGTGTTTCGGCCTTGTTCATTTTCCTCTTCATGATGAGCACTTCCATGGTTGCCTTTGGAGGCAAGTTTTATGAACATTTCTACATAACATGGGGAACGCAGAATGCTAAAATGCTCGATTATGGGCAGCTCTTGACTCTCTCCCTCGACAATGTCACTGGCTCGGCTTTTGAATCCTACAATCAATATATGTTTGTAAAGATAGACATGCAACTCAAGCTTGTTCCTGGAAACTCTGCTGGTACCGTCACTACATTCTACGTAAGTATCCGGCAGGTATATCATATGTTATATATGTACGCCTCGTTTTGCATATTTCTGATGCTAATGGTATGATTTGTAATGTCTATGTTCTTCAGTTATCCTCAAAAGGAGACTATCATGATGAGATAGACTTCGAATTTCTAGGAAATGTTACTGGTCATCCTTACATTCTTCACACGAATGTCTTTTGCCAAGGAAAGGGCAACAGAGAGCAGCAATTCTACCTTTGGTTTGATCCTACTGCTGATTTCCACACCTATTCTATACTATGGAATCCCCTAAACATTGTGTAAGTTTAAATTCACTGTTATAGTGCAAAGGGAACCATATTCGCAGGTCCATTATTCACAAAGAGAAATAAATCATGATGCACTATAATCTGTAATTTATACTGCAATATCTTTAATTCTATATCGAGTTAGTTTTAGTTGGTTGCATTGGCTATTTGGCTTTGAACTGACGTGGTTCCAAATTCATGCATATGTAGCTTCTTGGTTGATGGCATTCCCATTAGACAGTACAATAACCTGGAGTCCTTTGGTATTCCATATCTCAAATACCAGCCTATGAAGTTGTACTCCAGTCTCTGGAATGCGGATAACTGGGCTACAAGAGGTGGACTGGAGAAGATAGATTGGACACAAGCACCCTTTACTGCATCTTACAGGAACTTCAATGCTGATTCCAATTCCCATGGATCATGGTACTGGAAGGAGCTGGACTATGCAGGTAAAGGGCAGATGCAATGGGTGAAAAATAACTACATGATCTACAACTACTGCACAGACGCAAAGCGATTCCCCTTCGGGTTTGCTCCTGAATGTTACTTGATGGATTTGTCCTAGACGCGACTGTGTTGATGAGACTGGCTTATACAAGCAGCTAGCTAGCTAGGTCTCACCTCTGAAGATGATGGCTGTGAAACTATATCATACACCACAATTGTTTTGTCACAAATTATGTTTTTCATGTATTTTTGTTTTGTCAAATGACTCCGCTGTGTAATGTCGATATTTCATGTTCAAATTATCAAAATAAAATAAAAAATACAAAGAAAACATGAAAAAAGCTTTATTTGACCAGTCCCTACTCGTACCCATCAGTGTTAATTTTGTGATGAACATGTAGAGATGAACTTCATCCATGATTTGCAATACTTGGTGGAGCGTAGCCGTAGCATCGATAAAGTTGGTATGAATTTATCTGCATAACAATACGACCTAAATCTTCATGTAAACCCTTACGCGTGCCTACCATCCTATTTTTTTTCTTCAAGCTAATTCAATCAGGCCTTAGGTCAAGAGAAACATAAACCCTACACTTTGATATTTTTAATTTTCTGGAGAAGAAAAGTCCGGTGCACTACGAGTACTATGTATTTATTTATTGAATTTTCATTGCTGAATTATTAAAATTCTAGTTTAAGATCGATCGATCAACTTAATTTGGTGGGTATGGGAGAAAGCAACTGCATGAGTGCATTACACAAACACATTAATAGGTAACGCTTTCTTTTCAATGATATAGATTAATCTAGAACATACATATAGATATAAATTTTCTTCATTGATATGCATGTAATAAGAAAAACATCACTCTTTTTGTTGCCAATACCAAGAGAACTAGCAAAGTACCAACTAGCTAGTAGCCCTCAGTTTATTCTCAGCTCGCAGCAAAGAAAAAGAAAGAAAGTAAACCACACTAGGAAAATTATACATCACCAATGCTAAAACGACTTAAAGATAGGTTTGCGCACAAGAACAACAGAGTTTATGACCTCATTGTTGGGATGGAAGATCGTCAGATGCTCGAAGCCCGGCAAGTCATGCTCCTCAATAACAGGGTACAAGAATGCCCTAGCCCCTTTCGCACTCCTAACGAGCAAAAAGCTTCCTTCCTTCATATACTTCCGAATATGCCTGAGAATATTCACCTTGTCTTCCTTGTTCATTCCCACCAGAGCTGCCAGAAATATGCAGTCGTACTCGGCAAGTCTCTCCCGAACTTTCATGATATCACGAGTCTCAAACTTCATCCTCTTCTCCAGCTCAGCGTCGGACGCAACAATCCGGCTAGCCACCTCATTGGCCTTGTCGTCGATATCAAAGTTATCGAAATGAGTCGACTTCATGTGATGGGTAGCCATTACAATCGAAGTGAGAGGCATTGGTCCTGATCCGATAAAGGCGACCTTGTTGGGATGCACCACCCCATTGTCGTTAAGAATTTTGTTCTCCAAATTGGCCAGCAGGACATAATTACCATAGTAGGGGAAAAGATTAAGGTTGTTCATGGGGTGACAAGTTTTCCCTAGGAGTGTGGCAAACTCAAGCTCCAACAAACCTTCAGCTCGGCCGCAGAGATTTATGAGACTCTCGCGCATAATTTGGACCTCTTCGGGTAGGTCGTGAACATCCACCGCAGATGGAAGAGTGCACAACTTGACCAGCTGAGTGAAGAGGGAGTTGACTTGCTTCGAAGGTCGAAGGGATTCGAGCTTGGATATGCTTGCGTGGAGTTGCATGATGTGAGCAATGAGAAGCTCAGCAGGAATTTGGGATTCCATGTTGGTGATTTGGAGAGAAGCCATTTGTGCTGCAGCTGAAATTGAAATGTGGAACGATTATCTAGCTAGGATATGAATGTTGTACTTTAAACTGGTTGCGTTTTTGTGGAGAGGCTTCTCCATGTTTTTATAGGTAGAATTTGGATTGTTACGTAACAAGATCTCTAACGGTCAACTGAAGCGGGGTGCTTCATGCAGTAGGATACTAGCTACACTAGTATGAAATATATGCTGTTTTTTGAAGTACATATATAGTGAAAACTTGGTGCTTGTTAATTTAGCCGCATGCAGTATAGATTTCATTATACATCTATATGTATTGGTCTACTGCAAATTTTTGTAGTGCAATATATAATTTCTGCACTTCGTTAATGTAGTGTAAATTTATTTCCAGACTTTTTGAAGCGTGCGACTGTTGTGTAATTTCGGATCGCAGCAACTAATTTTCAGATTTTTTACTTTTTTAAGTACGTCCACATCGTTAGTACATTTACTCGTGATCAAATTTCATCCAACGCGGCTTTATCCAACCTAGCTACTTCTTCAGATTATATATATTTTCTGAAACATTACCTTACCCAAGTACGTACCCAGTATAAGCATTATATATCGAAGTTGAATGCCATCACTAATGAAAATTTTGTTAATTATACGAAGTCATATGCTTTATGGTGCAAAGGAAAGATTCTTTTCACACTTATACGTTCTTCTAAGAATGCAACAAAAATAAGTCATGTTGCAGGTTCTCGTTCACATTGTAATGTGAATGGATCAATTAGAACGGAAGTTTAATCAGATCTAAAGAGGCATGAGAAATGACTTTATTAGTCTCTGTGAAGGTCAAACCATATGACTAAATTAAGTTTGAAGACAACTTTGCTTATTTCTTCATTTTTTGTAAACATACTATCAAATCCAATGTCATTTTTGTACACACCGTTGATTAACTTGTTCGACGGATCAAACAACTCAGAAGACCAACGCTCAATCCTCAATCTTCATCTATTCCGATCATAATTTGCTTAACATGAAACCCAGGTGCAACGATGGACCAACTCTGTCTCCGGACATGAGCACATCGATCGAGCCCAACGGTCAACTCAAATTTTCTTCTCCGATCACTGCTCTCGATCTAAAAAAGAGAGTTCATAAATGCATGCACGCAGCTCATCCCTTCCCAGTTCGAAGTTCAAGAGCCCAGCGCTCAAAATCCAGGACAACATCAATGATGGATCACGATTGCCATCATCAAGAACCCATCGCTTAAAATCTATGCCAGTGTGAAATTAAACCTCCTTGTTTCCGAATCTACCATGGAGGCGGAGAAACAAGTTAATATTATTCTAAATTTCTAATTTAAAATGATAGAATCTCTATTAATTAAGATAATTTATTATATGAAACTACTTTTTAGTTATTACTTACAATACTCACGATTTATATTTATTTACAAAAATAAAAAAAGAGTAATATGAAAGCTAGGATCAATATATATTTGCCTTATGGAATACCTACAATACCCACGATTTATATTTGTCTAAAAATAAGCAGAGGGGTAAAAGAGTAATATTAGAGGAACAGCCTGTTAATGAACTGCAGTTTTACTTCTCCCACTTTCCGTAGACCTAGCAACAGCAACAAACGTTTTCTTCTTCACGCTGGAATCCCGCTCACGATCATACGATTTTCAGATAATTGTTTCTTTTTCTTTTTTTCATTTTGTAAGTTTTCAGATCATTATAAACTCAAATGGTTGTATTGTGTTTCTTATTGTGGATTCTTTGTATCCAAAAGCAGAAGACACAGAGCGAAGAGGAGCATAATCAAACCAAAAAATCATATCGGCTAAGGTCTGACTTGATTATTACTTGGAAACTTTCAAATTCGTTTACTCTCTCACCGAGAGGCATCTCGCTTCTTCTCGTTCTTCTTAGTTCACAGTTAGGTTTCAGGAAGAAACAAAAAGTCATCGAGTTCAGCCAACTCAGTGAAATGGGGGATGGAGCAGCAGAACGACGAGTCCATGGCCGATGTCTCCGAGTCGAATCACTGAGCCTCCTAGTCCCCGAGGCTGTTCATCAGGGAAATTGTCGCATCTCGGACAATTTCCGGCCTTAAAACACGACAGTAACCGTCGTAATTCTGGACTAATGAATAACCAATACGTCATCTGACGTATTGACTATCCACTAGGCCGAAACCTCAAGGCTAATTTAAATAAAATGGCATAAATGTGAGGAGCAAATGAATAAATAAATAAAGATATATACAAGTGTGGAAGATAGCGTACAATACATAGACTACAAGATACATGAAAAGTCCAAGTCAGTAAATATACAACATGGGCCAACTATCAAAGTATAAGTGGATAAAAGCTCGATAGGTCAGAGTGCGCCAAATGCGTCTAAATCAATAGTCACTGAGATCGAAAAGCTGAAGTACCACGAAGGATGAAAAGCTCCTCCAGGGTGATCCTGAAAACACAGATGCGGAACAGCACACACTGCCAAGCCCCTAGTCACCAATCCATCTCTTCTAAAGCAAGTCTACCGAGTACCTGCAAAGTAGGGGTGAGCACTCGTCCTCGTTAACCCAAAAGGGACCAAACCTAACCAAGATAGGGTTTGAAAACAAAGGTGTAGTTCTCATAGATAGATACTACATATAGCTTTCACCGGTGATTAAACAATTCGTAAAACATGCAACAACCAAAAACTGCATTTGGTTTTACAGGTAGATTTAAATAAATTCATTTTCCATGTGTCAATGCTAACATTAAAATGACTGAGCGCTCAAAGTAACATAACAGCCTGTAGGGCTTCACGGATCTGGGCGGCCGAATCCCGAGTTTGTCTTCACAGCAAATAGGGGTCAACTACCTATGCACCTAAAGACGCATAGTAGCGAGAGTGTCCATTTACAGCTAATGCCCAACAGATCACTCATGACAACACACCGCACTTACAACTCACATAACTCTGTGCGAGACGAGCTTAAGCGGGAAAATAAAATAAACAGGGCATTACCCCTCTGGAGGTTCACAATCATCGACACAGTGGGAAAACATAGTCTAAACACTAGGTCCCATCACTTTCAGGCCAAGCACCGGAAATTAGAACAATGGTACTACTTTTCGATTTGAATCATCACATGTGTGTCTAGCCTCAGTTTTCTAAACATTTAATGAAGCGATAAGGTAAGAAAACATATATCGCGAGGCATCGACTATGCACAAACAAACATCGTATAACTTTCACATAGTAGAGCACTGCACAAATTTAAAATGTCACTAACCCGGAAATTACGGCTCACCCTAGCTGGCGGCTCACCCTACCTGTTAGGACGAAGCCGAAATCCTCGTTCTCCAAGTCTTAGTCCTCAAGCTCTGAGTGCAAGTGAAATCCTGAATCTGTCAAAAGACTAGTCAATGACCAAACAAGTCGAAAGTAGAAATGTAACGATCATTCTATGGTCAACTACCCACATTCCTAGTTTGACCAGGAAAGGTCAAAGATTGACTTTAGGGTTGACCAAGTCATTCCTGGATTGACCAAGAAATTGACCAAGTCTACTGAGTTGGTCAAAGTTGACTAAAACTAGGTAAACTCGACAAACTTTCCGTTTATTTTCCCCGACACTAGAGTCTAATTATTTGATGCATCGATTCTCGAACCGGACGAGAATCGGGATTATTACTCATTCGGTACTTACGTCTTTCCGTCGCATATTTAATTTTTAAAACATTTAAACCATTTAACTGTAGTGGTAAAAACGTAACAATTGGTCTTCTACAGTAAAAATCAAAAGTAAACTGTGAATAGTAAAAGTCAACGATCAACCATGAATAGTAAGTCAACGGCCAACCATGAATAGTAAAAGTCAACGGTCAAAAGTCAACAGGTGAATAGACCTTTTACTTCAGTAACTATTTATTTTACTTTTTTCATAAAAAAACTATTTATTTACTTTAAGTAGACAATTAGACCTTTTACTTTGTCTCTTCCCGGCCTCTAACCCAGACAAATTTTTAAATGCTTCCAAAGGACCACATGATAGTCTGACGTGGTCCTCTCTGACCAATTAAATTGTGACACGTGGAGTTGTTATAACTAAATTATAAACTTAGATTTTTCTGTATTTTATGAAATAACTAGCTATCATGGCACTACCAGAATAACTATCATAGCCGACGAAATCAAATTTAACAGGTCGACGATATTTTTTTTCGTCGGCTAAAATAGACTTTAGCCGACAAAAAAAAATATCATCGGCTAAGTGAATTTTTCGTCGGCTAAAGTGGAGTTTTAGCCGACGAAAAACAAATTCGTCGGCTAAAATGGTTTTTTTCGTCGGCTATAGTATGTGAACTATAGCCGACGAAATTTTTAAAGTTTAGCCGACGATATATATAATTTCGTCGGCTAAAAGTCATTATATTTCCAGATCTATACAGCAGCTGATGTGAATGAAAAAACGGGAGAAAAAGTTTGGGGGTTGGCGAAATTGTTAGGTGTTGTCGAAATCTGTCCGAAATTAGTTTGTGGCGCTATATATAGGTACGTATATGTGTATATATCTTGTTTTTGAGTTGATTTAAGAGTTTTATTTTCGTTATGCATTGATTTTGAGTTTTAATTAGAGTTTATTATATTGTATTTTGAGTGTGATTGAGTTGATCGATTTGGGTTTGATAATATATATGAAGTTGTTATTATATGTATATATATATATATATTAATTAGTAATTATTATATATATGCATGTATATATATATATATTAATTATACGTTAACTGTAGATAGAATATTGAATGATTTGTAAATTTAATTAATTAATTAGCGTTTATACATATATATTATGTTATCTTCTCAGGATATGGATAAGAGTTAGATTTCGCTTCTAAAATGGGACAAAAGATATGCTAAAGGAGTTGTTAGTTTTATTAAATATGTGATGGATAATGCTAAAGGGAATACAATTTTCTATTGTCTATGCACTAAATGTCAGTGTCGCAGCGATATGCATCGATTTGCAATTGACAAGATTTGGTAGCACCTTAAAAGTAATGGGTTTTGGGAGAAGTACACATGTTGGATATATCACGGTGAAACATCATCAGGGGGTCCGCATGATCATGGGCATTTTTCTGAGACGGGCAGTACATCCAACGATCCAACAACGGTCTTCATCAACGATATGTTTCCTTATGAAAGCAGTGTATGCTCTGAAGAACCGTATATGTCTGAGCCGGTGCAGCCTTTCCCTAGAGTTGTCAACACTGCTGGTATTGACAGGTACAACAAACTACTTGCTTTCTAATAGACCCCAGTGTACCCCAGTTGTCAGAAGACGGTTCTTGAAAGTGTGATGGACGTTATGAAGATTAAAGTTGAGACAAAATCGACTGTGAAGACTGTTGATGACTATCTACAGTACACTGCTTCGATGGTGCCCCACGGTCATCGTCTTCCTACCACTCATCTTATGGTCCGATGTATACTAAAAGATCTTGGGCTTTCCTACATCAAAATCCATGCATGCAGATATGATTGTGTTCTCTTCTGGGGTAAAGATCCAGAAGGGAATGACCTTGGTGACCTTGACACATGTCCAGTATGTCAGAGTGACAGGGATAAGCTGACTCCTGCAGGCAATAGGAAACCTATGAAGGTACTTCGGTATTTCCCGTTGAGGGATAAGCTGGAACGGTTGTACATGTCATCACACACGGCCAAATCTATGAGATGACACGCTGATAGGGAATTACACGGCGAAGATACCCTTATACACCCTGCTGACAGGGAGGCCTGAAAGCATATAGATAGGGAGTTTCCTCATTTTGTGTCAGAGCTCCGAAATGTGAGGCTTGGGCTCTCATCCGACGGGTTCAATCCTTTTAGCAACATGAGTCTTCAATACAGTGTATGGCCGGTGATTTTGGTACCATACAACCTTCCTCCATGGATGTGCATGAAGAAGGAATACAATATGTTGAGTTTGTTGATTCCGGGACCCGTTTATCTAGGGAAGTGTCTCGATGTGTATTGAGACCCTTGATTGAAGAGCTTAAGTTTTTTTAGGACGTTGGTCATCCCACTTATGATAAGTTCATGCATGAGATGTTCCAGATGCATGCTATGGTTGTTGGTACCATTAGTGATTTTCCTGCCCGTGGGATGTTGTCTGGCAACGTTGTTAGGGGATACAAGGCTTGTCCAGAGTGCCTAAGCGATGAGGGGAGCAGTAGTCATTGCAACAAGATATGCAGATTAGGTCACCGTACTCTCCTTCCGTATTATCACGAATGGCGGTTCGATGACAAGGCATTTGATGGGACTGTAGAACTTGGTGTGCCTCCTAGAAGATGGACGGGGGAAGAAATTTTAGCAGTGCTTAATAAGTATGATTTTGGGCAGCTCAGCAATTATCCCAATATTGTAGCGACAATACCTGACATACCCGACAGGTATAAATTTTGGACACATAAGAGCTGATAGGAGCATTTATGTGACGTTTTATAGTGATTAATATTATAGTATTTTGGCCATATTTCTTATTTATCTTAGTTATTTATTTGATTTCTCGTATTTCGTAGGTTTCGGGAGCAAATATGGAGAAGTTGGCTTAATCCGTGACAAAGGAAGGAGTTCCAATCACTTGAGGAAACCTTGATGGACAAGGAAGACCGAAGCGTTCACATTTTAATCCATTGGGCTTTTCCTTGGAAGTTAAGAAGTCCACGACCATTAAGGAAGAGTCTAGGGTTCAGGAATCATATATAAAGAACCCTAATAGCAGCTGAAAAGAGGACTTTGGGGCGGAAGGAAAACTTGTGACAGCCGAGAGAAGGAAAGGAAAAGGGCAGCAGCTGTGCACCCAGACGTGCACCTCGCGCGCACCAGCAGAGCACCAGCGCCCAGTCGCTGTGCACCCAGACGTGCACCAGCAGCAGCAGGGCTGTGCACCGGTTCTTCTTCCATCTTCATGTATTCTTTTGGGTTTTCGTTTACAGTCATGAGTAGCTAAACTTCTTGTGGTTAGGGCTAGATTGAAGCCCTAGACATGATTACTTTGATGTTTTGATATTCGGATTTATATAAGTTTTGTTTCTCGGATGATAACAATTTCATTGTTCGTAAACTGTTATTCTCTTATGTGTTTCTTTGATTCGCGACCTTAGGAGCATGTTTTAGGATCGACCAGCCATAAACACATGCGTGACGACCAGTATCATTGTGTGTTTTATTTGTGGTGCGACAAGAGCTGCGGTGCTTGTATGAAATTGTTTCAAGGATACTTAGGATACATACCATGTTCTAGGATTCTTGCTATGTTCATATTCTCTTAGAACTTAATGATCTCTGATGTGTTAAATCTGAGCATATACCAAGCAGGACTGCATGTTAGAGAACAGGTTATGACATTCATACCAAATGCTTAACATACTAAGTAAGAGAGAATGGATACGAGAGTGCATCCATATACCAAGGACCTTTCGTGAGCATAGTCATCCAGGGGAATTCAATACTTGTTAATCTGAGTTCATGATGTTGATGTATGATTTTTTGGTGGTGGATTTCGAAACCCTAGCTTCTCCATCTCATTGATCTATAAAACTGTGCCAATTCTAGTTTTATCATTTTCGTCAGTTTTCATTGTCTGTTTTCTATTTAGTGTTAAAAATATCAAATCAATTCAGAAAAATCTAAAACTTTGTCAGTAGTTAGTTTTACGTGTCTAGTTAGTTGTCTCCAAATTTCAGGTCATTTGGAGTAGTCTAGTTTTGTCAACTAGTCAGGTTTTCCTGACTGGTCAGTTCTGTCGTTTTTATTTGTTTTGAGTCATTGTAGTTGCAGCTTTATCCCAATCCCTTGCGGGTTCGATCCCTACTTTCATATACTATCTTCGACCATATATACCTTGTAGGGTAATTCATAAGTTATTTTTATGCACCTTAATTGGTGTGTGAAAAGTCCTTTATCAATTTGGCGCCGTGTCGCCGGGGATTGTTTAATTTAGTTGCAATCTTTGTTTTTGTTTTGTTTCGTTTTCTTATCTATTTGTGGTTTAACGTTTTTGTGTCTTTTGTTTTCAGTTTATGAACACTCGTCGATCGCAGGACAGAGATCTTCTTTTTGATTCTGAGATTGAACGCACCATCCGCCTCAACCGTAAGGTAGCCACTTCGCGCACAGTTACGGATTCTTCTTCCACCACCCCATCTACACCACCATTACCGGGTTTGGGATCTCTCCTGGATCCACCTCCATTGATACATTCAGATACCGACACAGAGGAGGAGCGTAACCCACCTGTCAACGCAATGACCGAAGACCCAAGGCCATTGAAGTCTTCCTTTGTTCCTCAAGGTGTTGCACAACCTTCGTGCATCACATTCACTCCGGCTGCCGGCACTTCATTCAGTTTGTCTCCACAATTGATCAACTCAGTTCCTCACTTTTATGGGAAGCCGAATGAGGACCCGAATGGCCACCTGAGAGAGTTTTATGATTTGTGTAGAACTCAATTTCCACCGGGATTGACTGCCGAGCAACTGAAGCTTATTTTGTTTCCCTTCTCCTTGAAGGATCATGCCAAGTGGTGGCTGAATTCATTGCCTTCGGATACTATTGCTACTTGGGATCAGCTATCTACGAAGTTCATCACCAAATTTTTCCCTGCTCAAAGAACTAGGCAATTGAGGAGAGATATCCACACTTTCCGCCAGAGGCCAGGAGACCTTTTTTGTGAGGCTTGGGAAAGTTTTAACGGGCTGCTAAGGAAGTGTCCTCATCATGGGTACGCAAAGGATGACCAAGCTCAGTTCTTTTATGAAGGTTTGTATGATGCAAATAAGGCTCTTGTGGATTCGGCATGTGGAGGAGCTTTCATGAATAAGACTAGTGATCAAGCATTTGATATCTTTGAGACATTAAGTGAGAATTCCCAGCAGTTCTCAACAAAAGGATTCCAAGAAGTAAAGCTCAAGGATACTTATGGGATGGAAACTAATGGAGGAGACTCATCTAGGATGGCTGCCATTGAGGAAAAACTTGATATGATGATGAAGAGCATGGCGCTCCAAGGAGCGGCTCAAGTTGAGGTATGTGCTAATTGTTCTACTTATGACCATGTTACTTCACTTTGTCCTTACCCTGTGGCAGGCCAAGAGCAAATAAACTACATGGGGCAGCAAAGGCCAAGGAATGATGGGAATGTTCCTCTTGCTTTTCGTTGGGGTACCAACGCTGGTGTCTCTACTTATCAGCAAGAGTCAAATAACAATTACAGAGCACCACCTCCTGGATTTAATCAACCACCTCGGCCCCAAAACTTCAGTTCATATCCACCGCAACAACCTTCAAGTAAGCTTGAAGATATGGTACTCACAATTGCGAGAAACACTTGTTTAAACAAAAAAAAAAAAAAGAAAAAAAAAAGAGGGAGACGCAGGAGATCAGCATTAGCCATCCATCTTTTCAAAATTCAAAAGATGGTCAAATTGGTTACAATATGATCATCAACAACAGCCGAAATACAAGAGATAAGAGGGTTTGAAAGTTTCAAATTCCTGTTACAATCTATCCCTTTGAGACTCTATAAAAGCAGGCACATTGTGAAAAAAATACAAGAGCAGGTAGAGCAGGAAACAAAGGAAAGCAGAAGAAAAGAATAGAGTGAGACGTGAAGAGTTTGCTGCTTTCTTCTTCAAACACCAGCAATAAGATCAGAAAGGTGGAGTTCTCTTTCTTTCTTTTCTCTTTCTATTTTGCAGGTCTGTTCCTTTCTTCTGTCAAAACCCTCGACACCATAAATCCTGAGGAGTTCTGTGACACCCTCAAAGTTGCAAAAAAAAAAAACCTCTCTCAAATGATGCCCTGGCGTCCAATTCAAATCACCAGCAAAAGGAAATCAAGCAGCAGCTGCGAGTGGTGAAGCACACAGCCTTGCACCACTTGCAGAGCTAATTACAAAAGGCACAGAGGACAGACATTTTAAACGAGACCAATTTCAAGTCAATATACCAACAATGGAGGGCAGAAGCTTACTCTGGCGTCCGAAAGGTTATTCTGGAGTATTTTCTGCAAGCAGGAGGGAAGATGAGAATCGCAACTGTGTGAAGGAAGAGGAGAAAAATGTGTCTGTATATAGAGCAGGACTCCGAGACTTCATCTCCGACTCAAATTCGTACGCTCGATCTTTATCGCAGTTTTAGACCGATTATGTCTCTCGGTTTCCTGAGATTGATGGAGTCCGGTATCGAGAGTGGTGTTGGGCTCCAGTTGTGGGCAACAAGCCCAGGTCATCTTTCACATTGGCTCGGGTGTCCAAATCAAAGTTGTTGAACTGCAAAAATCTGCACGATCGAGTCTGCAAAACAGGAAGCGTGGATGCAGGATGAACGCAGGATTGTTTGCCTCTTAAACAAATTGGAAGTCTCAAACAATCTCAAACAAAAATCGATATATTGACAGAAAGCATAAGTTCTCAGCTTGTGAGTGAGTTTTCACCTACTTGGCGCATCCGAAACCTCAGAGCAGGCTCTAATCCACTTGAAAATACAGTACAGTTGAAACTCCAATTTCGGCCTGGACTGGGTCTGCAAATCCTTCTCCAACTCGAGTCCATCCTCGACAGTAACAAAGCAAAATCGAGACAAAAAAAGGAGAACTGAATCAGTTTTGGAAAAAAACTCTCGGCTGCCACTGTACTCGAATCGGATCAATGCATGAAACAAAGGAGAGAAATTGTGATCCTCACCCAATTCGTGCGAAGCACCGAAGTGCAGACCTCGAAAAATACCGGAAAACAGTGGAAGCTCAATCCCCAAACTCGACTTCAACAGCAGCATCTCTGATCATGATCTGATACTAAAGCAAGCATAAACCTTCAGATCTTGAATGAAAAAAAGGATGAATCAAACAAGTCAAGCCCTTACCTGCTCCAAATCGGAAGATCCGAGCTCTGCTAAGGATGGAATACAGTCGCTCCCCAACGTCGACTCTGACTTCGGACTAGCCTCCCTCACCGGTGGGAGCCCAGCCCCCAACCTTTGATTCTCTCTCTCTTTCTCTCTCTTCCCCTGAGCTTCGAAAAGAAGAAGAAGAAGAAACAAGAAATGAAAGGGAGAAATGGTGAGAGGCAGACGAGAAGAAGAAGGGACAGAAGGAGAAGGTGGGTTTTGAAGCGAAGAGCAGACGGTGGAGCGAAGAGCAGACAGAAGAAGAAGAAGAAGAAGAAGAAGAAGGAAAGAAAGGAAAGAAGAAGAGACAGGAGAGAAAGAAAGAAAGAAAGAAAGAAAGGAAAGAAGAAGAGACAGAAATGGTGAGGCAGCCGAAAGAAGAGAAAAGGGGGAAGGAAGTGGGCCGGACTTCCAATACCAAAATGGGCCTCCGAAAATTGGACCGGACCGGGTCTCCAAATTGGGCCTGGCAGACCGGGCCTGGCAACAAAAAAAGAGAGTCCACTCCACTTAAAACAACTGGGCCTCCAACTGGTCTGGGCCAGACCTCCAACCGGGCCGGGCCTCCAAAAATCTGGGCCTCCAACTGAGTCTGGTCTCTTGGGCCTGCCAAGGAAAAAGCCCGGTAACAAAAGCTTCAACAAAAAAATAAAAGAGACCCATGGGCCTTCAATAAAAAAAAGGACATTGGGCTCCGGTTATCTTCATTATGGGCTTTCAAAAAGAAAACAAGCCCAACTCCACCAACTTTTCAGTGTGAAGTCCAATCTAAGTCCTAAAGCCCAAATCAAAAATCTACGGGCCTCTTGCAAACAAAATGGATACAGGCCCACTTTGCAAAAGACAGCAGCATAAAGACCCGGTTTAAATTCCAAGGCCCAACAACAAAATACGATGGGTGCCCAAATCAAATAAAATCCCTCCAAGGAAAATCTATGGGCCCCTCACAAATGAAAGGGAAACAAGCCCACAAAAGACAATGCAAGTCCAAATACAGCAGTGTAAAAAGGGCCACTCCAAATCTTAAGGCCCAACTGCAAAACTCGACATGACGGGTACCCAAATCAAATCAGCAGTCACTCTACCAAATTGAGTGTCAACAAGAAATTCAATTGATGGATTCGAGAATATGTGTACATCCGTAAAATCTCAAAGTCGGTACAAAACCGCAAATTCAAATCTTCAAATGAACTACGGTCGGTTTGATCCCCTCAAAAGGGGTACGTAGGCAATCTAGCGACCCACTAGATACAACCACCATTCTAAACAGAATCCCTGACACCACCAGTCAAATACGGCCAGTCCAAATGACTTTAGTCAAATTCTCAAATCACCAGAAAAAATCAAATTTGAACTACATCGGTTTGATCCCTTCACAGGGTATGTAGGCAGTCTAGATTTAAATCTAGATGCAACCACAGCTCCAAATAAAGTCTCGGATCTTCTGAAGCCTCGCTCCATAGCTCATATGCTTTCAGAGACAAATCCAAACACTACTCTCATTTCCAAAGTCAAAGCCCTCTAACGAGTCATTCACTTGTTGGGGATCTTGAACTACGAATGGCTTGATCCCTTCCCCGAGGGTACGTAGGCAACCCATTCAAAATTCCGGGTGCAGTCACAAAAACAAACAAACCCAAACACCCCTCTAGTTGGTATTTTCATTCGGAATCAAAGGGTTTTCTTCTTGAAATAAGGGGATGTAATTAAGAGATATTTTTATCTTGAATAGTTCGAACTTAACATAATAAAAGTTCTACCTCCCTCAATGAGATAGAACGAGATTATGTTGAGTATATAATTTACTATTTTTGCTCAACATAGTTTTTGGCGCCGTCTGTGGGAACTATTTTCCCTTTCATCTCCTTTTGAAGTTACTAATGTATTTTGTGGGTGTTATAGGAAACAGATATGGCACCACAAGTGACTGTGTTTTTTCACAAGCTTCCAACAGTTGCCGGCAACACTGAGAAGACCGGACATCGTGTGTCTTTTGTTCTTGGTAATGCGTCGCTCACTTACGGTACAGAAAAGTCCATGGTTAGGGCAAGTCATGGCACGAAAGTTGTCAAAGTTATCAAGACTCAGATTGTCAAGACACCCTCAAAGAATGCTTTGAGGAACCAAAGGAAGAGAGCCGCCAGAGCACAAAGGAAAAAGGATGCACGGGCCAACACAATTGAGGCCATCTTGGCAGAGTTCGCCAAGACTCCTGAAGCTCCCGTTCCTAGTTCCCCGGCTTATTTCATGGTTGGTGCTATTCGGGTTTGGCTACCCACTGCAAGTGTAATGGTAACCTCTACTGATGAGGACCATGAAGCTGAAGAATCCATGTCCCCAATATCTACCACTTCTTCCCAACAAGTCATGATGGATCCAAAACAAATAACTGAGAATGTGATCAAAGCTCTCGACGCACCATCAAGACACGGAGGAAGGAAAAAGGGAACAAAAAACAAGCAATACCCTGTTTTTGGAGGTGACTCATATCCAGGACCAATCACTCGTGGTATAGCAAGGAAAAGCACTTCCAAAGAGACCTCAATAGCCTGTACCGAACTAGAAGTTGAAAAAGTTGTATGGAGCGACAACCCGGCCTTTGAGCCATCTGTAATAGAAAAAGTGTTTCAATACGAAGCTAAAGTCATGGAGGAGTCATCCCAGGCTTCAACAATCGAAACTGCCCAACTAAATTCCAGAAGCAAGAAAGGAAAAAGAGTGGATAGCGAAGAAGTGCTGATGGCAGGATCGCAAACACCGGAAGAACAAATGCAAGACCTATTGAAGAGGTTAGCTCAGCTGGAATCAGAGGCAGCTCGAAAGCAAGAAGAAGAAGCCAGGAAGCGGGCCGAAATAGAAGCAGAGGCAGCTCGAAAATTGGCGGAGAAAGAAGCCGAAGTAAGAGCTCTAGTTGCACAAATGGCCCAAATGATGCAGAAAAAGGACAAACCAAAAGATACGTTCGAACAATACATGGATGAATTGAGGAAAGAAAAACCCGATACATCAAGTAGTTCAAACAATATCTCTCCAAGCGACATTAGGACAATGATTGCGGAAGGAATCAAAGAGTTTCAGATGTCCTTGAACCCGCCTGTGATCGGGTACCGCAAACCATACCCTCCTCACTATGACATTATCCCATTCCCCAAAGGGTACCAGAGACCGCCATTTGATAAGTTTGATGGTTTAAATGGCTCACCCCATGAGCATCTAGCCCATTTTTACTCGGCCTGTGGGGAAACATCTCAACTGGACGCCTTTCTAGTACGACAGTTCGTCCAGTCCCTCAAGGGTTCTGCATTTACATGGTATACTCAGCTTCAAGAAGGGTCCATAATTACATGGGATGACATGCAAAGAGCGTTCCTGGCTCAATTTGTTAGTTCTAAGAAGAAGGTGTCGATCATTGATCTAGCTGATTCAAGACAAAGGGTCGGGGAAAATGCTAATGACTTCATCACAAGGTGGAGAAGTTTGAATCTACAGTGCCTGGAAAAGTTGACCGAACAATATGCAGTTCAAATGTGTGCCAATAACCTTCTACCCGAAATTGCAACGTTCGTGGGCACTGCAGAACCACAAACTTTTGATGCATTGGTCTCAAAGGCTAGCAATGTAGAAAGACAAATGGCTCGCCAAAAGACAGTAGCTTCGAAGTTTCAAGTCGGAGAAAAGAAAAACGACACCAGACAGAAACCTACAGTTAATAAAAGTGAATCGTTGGCCACCTTCGTTAAGACAGAAAGGTAGAATGAAGGTAATAAGACCAACAACGGCCATGACAATAGGGCAAGAGATGATCGACCACGGAGGCTCACGTTGAAAGAAAGAAAACAAGTCAAGTATTCGTTCGACGATGACGATGTGGACTCAATCTTTAGTGAGTTGCTCGCTGCAAAAAGCATAAAGCTCCCTGAACCAAAGCGCCCAGCTGAGGTAAATAAGTCCAATGACCCCAATTACTGCAGGTATCATCGCTTACTCGGTCACACGCTAAAAGACTGCTATGTCCTCAAAGACAAGATTCAGGAAATGATTAACAACCAAGAAATCGAGATTGACACAACAGCCTTGATAAGCGTGGTTGAAGAGGGTCTTGTAGTGGGAACTCCCGCAGTAATGCTTCCTAAGGATATTACAAATGAACACCCGGATCTGTTGCGCTTGCACCAAACAATTCATGCACCAGGTTTTGACGTGTGGGAAGATCTGGAAGGGTCAACTGATGGATGGACGACAATAACAAAGAAGGTCCAATGTCGCCCTCTCTATACAAAGTCCTCTACTCCAACCAGTGTTAAAATTGGGAGAAGGCCATCTCTGAAAAGCAAGAAGCAGAAAAAGAGAGTGCCTAAGAAAAGCAAGTCCCCCCAAGAAGGAGAATATGAACAACCACCTCGAGTACCAGTCACCCTTCGAGAATTTTTACCCAAGGAACTTCTTGAAGATGGACAAAAGGTGGAAGAGACGGTGGAGTGTTGCATGGTCACTATTGGGGTCCACGACGACTCCGAGTCTGATGTGGAGGATCACTCGGAACCTGTGGTCAATGAAATAATACTACGCTCTGGTTTGAGTATTCCAAGTGCCGATAAAGAAAAAGAAGCAGGCACACCAATTGAAAATCCTAAGAAGTTGAAACTAAGAACCACTGCAGGGAACGCTATAGATAAGACCTCGACGGCTTCGACATCAAACTCCATACCTGAACGAACCAAAAATAAGGAAAAAGAGTCATCACAAAAATGCAAGTACAATGTTTTGGCTCATTTGAAGCGTATTCCAGCGATGTTAAGTGTCTTTGAAGCATTACAAATGTCAAGGGAACTCCGAACAGCACTCATTGAAGCTCTGACGTGTCCGGATGCATACAAAGATGAGATTTCCGAAGTAGACATGACTACTTCAAGGGTTTGTGTCAGCTGCAAAGATTGCATAATGTTTTGCGAGGATGATCTCTTACTAGGGTCTGAATACCACAACAGACCGCTCTATGTCAAAGGCTTGGTGGGAGACACTTCTCTCAATCGGATACTCTTGGACGGAGGTTCGGCTGTAAATCTTTTGCCACTCAAAACACTCTGCATGATGGGGAGGAATCCAAAGCAATTGTCTCCATCTCAATTGACAATTCAAGCCTACAACCAATCTGGACAAAGAGCCGTTGGCACTATTACGCTCCAAATGAAGATCGGAGAACTATACTCGGATGCGCTATTTCATGTGATTGACGCTCCCACATCTTTTAACGTCCTGTTGGGACGTCCATGGCTTCACACATATGGAGTTGTTCCTTCGACACTGCACCAATGTTTTAAATTTAGGGCAAATGGCGTGGTAAAGAAGGTTTTGGCAGACGTGGATCCTTTCAAAGGAGAGGAGGTTAACTACTCAGATGCCAAATTTTATATATCCCCGGCCGTGACTGCTTCACAGCCATCAAAGACAAGGAAGTCGCAAAAAGATGGTGTGGTCTCACAGAAACTTGAGGCTACCAAGCCAATAAGGCCAGTCCAAGTTAAAGTAGCAAGTCAATCCGTGTCAACCCCAAAAAATGAAGACTCTTCAGTTTCAAAGGCACCGAAGCCAAAGGTGATTTTCAAATATGTAAAGAAAGACCAACGTGAGCCCGGACAAAAAGCGCTCACCCAAGTCAAGGATACAATGGATGCACTCATGATTAGCTATACTAAGCCACTTCGGAAAGTTGACCAGTCTATTCCTGAAGATAATTTGGTGATTTCCACCGTGTTTGGAAGGAATAAAGGCCAGTATAGTCGAATTGTATCGTTCAAAAGTTCACCATCTGTCTTATTGAAAGTCAATCCCAAAAGGCTTAAGAGGAATCTGAAAAACAAGCCACTTAAAGTCACGGTTCAACATATGGATGGGATGCTTAAAGTACGAGTTCCCGAGCCTGACTCTGATATCTTTACAGATTATGAGAAAGCAATCTTTGCAAATGAGTCATCACGTGTTTCTGTCTTTCAACGACTTGGAACCAAATTTCCACCAAGGGTGTCGGTTTTTCGACGCATGGCGGTCAACGACCAACCACGAGTCTCAGCTCTTAGTCGTTTGAGTAAGAATTACCCATCTCACTCCAAAAGGTCACAATCAACTCAAAAGTGGCAAAAGAAGCGACTTGTGAAGGTGATCTTCAAAAAGACCGTGGGAGATAGCACAAATAACGAGATAAGTTCTTCATTCTCAGTAAATTGTGTTTCGGTAGGTGAAGAACAACCAAGTGAAGATCAAGATGAAGAGTTTATTGATACGGCCGAACCCGCTCCACCACAAATAGAAGATGGAGGCCAAGCAACTATCGATGACCTTCAAGAAATCAATCTCGGGACAACGGAAAAGCCAAAACCGATATTTGTGAGTGCCTTATTGACCCCCGAAGAATTGGAGTACTACAAATCTCTACTCCATGAATATAAAGATGTTTTCGCTTGGGGGTATCAAGACATGCCTGGTTTGGACCCTAAGGTTGCAGTTCACAAGTTAGCTGTCTCAAAAGAAAAACCTTGGGTGAAACAAGCTCCACGACGCTTTCGCTCGGAACTCGCTGTTCAAATTGAGTCTGAGATTGAAAAACTTATGGATGTCGGTTTCATTCGAGAAGTAAAGTACCCTACATGGTTGTCTAGCATCGTTCCTGTCCAAAAGAAGGATGGACAAATCCGCATATGCGTTGACTATAGAGATCTCAATGACGCCTGCCCAAAAGATGAGTTCCCACTTCCGATAACAGAATTATTGGTCGACGCTACGACAGGGTATGGTGCCCTATCCTTTATGGATGGGTTCTCGGGTTACAACCAAATAAAGATGTCACCCGAGGATGAAGAACTCACAGCCTTCCGTACGCCAAGAGGGGTATACTGCTATACAGTGATGGCATTCGGCTTGAAAAATGCGGGGGCAACTTATCAAAGGGGAATGACATTCGTTTTCTACGATTTGTTGCATAACACTGTTGAGTGTTACGTCGATGATTTGGTGGTCAAAACAAGAAAAAGACAACACCACCTGGCTGATTTGAGAATAGTTTTTGAAAGGCTTCGAAAATATCAGCTGAAGATGAACCCGTTTAAATGTGCATTTGGGGTAACATCGGGAACGTTCCTTGGTTTCGTCGTTAGATATCGAGGAATTGAAATTGATCCCACAAAAATAAAGGCAATTAGAGAAATGCCACCCCCTCAAAATTTACGGGAACTAAGAGGCTTACAAGGGAGACTAGCATACATAAGAAGGTTTATTTCTAATCTTTCTGGAAGATGTCAACCTTTCGCAAGACTAATGAAGAAGGATGTTCCATTTGAATGGGATCAAGCTTGTCAAAATGCTCTCGACAGTATCAAAGAGTACTTACTTAACCCACCAGTGTTAATGGCACCCATCAAAGGAAAGCCTTTAATCCTCTACATTGCAGCGCTTGAGCGATCCTTAGGGGCAATGCTTGCACAAAATAACGATGAGGAGAAAGAGAATGCCCTATATTATCTAAGCAGAACACTTGTGGGGGCAGAACACAATTACACCCCCATTGAGAAGGTGTGTTTAGCTTTGGTATTCGCTACCCAGAAACTGCGACACTACATGCTTGCCCATAGCATTACATTGATTTCCAAAGCAGACCCGCTTAGGTACTTAATGTCAAAACCAGTGTTATCCGGACGTCTTGCAAAATGGTCTTTATTCCTGTCAGAGTTCGACATCAAGTTCGTGTCTCAAAAAGCAGTCAAAGGACAAGCACTCGCTGACTTCCTAGCAGCACATCCGGTGCCCGACTATATGGAACTGTCCCAAGACCTGCCAGATGAGAATGTATTCTCTACAGAAGCAGCCACATGGCAGCTGTATTTTGATGGAGCTGCTAGAACAAGAGGTGCAGGGGCAGGGATCATATTCATTACGCCATCTGGAGGCTTGATCCCATATTCATTCTCCCTCATGACCATATGTTCAAATAATGTTGCGGAATATGAAGCTTTGATCATTGGGCTTGAGATAGCACTAGAGATGAAGATCGACACTTTGCAAGCGTATGGGGATTCTCAACTCATTGTAAGGCAAGTGAACGACGAGTATGCTGTCAAGAATGAAAACCTCGTGCCATACCATCAAAGAGTCAAGCACCTTATGACACAGTTTCACGAAGTATATGTAAGCCACATTCCCAGATCTGAGAATGACAAAGCAGACGCATTGGCTAAACTGGCAGCATCGTTAACGCTTCCCGATGAAAGAGACATACAGGTTACTGTTGGTGAACGACGGTTATTACCACCCGCTCTCGAACGGATAGAAAAACTACAAGAAACATGTGCGGTCTCCGTATTTGAAATTGACGAGGAATCAGATTGGAGAGAGCATATGATTGAGTACTGCCGGAATGGGAAGTTGCCTAGCGATTTGAAGAAAAGAGTGTACATAAGACGAACAGCTCTTCGTTTTACTTATATAAATGATACCTTGTATAGAAGGTCCTTTGATGGGATACTTTTAAGGTGTCTATCAAAAGAAGAAGCAGCACATGCTCTTAGGGACACTCACTCGGGCATCTGCGGAGCTCATCAAGCAGGTCCAAAACTTGCAGCTCAATTAAGAAGGATAGGATATTATTGGCCCACCATGGTACAAGACGCAATAAAATTTGCTCGCGCCTGTAAAGCATGCCAGATACATGGGGATTTCATACACCAACCTCCCCTGCCTCTCCATCCCTCTGTGCTGTCATATCCGTTTGATACTTGGGTATTTGAAGTCATGGGTCCCATAAGCCCAAAATCGTCGAAGCAAGACCAATACATACTGGCTGGAACTGATAGTTTCTCCAAATGGTCAGAAGTTGTCCCTCTCAAATCGGTCAAGGCCGAAGATGTAGCCAACTTTATCCGAAGACATATCATCTACCGCTTCGGTGTCCCCTCAAAGATTATATCTGACAATGCCACCTACTTCAGATGTAAGGCCATGGTTCAATTGTGTGAAAAATACAACATACAACATGCATTTTCGTCAAGTTATAACCCCATAGCGAATGGACAAGCTGAAGCTTTCAATAAGGTTCTCGGCGGCATCTTAAAGAAAATGGTCTCAAGGAATAAGAGAGATTGGCATGAACGCTTACCCGAGGCATTATGGGCCTATAGGACTACAGTCCGAACGGCGACAGGGTGCACACCATATAGTTTGGTTTATGGATCCGAAGCAGTGTTACCACTTGAGATTCAGTTACCATCACTAAGAATAGCCACCCATATAACAAATCCAGATGAAAATGCAAGGGTGAGGCTTGCGGAACTTGAGACACTTGATGAAAAACGACTTGCTGTCCAACAAAGGCTCGAGATTTATCAAGTACAGGTGGCAGGAGCCTTTAACAAGAAGGTGAAGTTCAGATCATTCAAAGTCGGAGACTTGGTCCTAACCTTACGAAGGCCCATCATCGTCACCAGAAAGTCAAAAGGAAAGTTCGAGCCAAAATGGGAAGGACCTTATGTCATCACCAAGGTCTTTAGCAAGGGGGCATACGAGCTATCAAATGCCGACGAAGATCGTATCTACTCATGTGTAAATGGAAAGTTCGTTAAGAAGTTCCACGCATGAAGGGGCTCGCTGGGCTGAAAACCTGAAAGGGCGGTCCAGGCAAAAGTTAGAGCCGACAAAAAAAAAAAAAAAAAGCTCGCTGGGTTGAAAAGCCGGGAAGGCGGCCCAGGCAAAAGTTAGAGCACAAATCTTCCCGAACTACGACGGCTTGATCCCCCAAAAGGGGTACGTAGGTAGTCTAGTTTTAAAACAACTAGATGCAGCCACCCAACCCAAAAATCATCATTCCTGAATCAAATCAGGTGAACTACGTGTGGCTTGATCCTTTCACAGGGTACGTAGGCAGCTTAGTTTAAATTAGGCGCAGCCGCAAAATTTGAAAACAAACCACTTTCCTGATTCAATCAGGGGAACTACGTTTGACCTGATTCCTTCATAGGATACGTAGGCAGTCTGGTAACAAAACCGGATTCGGTCATATTTTCAAATTAATCTTTTTTTTATCTGACTATAAACAGGTACAAAAGATTGATTCATCAAGTTATTGGTCATTGGATGTCTGCTATATGACCACTGAACGAAACTTGTTACATTGCAAGCTACAGTTTGAAGTCGGCGTTTGAAACCGAACATAGATCAAGATGAAGATATCATGTTCAAGTTGAAATGTTTGAAGTCTACATTGCATCACAACACCTTTGGTGTTATACACGCATCTGAAGTATACTTCAACCTCAATTATGTATATGATAAAATGTGGTTGATACATGAAATGGTAACATGTGGATTGGCAGTGACCAAACATTGAAGACTATACGGAAAGTGGATAATTTGGTGATATCAAGATCAGTCTGACAACATAACAAGTCTTTATTCTGAGCAATATAACAAAACAAACAAAAAGGGGGCTGCAGTTCAATTTATGCAGCAGATACCAAATCTCGAAAAAAAAGAAAGCAATTATTCCAGCAAACATGAGTTGATCAAAAAAAATGATGAATGTCAGTAAAGAAGGTCCTCCACTAGCTTGGTTGGTCATCAAATGACTTCAAAGAGTTGATTAGCTTGGCATATTGCTTCTGCTCAGACTTCAAAGTGGCTTTAACATGCTCAAATTCTTGAAGTTTATCTCCATGAGCCTCAATTCTCTTCTGGCGCAGCTCGCCCTCTAACCTGTCTTGTTGCTCAGAAGACTTCATCAAATTATTGACTTTTCCCTCAAGGCTCTTTCTAGCAGTTTCAAATGAATTTCGCAAAAGTTTAGCTCGCCCCACTGCCTCAGTTGCCTGCCTCTCTGCTTCAATTATGCTATACTCAGTTGATATTAAATCTGCGAGTTCTCCTTTCTCGGATGACAGTTGCATTTCAAGACTTCGTTTTGTAGCTTCACATTTCTCTTGTTGGCGGGATAAATCTTTAAGTAGGTCAACATCAATACTTTCCTCAAGGCTGTCCATCTTCTGTGCAAGCTGAGGTGCCAGCTGGAGAATCTGGTTAATAGTATTGGTAAACCAATTAAATTCAATCTTACCAGTACCTATTGCCTCAATCATAGGCGTCAAGAGATTAATAGTTGCTTCAATATCCTTCTGATTAGCAATGACCTCTTGAGGAGATTTGGCAGTGGACAATCTCCCTAAAACTTCCCGCATCTCAGATAAGATGAAATCTCGGCGACTTTCTTTCACTTCAGGGCCAAAAATCTGATGCATGGACATTGGAATGGCTTCCTCATGAGAATCAGGTGATGCACCGGAATCTAGATCAACCAAGTCAGTTGCTCTACTGTGGGAGTCCGAATTAGCACCAGAAAATGAATTCTTTTTTGTTGGGTTCGAATTTAGGCTTTGTTCTGGTTCTGAGTCCCTCAACTCAGTTGTTTTCTCTGAAACTACCACCTCATCAATGTTGCATGAAACATGCTCCTCTGGGAGAGAGCCAACATTATCATCAGTGACATCACCAAACTCCACGTGAACTTTGTCATTGGCTTGTTCTAAAACCCTCTGCCTTGGGCTGTCCAATGTCGCTCTTGTATCTTTCCTTTTCCTCTTCACGTTTCTAACAGTGGATGGTACCCCGAAGCGGGAAGGTGGATTCTCTCTTTCAACATCAGGACACAACACTTCTTTTCGCAAATTTGGAGAAGTATTTCTCAGGGATTTTATCACAAAAACATGGTTCTTCTTGATAAGTGCGTTTTACGCTATGTTTTTAATGTGTTTTTACCCTCATTTGTACCTTGTTTATTCCTTAGTAAGGTTGTTTTTACTTATATTGAGTCAAAAGGGTTTTTCTGTAGAGTAATGGTTAATATGTGTCTTTATACAGAAAATTGTGCTTAAGTGTTGAAAATTCGATTTGGAACAAAGACTTGGTTATTTTCTCTTATGATTCGTTATACCTTTACATTGTCATTTTTGATGAATTTAGTTTAATGTGTAGATGACATGTAAATGAGCATATGAGAACAAGAATCATGAAGATTGGACTCATGGAGGACAACAAAAGAAGCCATGAAAAAGAAGAAACTCTGAAACATAAGATTTTGATCCGAGCAGAAATTTCCAGAAACCATAACTCAACTTCAAAGATTTCCTGAGGACGATCCAGGAGGAACCAGGGAACGTGCCATATATGGATGGAAAGCTGTGGGTGTCTAGTTTCCAAATCTTTTAGAATCGCAGCAATCCGAGTTCTGAGGAAGGAGTTATGCAGGAAACAATGGCCGGAGGTCAGTCTCGCGAATGAAACTCTCCCGCGAATGAAATCTTACTCGCGAGTAGAAATCTCTCCCGCGAGCAGAAACCCTATATTAACTTCGGAAAATCATATCTAAATATCCAGGAGGAATCTGAAGACGAGCCTTATATCATTGGAAAGCTACGAAAGTCTAGTTTTCAGATCTTCTTGAATCACAGCATTTGGAGTTCAGATGAAGGAGTTATGATCAAAACAATGGACGGAGGTCAAGCTGCAAAACTGGGCAGTTTCTGCCTAAGTTGTCACACGAGTTTGGGAGGATGTTTCTTCACCAAAATTCTTCCCAAGCATGTCAAAGGACTTAAAAGGGATCTTAATGAAGTCATGGGAAGCTGCATTAAAGAAGAAGATTTGAAGAATGCATCATGGCAGCCGAAACAACCAAGTATGGAGCTTTTCCGGTCAAACCGGGAAAGTCTGTCCTTGCCGAGTTTGTCCATGATTTCGGCTGCGTATGAGCCCAAGAACTTGTGTATAAGGCCTACATGGATCCAATAACATGTAGAGGAGTCCAAGAAATCAGAAATCCAAGGTCCAAGTCGAAATCTTTGTCCAAAGATAAAAGGAGGAAACCCAGCTCAACAAGGAAGGTGTCTCCTTGAAGTTCCTGAATTCTCTAGGGTTTCTCTTCGAAATTTTCTGTATAAATAGGACCTATGTACATCAAATTTGGTGTCTTTCAATTGCTCTAAGCCTTAGTATAGCCAAGCTCTACTTAAAAACCCTCCCTACACAGAAACACCATAGCCTTGCCGCCGCCAACCCCTTGCTGCCGACTGCATCTTCTGCTGCCGATTGCATAGCTTTGCCTCCACCAATCCCTTCTTCAATCCTTGCCGACTCTTAGGGTAGGTTTAGGTATGAATACAATCAAGGTTTATGTGTGTATCTACTGTATGGATGATGGTTATTTATATATATGTTTGTATTGGTTTTTGGTTTTACGTTATAAACATGTTTACTTGTTCTTCTTTGTGATTTTCATGTGATTGTGTTTATAATTGTAACGATTTAGATTGCATGTGAGGATTTTGATTTAGTTTAAGTTGTTTATGTTTGTGTTTAGTAGTTGTCGAATTGATTTATTGCTTACCTGATCACGTAATCGAACCTGAAGATAGTCTAGAGCTCAGATGTTTCTAAGGGGGGAGTTTAATCTGCCGTAGTATTCTAGATTGAGTTCACCGGGTCGGGCTCTCAATTTTAGTTGCTGCATAGGGTTGCTAGGGTAAGTGATTTACATGCTAATAGGATGAGTGACGTCATGCCTAGGATCATGTCTCCAACGACTCGTGAACGGTAAGTGTATTTTGTGTTAATGTGATGCGGGTCGTAAGCATTAAACAGGATGACACATAAACTTAGGATGATGCGTGTCGTAAGTTCTAAGTTACATGAGAAGTCTAAATAGTTGGAATTAATTTGCATCTATGATAACATAAACATAATAACTTGATCTTTCATAAAACTTATATGTTCTCTAATCGGTGTTTGCTATATCTTGTGCTTGAGTAATGATTGACCAATGTATGTAAATATTTCTGTTTTATTTTCTTTAAATTTCGAACCAACTCATATAAATTCCCCATAATATTTTGTATATATGTTTATACTTGTATAGTTGTGACAGAATTGTACTTGTATGTTTTATTTGTGAATGTTACTAACGATTTGTTTTGCAGATATAATCCTTCCCTAGTGTCCCCGGCTTGAACGATCCCTACTTACAGTTACTACAATGATAGGGTTTTTTAAATTGCATGTCATGTTATGACAGGTCAATTTTTGGCGCCGTTGCCGGGGATGCTAAAAAGGATTTGTATGTATATTTTGTGCTAACGTTTTTCTCTTATATTCATGTGTATTACCGATTTGTACATTGTATATTAGTGTATGTGCCGAATTCCCTTGTATGAAAGTTGTATATTTTGTGCCATATTTTTGACTAACAATTTCTCTCTTGTATATTCCTTTGTGTGAAAGCTGTATATTCCTTTAATTTTTGAGGTATATCGGACGAAGCATAACACTACCTTGGGCTGTATCAGTCCATTGCACAGTGGTCTTCCCTGCTCCACGTACCTTGAAAATTAAAATTTAATAAAATCAAGTAGAAACATTTTAGGGTGAGACGTCATCACATTATGTTTTTGTCATGATTTTTGTCTATATGTAACTATGAATGCCGTGTGTGTTTCTAACTTATATTTATGCTTTGTTGATAAATGTATGTGTTTGCCGTGTGTGTGTGTTAATCTTGTTGAGTGTCAATGCCATGTGTGTGTGTGTGTTAGCAAAGTTATTTGTGTTAGTTTTATCTTAGTTGCCGAAGCCTTATCATATTTCTTAGTTTAGCCTCATCATTTTGCATATCATGTTGCATATTGCATTTTTTTATTTTCTTTTGTTTGCATCATGCCATATTGCATTTTGTTTCATGTTATCCGGATTGTGTTTGCACTACATCCATTTTGCATTCATTCATACTTGTGTTTTAATGTTTTGCATATCGTGTGCATATTGCATTTTTGTGTTGTTTGTTTTTCATAGCGATCGCGCAAGGGGTCGGGTATGACAAGTTTAGAGAACGGGATGAGGAGGCTTTGAAAGATTTGAAACCGTCCATACTTAAAGTTGTGAAGGAACTTGATTCACAACCACTTTACGATAAGTATTCTCCCTTGTTAATTCCGTTATCCACTAACGAATTGTTACCATCTGTGGAACAGGCCCCTAAGTTAGAGCTAAAAGCTCTTCCCCCACATTTGAAGTACGTTTTTCTTGGAGAAGATGACACTTTACCAGATATTGTGTCTTCATCGTTGAATGAGCAACAAGCGCACAAATGTTGAAAAGCATAATGTGGGAGAGCCATGGCAACAAAGGATGGCGCCATCAAAGAAAAAAAAGAGAAGAGTCTAGGCTGATAGACTATAAACATTAAGCGCTGCATGAGAGGCAACTCATTTCAACCGTAGCTGTGGAGGAGCCATCAACGAGAGTTTGCATTTTTCTAATCCCTTCACTTTTATGGTTGATATTTTGATTTATTTATGTGTTTATTATGTGACTTAGACATATGCTTAGGAAGTTATGACATGATTTTGGGTTTACATTGAGGACAATGTAATTTTCTAAGTGTGGGGTAGAGGTTACATAGTAACATATTTTTATTTGTGTGTTTTTCAACTTTTTCGAAATTTTTTCAATTTTTGTCGAAATTTAATTTTTGTTTTTGTTTTAAAAAAATGTTTTATTTGTTTTTAAGTCTTAGGATATACCCTTAAAAGTCTATGATGAACTATATCTTTGAATGCATGATTGACGGTTTAACATTTATCTTAAGAAATTGTAAGTTTCATGGATATTGTGAATTAGTAAGAATATTTGAGACTTGATTGATAATGAAGTATGCATGTTTGATTAGATTGTTCCAAAATAACCTATGTGAGCTTTTGAGCCTAAAAACTTTCTTTCTTGAGTGAATTCTGTGCCGATTTTGTCTAAATTTTTTGAAATTTTCACTACTTTCTCACTATCTTTTGAAACCTCATCATTCTTTGCATATTCAATGACTATATGCTATAGCTTTTTAATGGACTCTAGAATTTACTAGAACTTGCTTATGTGATTTTCGAAGCTTTATAATCATAAATTGTCTTGATTTTGAATATGATTGAATTTAATCTCATTAGGATCACCACCACAGACAAATTAAGCCTATGCCTATTTTGTGCCTGTTGTGGGACTCCTTAGTTAACCCCTTTGAGCTTACATTGAGCCTTTTATTTCATCACCTTTAAACAGAATTCCTTTGCTTAGAATAGCTAAACCTTTACCTAGTTATCAAGACTTGGCAAAGTACTTTTAATGGAGCTGTATTGCGTGATGCTATGAAGCAAGTGTGAGGTGAACAATGTAATAAAGAGCAAGTGTGGGGTAAAACACCATATCATTATAAATGTATATGCCATGTATGAACAAAAAGAAAGAAATATGTCCGAAAAAAAAAATCGGATAGAATTGAAGTTCAAGGCACAAATTCTTTCATGGTGTGTTGTAATGTTTTGTGAATTTGGAGTTAGTGATTATTTGAAGGTCTAAAAGTGCTTATATGACCTTTGTCCTGTTCACAATATGGGGAGAAGTCAAGATTGACGTATGGGTCCAACATGAAGAAATTCGACCCGTGAAGTGAAGACATGAGGAGGAGTGAGATTTGCTAAAGTCTTGGTGATTTCTTATAGCACCACTTATCTAAAAATTCCTACCTTATGAAACCAAGCCCCATTACAACCATATTTTTGAGATTAATTCATGATTCTTAAGATAGCTAAATTTGATTTGTGGAGATTTTCTCATAAGTTAAGCATATGGTTTTGGTCCATTATTGCACATAGTTGTTATATGAGGTTTTTCCATGAATTTCTATTCACAAAGTGCTTTTATTTGATGAAATATGCAAGTTATTTGTTATCTTATCATCTTTTCCCTTGCATATACTATTGAGTGAATACCATGGATGAGTGAAAAGAAGAGAGTATGCCATTGTGAGGTGGAACGGTTATCATACATGTTTGTGCTATATGATCTCATATCTTACTTGTTCATGCTATGATACATGCTTATGAAGCTTTGCAATTACACTTTTCATTCAAATGTTCAAACTTGAAAATTATGCATGCTAAAGAATCTGAGACAAATCATTTAAGGGTATTAGTTGTTTAAGTATTAGAAGTTTTCGTTTTGTTTTTGTTTTAGAGTCAGTTTGCTAAGGGACTAGCAAAGGGTAAGTGTGGGGTAGTTTGATAAGTGCGTTTTACGCTATGTTTTTAATGTGTTTTTACCCTCATTTGTACCTTGTTTATTCCTTAGTAAGGTTGTTTTTACTTATATTGAGTCAAAAGGGTTTTTCTGTAGAGTAATGGTTAATATGTGTCTTTATACAGAAAATTGTGCTTAAGTGTTGAAAATTCGATTTGGAACAAAGACTTGGTTATTTTCTCTTATGATTCGTTATACCTTTACATTGTCATTTTTGATGAATTTAGTTTAATGTGTAGATGACATGTAAATGAGCATATGAGAACAAGAATCATGAAGATTGGACTCATGGAGGACAACAAAAGAAGCCATAAAAAAGAAGAAACTCTGAAACATAAGATTTTGATCCGAGCAGAAATTTCCAGAAACCATAACTCAACTTCAAAGATTTCCTGAGGACGATCCAGGAGGAACCAGGGAACGTGCCATATATGGATGGAAAGCTGTGGGTGTCTAGTTTCCAAATCTTTTGGAATCGCAGCAATCCGAGTTCTGAGGAAGGAGTTATGCAGGAAATAATGGCCGGAGGTCAGTCTCGCGAATGAAACTCTCCCGCGAATGAAATCTTACTCGCGAGCAGAAATCTCTCCCACGAGCAGAAACCCTACATCAACTTCGGAAAATCATATCTAAATATCCAGGAGGAATCTGAAGACGAGCCTTATATCATTGGAAAGCTACGAAAGTCTAGTTTTCAGATCTTCTTGAATCACAGCATTTGGAGTTCAGATGAAGGAGTTATGATCAAAACAATGGACGGAGGTCAAGCTGCAAAACTGGGCAGTTTCTGCCTAAGTTGTCACACGAGTTTGGGAGGATGTTTCTTCACCAAAATTCTTCCCAAGCATGTCAAAGGACTTAAAAGGGATCTTAATGAAGTCATGGGAAGCTGCATTAAAGAAGAAGATTTGAAGAATGCATCATGGCAGCCGAAACAACCAAGTATGGAGCTTTTCCGGTCAAACCGGGAAAGTCTGTCCTTGCCGAGTTTGTCCATGATTTCGGCTGCCTATGAGCCCAAGAACTTGTGTATAAGGCCTACATGGATCCAATAACATGTAGAGGAGTCCAAGAAATCAGAAATCCAAGGTCCAAGTCGAAATCTTTGTCCAAAGATAAAAGGAGGAAACCCAGCTCAACAAGGAAGGTGTCTCCTTGAAGTTCCTGAATTCTCTAGGGTTTCTCTTCGAAATTTTCTGTATAAATAGGACCTATGTACATCAAATTTGGTGTCTTTCAATTGCTCTAAGCCTTAGTATAGCCAAGCTCTACTTAAAAACCCTCCCTACACAGAAACACCATAGCCTTGCCGCCGCCAACCCCTTGCTGCCGACTGCATCTTCTGCTGCCGATTGCATAGCTTTGCCTCCACCAATCCCTTCTTCAATCCTTGCCGACTCTTAGGGTAGGTTTAGGTATGAATACAATCAAGGTTTATGTGTGTATCTACTGTATGGATGATGGTTATTTATATATATGTTTGTATTGGTTTTTGGTTTTACGTTATAAACATGTTTACTTGTTCTTCTTTGTGATTTTCATGTGATTGTGTTTATAATTGTAACGATTTAGATTGCATGTGAGGATTTTGATTTAGTTTAAGTTGTTTGTGTTTGTGTTTAGTAGTTGTCGAATTGATTTATTGCTTACCTGATCACGTAATCGAACCTGAAGATAGTCTAGAGCTCAGATGTTTCTAAGGGGGGAGTTTAATCTGCCGTAGTATTCTAGGTTGAGTTCACCGGGTCGGGCTCTCAATTTTAGTTGCTGCATAGGGTTGCTAGGGTAAGTGATTTACATGCTAATAGGATGAGTGACGTCATGCCTAGGATCATGTCTCCAACGACTCGTGAACGGTAAGTGTATTTTGTGTTAATGTGATGCGGGTCGTAAGCATTAAACAGGATGACACATAAACTTAGGATGATGCGTGTCGTAAGTTCTAAGTTACATGAGAAGTCTAAATAGTTGGAATTAATTTGCATCTATGATAACATAAACATAATAACTTGATCTTTCATAAAACTTATATGTTCTCTAATCGGTGTTTGCTATATCTTGTGCTTGAGTAATGATTGACCAATGTATGTAAATATTTCTGTTTTATTTTCTTTAAATTTCGAACCAACTCATATAAATTCCCCATAATATTTTGTATATATGTTTATACTTGTATAGTTGTGACAGAATTGTACTTGTATGTTTTATTTGTGAATGTTACTAACGATTTGTTTTGCAGATATAATCCTTCCCTAGTGTCCCCGGCTTGAACGATCCCTACTTACAGTTACTACAATGATAGGGTTTTTTAAATTGCATGTCATGTTATGACAGGTCACTTCTTCCCTAATGGTTGCTTCTTCAAAGTCAGATAAACATTGGATACGGAGCGGCCCAAGTAGGGGGCACATGCTCTCATCCACCATCGACAATACCTCCAAGTACAAGTACCATGGTAAGTGGAACGAGCAATGTAAAAACGGGAACCAGTCGCAGCTCTTAGAAGCGTACGTTGCGCTCTTGCCAAATCTTCAATGCAACACTGTCTTCTTTTCTCAACAGAAAACAATAGGTTGTTTATCGGAACTCCCTGATCAAAACCAAATTGACGCGCAAACCTGTTTGGGTAATATGGCTCCAACCAGAGATCATCTCCCATCCTCACTGGTAGTAGGGCAGAACGTATGCAGAGAAGGAATTCAAATTTCTTTTCAGATAAAGTCTGGTTGTCAAGATAAAAACGGCCATTCTGCTCCATGAAAGGAGTAGGGCGATAATCAGCAGATGCATCAGTTCTGAAAGCAATTCTAGCAGATGTAATGTCTAAAGACTCACCATCAATCCCTGCATATCTCGCCAAAAGAGGGTAATCAGTAGGGAAGTCACTGGCAGCTCGACGCCTATAAAAACAGTTGAAATGCTCTCCCAACCAACCAATCACGTAATGAACAGGAAGACAGCCTCGTGATTCTTTGGGTGCTCTTGGATCAGTTACTATCTCACCGAGACCATGATAAATGTGGCCCAACACTGCTGGCGCAAGGGAAACTCTATTTCCTTTAGCCATCAAGCAAGCCATATAAAAAGTTTCGGGTCTAATCTGTGAGCGATGTGAGGGTAAGACAAATCTGCTCAGCCAAAATGCTAAAAATGCAGCTAGCTCTACCTCTTTCGAGATTTCCGGAGTTAATTTCTTGGTGATAAATTTGTCGTGCTGCATTCGGTCAACATGGGATGAAGATTCACCAAAAGCCACATATAATAGGCGTCCCGATAAAAATGTGCAAGCCATTGCTCCCAAAAAATGAAGTTTTTGCCAAAAGAAACACACAACTCGGAGTGTATAAACAGAAGCTCAGCAAGAGTAGACGAAGTGGTACGTTGCAATTCTTGGTTCATAGGAATAAATTCTTCATACGGGACACCCAAAATTGGCAAGCCACCAACAATAATCAAGTCGCACAGAGATATGCTCATCTCACCGGTCCCATGATGTAAAGTATTAGTCAAGGGACTCCAAAGTTCACAAAAAGCTTTCAAGGTGTTATTACAGATATGATAAGGGAAACGAGAAACACCAACGGCACCATATATCCCTGCTTGGTCCAACTTCCCTTTGAACTTATCTAAAATTGATTCTGTCCATTCCATCACTCCAAGCTCAAAAGACGCACGACCCCGAAGAAAGAGTCGATTTCCCCAGTCTTCTTTTTGGTTGAGCATCTTATACAAGAGAGGATAAAAGTTTTCCTGATGAGCAAAGGAATCCCCGTCTTCTCCATTGTTAACCTTCTCAAGTGTATAAGCTGTAAATTTAGCACCAAAAGTCCGGCTAGTTTTTATTGCTTGATCTTCAGAATCATGACAGAAGGTGAGATATCCAGACTGCACCTCCACTTGACTGACCCACGACACCACGTCTTTCACCGGTACATCAATTTGGACAGAATTCAATGATGAAGACCTCTTATATGTTGGTCCGGTCGAGATTACCTGACCTCTTTTGTTGACGGCCCTCTCAGCACAAATAAAGCCATGTGCATCCTTGCCTGCAAAAAGTCCACAAAGATGACATCAGGATTTGTTCAGGAAAGTCAACGTGTCAAACTTTGTACGTGAAAAGCAATTTGCAAATACAAAGTTTGAGGGGGCACTGTTTAAACAAAAAAAAAAAAAAAAAAAGAGGGAGACGCAGGAGATCAGCATTAGCCATCCATCTTTTCAAAATTCAAAAGATGGTCAAATTGGTTACAATATGATCATCAACAACAGCCGAAATACAAGAGATAAGAGGGTTTGAAAGTTTCAAATTCCTGTTACAATCTATCCCTTTGAGACTCTATAAAAGCAGGCACATTGTGAAAAAAATACAAGAGCAGGTAGAGCAGGAAACAAAGGAAAGCAGAAGAAAAGAATAGAGTGAGACGTGAAGAGTTTGCTGCTTTCTTCTTCAAACACCAGCAATAAGATCAGAAAGGTGGAGTTCTCTTTCTTTCTTTTCTCTTTCTATTTTGCAGGTCTGTTCCTTTCTTCTGTCAAAACCCTCGACACCATAAATCCTGAGGAGTTCTGTGACACCCTCAAAGTTGCAAAAAAAAAAACCTCTCTCAAATGATGCCCTGGCGTCCAATTCAAATCACCAGCAAAAGGAAATCAAGCAGCAGCTGCGAGTGGTGAAGCACACAGCCTTGCACCACTTGCAGAGCTAATTACAAAAGGCACAGAGGACAGACATTTTAAACGAGACCAATTTCAAGTCAATATACCAACAATGGAGGGCAGAAGCTTACTCTGGCGTCCGAAAGGTTATTCTGGAGTATTTTCTGCAAGCAGGAGGGAAGATGAGAATCGCAACTGTGTGAAGGAAGAGGAGAAAAGTGTGTCTGTATATAGAGCAGGACTCCGAGACTTCATCTCCGACTCAAATTCGTACGCTCGATCTTTATCGCAGTTTTAGACCGATTATGTCTCTCGGTTTCCTGAGATTGATGGAGTCCGGTATCGAGAGTGGTGTTGGGCTCCAGTTGTGGGCAACAAGCCCAGGTCATCTTTCACATTGGCTCGGGTGTCCAAATCAAAGTTGTTGAACTGCAAAAATCTGCACGATCGAGTCTGCAAAACAGGAAGCGTGGATGCAGGATGAACGCAGGATTGTTTGCCTCTTAAACAAATTGGAAGTCTCAAACAATCTCAAACAAAAATCGATATATTGACAGAAAGCATAAGTTCTCAGCTTGTGAGTGAGTTTTCACCTACTTGGCGCATCCGAAACCTCAGAGCAGGCTCTAATCCACTTGAAAATACAGTACAGTTGAAACTCCAATTTCGGCCTGGACTGGGTCTGCAAATCCTTCTCCAACTCGAGTCCATCCTCGACAGTAACAAAGCAAAATCGAGACAAAAAAAGGAGAACTGAATCAGTTTTGGAAAAAAACTCTCGGCTGCCACTGTACTCGAATCGGATCAATGCATGAAACAAAGGAGAGAAATTGTGATCCTCACCCAATTCGTGCGAAGCACCGAAGTGCAGACCTCGAAAAATACCGGAAAACAGTGGAAGCTCAATCCCCAAACTCGACTTCAACAGCAGCATCTCTGATCATGATCTGATACTAAAGCAAGCATAAACCTTCAGATCTTGAATGAAAAAAGGATGAATCAAACAAGTCAAGCCCTTACCTGCTCCAAATCGGAAGATCCGAGCTCTGCTAAGGATGGAATACAGTCGCTCCCCAACGTCGACTCTGACTTCGGACTAGCCTCCCTCACCGGTGGGAGCCCAGCCCCCAACCTTTGATTCTCTCTCTCTTTCTCTCTCTTCCCCTGAGCTTCGAAAAGAAGAAGAAGAAACAAGAAATGAAAGGGAGAAATGGTGAGAGGCAGACGAGAAGAAGAAGGGACAGAAGGAGAAGGTGGGTTTTGAAGCGAAGAGCAGACGGTGGAGCGAAGAGCAGACAGAAGAAGAAGAAGAAGAAGAAGGAAAGAAAGGAAAGAAGAAGAGACAGGAAAGAAAGAAAGAAAGAAAGGAAAGAAGAAGAGACAGAAATGGTGAGGCAGCCGAAAGAAGAGAAAAGGGGGAAGGAAGTGGGCCGGACTTCCAATACCAAAATGGGCCTCCGAAAATTGGACCGGACCGGGTCTCCAAATTGGGCCTGGCAGACCGGGCCTGGCAACAAAAAAAGAGAGTCCACTCCACTTAAAACAACTGGGCCTCCAACTGGTCTGGGCCAGACCTCCAACCGGGCCGGGCCTCCAAAAATCTGGGCCTCCAACTGAGTCTGGTCTCTTGGGCCTGCCAAGGAAAAAGCCCGGTAACAAAAGCTTCAACAAAAAAATAAAAGAGACCCATGGGCCTTCAATAAAAAAAAGGACATTGGGCTCCGGTTATCTTCATTATGGGCTTTCAAAAAGAAAACAAGCCCAACTCCACCAACTTTTCAGTGTGAAGTCCAATCTAAGTCCTAAAGCCCAAATCAAAAATCTACGGGCCTCTTGCAAACAAAATGGATACAGGCCCACTTTGCAAAAGACAGCAGCATAAAGACCCGGTTTAAATTCCAAGGCCCAACAACAAAATATGATGGGTGCCCAAATCAAATAAAATCCCTCCAAGGAAAATCTATGGGCCTCTCACAAATGAAAGGGAAACAAGCCCACAAAAGACAATGCAAGTCCAAATACAGCAGTGTAAAAAGGGCCACTCCAAATCTTAAGGCCCAACTGCAAAACTCGACATGACGGGTGCCCAAATCAAATCAGCAGTCACTCTACCAAATTGAGTGTCAACAAGAAATTCAATTGATGGATTCGAGAATATGTGTACATCCGTAAAATCTCAAAGTCGGTACAAAACCGCAAATTCAAATCTTCAAATGAACTACGGTCGGTTTGATCCCCTCAAAAGGGGTACGTAGGCAATCTAGCGACCCACTAGATACAACCACCATTCTAAACAGAATCCCTGACACCACCAGTCAAATACGGCCAGTCCAAATGACTTTAGTCAAATTCTCAAATCACCAGAAAAAATCAAATTTGAACTACATCGGTTTGATCCCTTCACAGGGTATGTAGGCAGTCTAGATTTAAATCTAGATGCAACCACAGCTCCAAATAAAGTCTCGGATCTTCTGAAGCCTCGCTCCATAGCTCATATGCTTTCAGAGACAAATCCAAACACTACTCTCATTTCCAAAGTCAAAGCCCTCTAACGAGTCATTCACTTGTTGGGGATCTTGAACTACGAATGGCTTGATCCCTTCCCCGAGGGTACGTAGGCAACCCATTCAAAATTCCGGGTGCAGTCACAAAAACAAACAAACCCAAACACCCCTCTAGTTGGTATTTTCATTCGGAATCAAAGGGTTTTCTTCTTGAAATAAGGGGATGTAATTAAGAGATATTTTTATCTTGAATAGTTCGAACTTAACATAATAAAAGTTCTACCTCCCTCAATGAGATAGAACGAGATTATGTTGAGTATATAATTTACTATTTTTGCTCAACAACACTGACACCATCATGAAGGATAACAAGGTCTTCAAAGATCGAACTGATGCCACTCTGCACTCTCATTCTAAAGCCATAGCTAATCTTGAGGTGCAAGTTGGTCGACTATGTGAGCAATACACTCAAAGAACGCCAGGTACGTTTCCCTCTCAAACTGAAATTAATCCTAAAGGAACTAACCGTGAACAGGTTAATGTCGTCATATTGAGGAGTGGAAAGCAGCTTCCGGAGAACCCCGTGTTTCTTAAAAGGCCCAAGGGAGCATCAAAAGGGGGTCAAGACTTGTTGGATTCAGCTTGGGAGCAGGTTAATGACCCAAATTCGACGAGGTACCCACTGCCATTCGGACAAAAGGATGATGCCCGGACACCCGCAAACAGAGAAGAAGGGAAAGCTCCAGACGAGAATTCCGTTCGGACGCCGGAGGAAGCCGTCCGATCGTCTGGGACTGAAGATGCAAATTCCGAAATTCCATCGGGTTTAGGAGTAGCTTCGGCTCCCCCAACCAAACCCAATCCTTTTCAAGTAAACAAAAGTGGTTCTAATGCTTATGTTCCACCTATTCCTTTTCCTCGCAGGTTTGCCAAGCAAAAGAAGGAGCAAGGTGACAAAGACATTTTGGATGTTCTTTCGAAGGTCCAAGTGAACATTCCTCTTCTTGACACCATCAAGCAAATGCCCAGGTATGCTAAGTTCCTTAAGGAATTATGTACTAATAAAAGGAAGCTTGATGAAGCTGAGACCGTGGCCATGAGCGAAGAAACCTCTGCTGTGCTTCAGAGGAAGCTTCCACCTAAATTGAAGGACCCCGGACGTTTCACCATTCCATGCATCATTGGTGACACCAGGTTTGAACATGCTCTACTTGATTTGGGTGCTTCGATTAACTTAATGTCATACTCTGCCTATGAATCTCTTCAGCTAGGTGAGCTTAAACCGACTAGAACAGTTATTCAATTAGCGGATCGCTCACATGTGTATCCTGAAGGCTACTTGGAAGATGTGCTTGTGAAAGTGAATGACTTAATTTTCCCAGCTGATTTTCTTGTGTTGGAGATGGAACATGAACCTATGCCGACCTCTTTACCTCTCATTCTTGGAAGAGGATTTATGAGGACTGCCCGTACCAAGATCGACGTGTACGAAGGGACTTTGACAATGGAATTTGAAGAGAGGAAAATTAGCTTCAACATCTTTGAAGCCATGAGGTACCCTAAGGATGTCAACTCTTGTTTTTCCATTGACATTATTGATCACTTGGTGCAGGATGTATTCGAGGCAAATGTGGGTGACGACATGCTCAAAACAGTAATTGAGATGGGTCTGCAGCAGCACTCCCATCCGGACGGAGCAAGGATGAAGTCCGGACGCCCTGATGAGCGAAACCAAGAGTCAACGGCTGCGGATTGGATTAGCAACGAAAATGACCTTGAGGAGATTTTAGCAGCCCTCGAATCTCGTCCAATACTCCCATGTAAGTCTTCTACCTTTATTTCCCTCCCTATTTCTAACGAAGAACTCGTGCCTTCTGTGATTCAGGCACCTACATTGGAGCTCAAACCATTGCCCGAGCATCTGAAATATGCGTATTTGGAAAAAGAGGAGACTTTACCTGTGATTATTGCTTCTGATCTGTCTTCGCTGGAAGAAGACAAGTTATTGCGAGTTTTGCGTAAACACAAGACTGCAATTGCATGGGGGATTGCAGACATCAAGGGAATTAGCCCAACTACGTGTATGCATCGTATACTTCTTGAGGAGGGAGCCAAACCTACTAGGGAAGCACAACGCCGATTGAACCCTCCTATGATGGAAGTTGTGAAGAAGGAGGTTCTTAAACTCTTGGATGCTGGAATTATTTACCCCATCTCGGATAGTAAATGGGTGAGCCCGGTACAAGTCGTTCCAAAGTGTTCGGGCATCACCGTGGTTAAAAATACAGAGAATGAGCTAGTGCCACAACGATTGCAGACAGGATGGAGAGTTTGCATTGACTACCGCAAACTAAATGCCACTACACTTAAGGATCACTTTCCCTTACCATTTATTGATCAAATGTTAGAACGTCTTGCAGGTCATTCGCACTATTGCTTTTTGGATGGGTATTCGGGCTACAATCAAATCGCCATTGCTCCTGAGGATCAAGAGAAGACGACGTTCACCTGCCCCTTTGGATCGTTTGCGTATAGGAGGATGCCGTTTGGATTATGCAACGCACCAGCTACTTTTCAGCGGTGCATGATGAGCATCTTTTCTGACATGGTCGAGAAAATCATCGAGGTATTCATGGATGACTTTTCAGTTTTCGGTGATTCTTTTGATTTTTGTTTGGATAATTTAGCTCTTGTTTTAAAAAGATGTGAGGAAACTAACCTTGTCTTAAATTGGGAGAAGTGTCATTTCATGGTTCAACAGGGTATAGTCTTGGGTCATATCATATCTGTTAGGGGAATAGAAGTTGATAAAGCAAAAATAGATCTTGTGCGCTCCTTACCACCTCCCACTAGTGTGAGGGAGGTGCGCTCTTTTCTTGGACATGTAGGTTTTTATAGGCGCTTTATCAAGGATTTTTCAAAGATCACAAGACCCCTATGTTGTCTATTGCAAAAAGATGTGCCATTCCTGTTTGATGAGGAGTGCAAGGCAGCTTTTGAGAAGCTTAAAGGGATGTTGACCTCCGCCCCCATAATCATGCCACCGGATTGGAGCCTCCCGTTTGAACTTATGTGTGATGCGTCAGATTATGCTGTTGGAGCAGTCCTTGGTCAAAGAGTGAATAAACTGCCTCATGTGATTTATTACGCTTCAAGAACTTTGAATGATGCTCAGTTGAATTACTCAACTACAGAGAAGGAGCTTCTTGCTGTTATTTTTGCCTTAGAAAAATTTAGATCTTATCTAATTGGCACTAAGGTTGTTGTGTATACAGATCATGCAGCGCTGAAGTACCTTATGACAAAGAAGGAGGCTAAACCAAGGTTGATTCGTTGGGTGCTTTTACTCCAAGAATTCGACCTAGAGATTCGGGATAAGAAGGGCAGCGAAAACGTGGTAGCAGACCACCTTAGTCGACTGGTGAATGGGTCGAATGATGAGAAGGATTCTCTTCCTTTACTTGAAACTTTTCCTGACGAGCAATTATTTTCTATTGTGGTTTCTGACCCTTGGTATGCAGATATTATTAATTATATTGTCACCAAGCAGGTTCCAGCGGATTTCACCCGTGCTCAAAAGGATAAGCTCATCAAAACTGCCAAGCATTATGTGTGGGATGATCCATATTTATGGAAATATTGTCCTGATCAGTTGATAAGAAGGTGCGTTCCTGAAACTGAATTTACATCTATTCTCACCTTTTGTCATACTTACGCATGTGGAGGCCACTTTGGGGCGAAAAAGACTGCTCTCAAAGTGTCAGAGAGTGGTTTTTATTGGCCGACCTTGTTCAAGGATGCATTTATCTTCTGCTCTACATGTGATCGTTGTCAACGCACAGGTAATATAGGATCTCGAAATCAAATGCCTCAAACCCCAATTTTAGTTGTTGAAATTTTTGATATTTGGGGCATTGATTTTATGGGACCTTTTCCCTCTTCAAATGGCTTTATTTATATCCTACTTGCTGTTGATTACGTGTCGAAATGGGTGGAGGCATCCGCCACTAGAACTAACAATTCTGCTTGTGTTCTTGTTTTCTTAAAGACTAACATCTTTTCAAGGTTCGGAACACCAAGAGCTATCATCAGCGATGGAGGATCACATTTTTGCAATAAGTCATTTGAAGCTCTATTGAAAAAGTACAACATCACCCACCGGATTTCTACACCATATCATCCGCAGACAAGTGGACAAGCAGAAGTGTCCAACCGTGAAGTGAAGTACATCCTTGAGAAGACCGTGAACCCTAGTAGGAAAGATTGGAGCTTGCGCTTAACTGATGCGCTGTGGGCATACCGGACAGCGTACAAAACTCCTATAGGGATGTCACCATTTCGTTTGATCTATGGCAAGCCATGTCATCTCCCGGTTGAACTTGAGCATCGAGCTTATTGGGCAATCAAACAATTCAACATGGATATGAAGGCTGCGGGTGACACACGGCGGTTGCAATTGAATGAGTTGGATGAACTTCGGAATGATGCATATGAGAGTAGCCGCATCTACAAGGAGAAGACTAAGGCATACCATGATAAGATGATTCTTAGGAAGAGTTTTGTTGTGGGACAAAAAGTTCTTTTGTTTAATTCTCGCCTGCGGTTATTTCCCGGTAAGTTACGTTCTAGATGGTATGGTCCCTTTATTGTGATTGATGTTTCTTCTCATGGTGCAGTTGAGATTGAGCATTGTACCAAGGGCGAGCGGTTTAAGGTGAATGGACATCGTTTAAAACATTATTATGAGCCCTTCGTTTGAGCACCTGAGGAGAAAGTGTCTCTTCTGAATGCTACTTATACTTGACTTTTGGAAAAGCGTCGGGCTGACGACGTTAAAGCAAGCGTTTTTTGGGAGGCAACCCAAAGGATGAGAGGATGACTGCGCTTCATCAGATTTGCTTTCTTCATCCCTCTCTTTTCTTTCTTTTCTTTGTTTCATTGTGGACAATGTTTGGTTTAAGTGTGGGGGGGTATTCTTTATGTTTTGTTGCATTTGTGTTTTCTTAGTGTCATTGGGATGTTCTCTTTCTGATTTTATACCCAAATTCGTGTTTTTGGTATCTGCCCAGTAGCTATGCGTCCGGACGCCCATCCCGTAAAAAAAAATTGAAAATCCAAAAAAAAGAGTCATTGTTTTGTTTGTGTCTTAGGTATCTTCCACTACTATGATGAGATTGGGTTATATACATGACATTAAGAAGAGTTTAAACATCATTTTAGGTCTGGATGTTATTCTTTGGTTAATGATTATCTATGATTGTTATGGTCTAAACATATTCGCACTATAGCCTTGTCTCTGGTACAGAGAAACGCATGTTAGAATAAGTGAAATTCATATTACCTTTGTGAGATTTTGTGCCTTGTGCTTAATTTCTGTGAGAGTAATATATATTAATTCATGCTTTCTTGGCGATGACTTGTTGATCTCATTATCGTTTCACCTTGATTACTACTTGAATGATGTGCAATATGTGAACTAAATGCTAGAACTCATCCTTAGACCTCTCGAAACTTTGTGTCGATGGTGTGGCACCTAGAAGATGATTAAGGCACTAGGATTACCACCATTGCCAAATAAGCCTGTGTCCCCGTAAAAAGAAAAATGTCCCCTAGTTTAACCCCTTTGAGCCTTTATTGTGAGCTTTTTCTTTGTTAACCCACAACTCCTTACCCATCAGTATAGTGTTTCCTTACCCTACCTTAAGGAAGAGTGGAGCATCTTTTGAGAGACTTACATTGGTTTCAAGGTACTTTAATAAGCAAGAAGGTTGACTTGTCTCAAAGAGCAAGTGTGGGGGAAATTTTCATTGTAAAAATTGTCTCAAGAAGAAAACAATGGCTGAAAAAAAAACAGCAAAGAAAGAAAGAAATTATGTCTTGAGTTGATTACTTATTGTATTGTGGAAAGGTTGGGTTCGAAAGAAATTAAAATTATTATTGCTTGCTTCAAGTTCCGTTGTTACTACCTTGAGGAGATTTCAAAGATTCTCATGTCTCTAGTTCTATATTGTGCTCTACAATTCCTTAGGATCCTTGTGATTTCCTATCCTCTCATTCATGAACCCTTAACTCTTGGCCCCATTACAACCTTTGTGAAGACCTTTTGATTTTAGGGGCTGCGCTATCAACTTGTGGAGACTTGTGTTGAGGGGTGAGCATATGGTGTCAATGGTTCCTCCATTCGAGTAGTGATATCCATTCATGAGATCATTTTTAAAAAAAATTCAGAAAGTGCTTTTATTCTTAATATTCATATGTGAGCTATTTGTTTCCTTATACATCATTCCTCTCACATATAACTTGAGTGCATATTTTTTTTGAATTAACCAGAAAATCTGAGTGAAGAAAGAGTGAATATCCTTGTGAGATTTTTGAGTTTTCATTTGTTCGAAGCATGCACAGATATATTCACCATTGCTTGGCTATTTCACACTCTACACATGACCATGATGTTTATGGAGGGTTATTAATTTTCGAATGAATATGGACCTGTTGTGATGTTTATATTACTCTTGATGCCATGAATTTTGAGACTCTCGGAGATGTGGAAGGTAGTAGGTCGTGTCTCAGTTTAGTTGGTTCGCTTGCGGACTAGCGAAGACCAAGTGTGGGGGAATTTGATAGGAGCATTTATGTGACGTTTTATAGTGATTAATATTATAGTATTTTGGCCATATTTCTTATTTATCTTAGTTATTTATTTGATTTCTCGTATTTCGTAGGTTTCGGGAGCAAATATGGAGAAGTTGGCTTAATCCGTGACAAAGGAAGGAGTTCCAATCACTTGAGGAAACCTTGATGGACAAGGAAGACCGAAGCGTTCACATTTTAATCCATTGGGCTTTTCCTTGGAAGTTAAGAAGTCCACGACCATTAAGGAAGAGTCTAGGGTTGAGGAATCATATATAAAGAACCCTAATAGCAGCTGAAAAGAGGACTTTGGGGCGGAAGGAAAACTTGTGACAGCCGAGAGAAGGAAAGGAAAAGGGCAGCAGCTGTGCACCCAGACGTGCACCTCGCGCGCACCAGCAGAGCACCAGCGCCCAGTCGCTGTGCACCCAGACGTGCACCTCGCGCGCACCAGCAGAGCACCAGCGCCCAGTCGCTGTGCACCCAGACGTGCACCAGCAGCAGCAGGGCTGTGCACCGGTTCTTCTTCCATCTTCATGTATTCTTTTGGGTTTTCGTTTACAGTCATGAGTAGCTAAACTTCTTGTGGTTAGGGCTAGATTGAAGCCCTAGACATGATTACTTTGATGTTTTGATATTCGGATTTATATAAGTTTTGTTTCTCGGATGATAACAATTTCATTGTTCGTAAACTGTTATTCTCTTATGTGTTTCTTTGATTCGCGACCTTAGGAGCATGTTTTAGGATCGACCAGCCATAAACACATGCGTGACGACCAGTATCATTGTGTGTTTTATTTGTGGTGCGACAAGAGCTGCGGTGCTTGTATGAAATTGTTTCAAAGATACTTAGGATACATACCATGTTCTAGGATTCTTGCTATGTTCATATTCTCTTAGAACTTAATGATCTCTGATGTGTTAAATCTGAGCATATACCAAGCAGGACTGCATGTTAGAGAACAGGTTATGACATTCATACCAAATGCTTAACATACTAAGTAAGAGAGAATGGATACGAGAGTGCATCCATATACCAAGGACCTTTCGTGAGCATAGTCATCCAGGGGAATTCAATACTTGTTAATCTGAGTTCATGATGTTGATGTATGATTGTTTGGTGGTGGATTTCGAAACCCTAGCTTCTCCATCTCATTGATCTATAAAACTGTGCCAATTCTAGTTTTATCATTTTCGTCAGTTTTCATTGTCTGTTTTCTATTTAGTGTTAAAAATATCAAATCAATTCAGAAAAATCTAAAACTTTGTCAGTAGTTAGTTTTACGTGTCTAGTTAGTTGTCTCCAAATTTCAGGTCATTTGGAGTAGTCTAGAGTCGTCAACTAGTCAGGTTTTCCTGACTGGTCAGTTCTGTCGTTTTTATTTGTTTTGAGTCATTGTAGTTGCAGCTTTATCCCAATCCCTTGCGGGTTCGATGTCACACCCCGAACCTTGTGAAGTTAATAAAAGTTACCTTTCACAGAAATTCACGAGTTACCGAGGATTTTTAATTGCGATCGGTAATTCGATAAGTTATCGCTCGAGTTAATTTTCGAGTTTTTAAAAGTACTCCAAATACCTGAATTGATGACTCGATGTTGTAGTACGTGTCAACACGAGTCTCCCGATATTTTCGGAATATTTTTCGGAGCTTCCGGCTATTTTCTGTGAATTTCTGAAGTTTATGGTAATTTCCAATTACTATTCTGGTAAAAAGGGAAAGTTACCATTTAACCTTTTCACTTTTCACCTTCTTTTAATTTGGACCGTTGATCTTTATTAAGATCTAATCTGGGCCGTTCATTTCGGTATTTAAGGGAGAGACCGGTCAACCCGGTCAAAGAGACCCGACTCGGGTCAACCGAGTCTCCTTCCCCTCTCTCTCGACTCGTTTCTTCCCCGGCGTACTCCGCTCGACCCAGCCACGTCCAGCCGCCTCCTCACCGGCGCACCACCACCAAAACATCAATCATCCTCCCCTTGACAAAACCCCTCTTGAAATTTCTTCGATTAGTGATGTTGGGAGGAGAGCGGAGGAAGAGGGCAAACTGTCCTTGAAGGATTCCGGCCATCTCGGCAGCGACGGCGAGAGTGAGTGATATACTCTTGCTACCCTACCTCTTCTCTTCATACTTATGTCCCTGCTTTGTCGTTTTAGACTCTGCCCTGAAAACCCTCTACCTACTGTTTCCTCTGGTTGTTTTCCGGTAAGACTCCGGCGACGAAGCTTTGGGTTCCAGGCAGACTCCTGGAGCTCAGTGGAGACTAGCAAATGAAGGGGGAGATTGAGTTGAGATGACTTGGCAGCTGGAGATGTTGAAACTGTGGCGACTGCTAGGTTGCTCGAAGGTGGAGCTGCAGGGCAGCTGATGGTGAGTTTGGGTTGTTGTCACCTGTGTGTTGTGCTGTGTTGTTGTGTGTGTTGTTGTTGTGCTCTATGGCTGAATTAGAGTTGTTATGTTTTGCATGAATGTCGATAACTTGGAGACGGAGGAAACGAGGAGGTTATGGCGAAATTCCGGCAAGTTACCGGAATCCGGCGAAGATTCCGGTGATACCGTAAACCGGCAGAATGCCGAAGAGGTAGAAACCGAATCCCTATTAAGCTTTGAGTCGAAAAGTGTCAGGTGAATCGTAATCGGGTTATTTACGGAGAAAATGGACGTAATTAGGAAGTTTCCATTTTGGGAAACCTTCCAAGTTTGGAAACCTGTTAATTTGGGAAACTTTCCATTTTTGGAAAGTTTCCATTAAGGGAAAGTTTCCACTTTGGGAAAGTTGCATTTTCAGAAAAATGGTTAAAGGATTGAAGTTCAATGAATGTGACACTTTTTGGTTAAAGGGGTAAAGTGTTAAATGATTATCGGAAATAGATAACTGGAATTTATAAGAAAATGTTAAATCGGTATATCGACTCGAGGTTATATATATATCGATTAATATGTGACACCCTAACGTGAAGTTAAAGTGATAACGGAAAGTTCGAAAGCTGAGTCGGACCTCCGGTAAATAGAGTTAAGAGTCGATAACCGGGAAAGAAAGTCAAAAAGGGTAAAATGTCATAAAAGGGAACTCGTCAACTGGTGGTCAAATAGGAGTTCCTGGTCAAACTAGGAAAAGACCAAGTCAACGATGAGATGACTAATATAGTGGTTTGTTTGTACAGTCTCTGATTGAACGTGAGACGGGCTCGACTACGCGGGTAGTTCGAGGGTGTCGCTCGAGGAGCTTTCCGAGCGGAAAGGTCGCAATAGTACTGTGAGTGGACATATTATTTTAAATAAATGCATGCCTTAATTATTGAGTTAATTGCATGGTGTTTATGATTGTTTCCGAAAATTATATCCTTCTCGGGTTCTTGAACGTATTTACATTATTACTCGATTTTCTATTTCTTCCGAAAATGGGTATAGACGGTGAGGGCCGTCCTTCGAATGGAATTGAACCCGAGACTTCGTTGGAAATTGGTTTTATGCATATATGACAAGGAATTGTTTTAATTAATTGTTTTGGGAAGAGAATTTGATTAATGTATTGTTGAATGTATATTATAAGGGTTGACCAATAATATGCTAGCTAGAGTAGCGTGAGGGCGCTACTAGAGCTCTTAGCTCCGACCCTAGCCTGAGAGGTCAGGCAAACTACGTAGTGCACTATGAGGGTTGACCGTATCATTTTATTTAGAGCTCTTAGCTCCGACCCTGGTCTGAGTGGACAGACAAGCCTGAGAGGTCAGGTTGATATTATAAGGGTTGACCGTTATTATTCTATTTAGAGCTCTTAGCTCCGACCCTGGTCTGAGAGGACAGACAAGCCTGAGAGGTCAGGTTGATATTTCAAGGGTTGACCGTATTATTTTATATAGCTAGCATAGAGTAGCGTGAGGGCGCTACTAGAGCTCTTAGCTCCGACCCTAGTCTGAGAGGTCAGACTGATTATGTTTGAGAACATTTCTCTTCCCATAATCCTTGTTTATCTTATCATGCAATGGTGGAATATTTGGTATTTGTGGGCATGCATAAATGATGTTTAAATCAAAACATTTTTGGGAGAGCATTAAAAGAAATAGAGTTTTATATTTGATTTTCGTCCACTCACTCTAACAGATTTTAAATGTTTCTCCCCTGGGCCTTTCGTTTTTAAATGCCCAGTGATGCAGGGTTCTTGAGAGGAGGTCGAGCGCGTACGAGAGTCGAGGCATAGTCGATCATTCCGTTGCTGCGTAAAATTCTTTGGGGTAATCATCTCTGTAGACTGCTCTGACTAACCCGGTTTAGTTAGTTTAGTAGGAAGGGTTGGCCATTTCAAGGGGGTTTCGGTAAGAAGTTCCCTTGAGGTGGTCCCCGCAGGATTTACTTCGGGTTAAAAGGGTTTAACCTGGGGTGGGTCCTGTCATTCGATCCCTACTTTCATATACTATCTTCGACCATATATACCTTGTAGGGTAATTCATAAGTTATTTTTATGCACCTTAATTGGTGTGTGAAAAGTCCTTTATCAAGAGCATATTCTGGGAACTCCCATACTGGAGTAAGTTGTTGATCAGGCACTACCTAGATGTGATACACATAGAAAAGAATGTGTGTGACAGTGTGGTGGAAACTGTGCTGAACTTGGAGGGAAAGACGAAAGACGGTCCGAAGGCACGCATTGATCTTGAAAAAATGGAGATACGAAGACATTTATGGTTGAAAGAAGGGAAGCAAAAATGCCTCAAGCTCCGAACACCGTGAAGCCTGACCAGAAAAACGTAATTTTCAGGTGGTTGAGTTCTGTGAAGTATCTTTCAGGCTACGCAGGAAATATAGCCCAGTGTGTAAACATTCGGGACAATAAAATGTACTGGTTAAAGAGTCATGACTGTCATATTCTGCTACAACGTCTCTTTCCTATTTTAGTTCGACCGTTCCTTCCCCGTCATGTGGTGGAGCCGTTAGTAGCGTTGTCAAGATTCTTTCAGAAGTTATGCACAAGGGAAGTGACAAAATCTGATTTTCGGGAAATGCAACAGGACATTATTTATATCATGTGTAAATTTGAGAGGATATTTCCTCCAAATTTTTTTGACATCATGCCGCACCTGATGATCCATCTTCCCGAGCAATTGTTGCTTACCGGTCCAGTACACTATACTTGGATGTATCTTATGGAAAGGTATGTTTTTTACACCTCATGTTTTTATTGTACATGTTCAATGTATAATCGTAACATATCACAACAAATTTATTTATATGTAGACAACTTGGAGACTACAAAGCTTATATGGCTAACAAATTCGCGCCTGAAGGATGTATAGCTGAAGCATATATTGCGCACGAGTGCGTCACCTACATGAAGTTGTATCTAGGAGCGTTAAAGGAAACTCCACAAACCATACCGGTTGATGAACCGAAGTTTAACCTTTCCATAGTCTCTAATAATGTTGAAATTTATGGAATTTTACCAGAATCCTACAAGTTGCAACCACATGAGCTAGTCATAGCCCATTGGTGGGTATTGATTAACTATCCAGAAGTTGAATACTGGAAAGACATCCATCTATACTGTCCAGACATTCAAGGTGATCTCGACTACCACAACAAGGAGTTCGCGAACTAACCCCTAAACCCTATAATATAGCCGACGATTACCCTAATTATTCGTCGGCTGAAGTTAAATGAATAAAATAATAATTTATAACACTAGTTACGTCTCCTCGATATGAAACTATTTGCAGTTGAAGGTCCGGACAGAATACTTAATTTAGGCGGTCAAATCACCGTTTGTTTGTGTTTAGGGGTTTGATTAACGGGATTTACCGTGCAGATCGAATCCTTAAGTTTGTCCAATGATGCTGAAAATTTCCCCCCACACATGTTTCACCATAATGATGATATCTGACGGTCGGTTTTTTGTTTCCCAAGATTGATCGTCACCATCAAAATATGCCTACTAATGTTGTATAACTAATTTATCAAGTGTGAAGTAAATGTTCCGTTTTAAAAACAAACTATACGAAGAAGCTTCAAACGAAAAAAAAGTCATGAGATAAGACATAACCGGAATGGTGAAATATGTCTATTGTTGAAAAATCACATAATTCCGATAAGTTTCGGTGGCAATACTTGCCGTCATTGCATTTTTTTCATTCGTTCTCCATAGAGGACGCCCTATCTCTGACGGTTATTTTTCTTAAAACTTTTATACCACTAGTGCGTCTCCTCGATTTGAAACTATTTGTAGTTGAAGTTCCGGGCAGAATACGTAATTTAGGCGGTCAAATCACCGTTTGTTTGTGTTTAGGGGTTTGACTAACGGGATTGACCGTGCAGATCGCGTCCTTAAGTTTGTCCGATGATGCTGAAAAGTTACCCCCACACATGTTTCAACATAATGATGATATCTGACGGTCAGTTTTTCGTTTCACAAGATAAAACATGTAAATTGTACATGAACTTACTAAATAATTATAAAATGTACTTTAGCCGACGAAATTACTAAACATTCGTAGTAATTTCGTCGGCTAAAAGTGGGTCTATAGCCGACGGATTTTTAGTAATTTCGTCGGCTAAAGTGGTACTATAGCCGACGAATTTTTTAGTAATTTCGTCGGCTATACTTCTTCCTATATATTCGGACCCAGCGACAGAACCTTATTTTCTTCTCCTTTCTCTTCTCGGCCGCACGGTTTCTCCCTCTCCTCCTGATTTTCTTTCACTTTTTTCAACGAATTCCGGCCTCCACTCCGCCTCCCCCATTTCCCAAACAAATAAGGTATGCAATTTCATGTTTATATTGTATTATAGAACTATTTTCAATTTTTTTCAATATATTGAATTATATGATAATTAGGGTTTGTGATAATGTTGTTTGTGATAATGTTGTTTGTGATAATATTGTTGGTAATAATGTTGAATTATATTGAATTATTTCAATTAATTGGTATAATTTAATATATTTGGGTATATTAAGTAAATTGGTAATTTTTAATATTTTGGGTATATTTAGTGAATTTGGTATATTTAGTAAATTGGTAATTTTTAATATATTTTGGTATATTTAGTGAATTTGGTATATTTAGTATATTTAGTCAATTTGGTATATTTAGCAAATTGGGTGTATTAAGTAAATTGGGTGTATTAATTGGTATATTAAATATATTTGTGATAATTTTTTATGATGCTATATATTTAACAAAATATTAATTATATTATTTAGGATGAAATGATTATTTAGTAAATCAAAGAGTTCGAAGGGTCAAAGGAGTGAATTGTCTGAGGGAACGTCTAGCAACCCTCGGGGTTCGTTTCAGGGCCCAATGACGGCCCGACGGGCGTCTCTTCTAGATCCGACACAGACACAGTTGGGGGCCACACATTCCACCAGGCAGCCGGACGCCGCTCGCTCCTCTAGGCAGCTAGTCGCCCCTCGCTCCTCCAGCCAGCCGGACGCCCCTCGCTCCTCCAGCTAGCCGAGCGTCCCTCACTCCTCTCGGCAGCTGTGGCCTCCGACTCAGGCGGAGGTGTCTGCACCACGTATGCCTGAGATACACAGGGCACCGACTCCGGGCCTTACTGTTTCGGAGGGTGGGTCTTCCGAGGTACAGATGTCGCCGCCTCTTCTCTACCTTCCGTGCTTTATACCGGCATTACCTGCAGTCGATGATTCAGGGGCGCTGATTTATCCACTACCCCCGCAGGTGACCCCATCAGCGGTGTACCTGTTCGTGCCGTTTGATACGGATTTAATTTCTACGAGGGTATCATCATCGGCGACACAGTCGTAGTCCGTCGCATCCGCCCCAACGCCCTCAGGTAATGATTTTAATTATAAATAATTTGTTATGTTAGAATGTTATAATAAAAATAATTTATTAATAATCAATTTATGATATGCATCATCAGAGCCAAGCCGACAAGGAAGAAGAGAGGTCCCGTCACAGGGAAGGCTCTCGAGAAGACAGTGAGTACCTCAGGAAGGATCGTCATTGATACTGACGGGGATGGGAACGTAGTATCAGGCGGCAAGACGAGGATGTACTCCGGCCGCGTGGGAGCACTTATTAGGGATAGAGTCCCTATGTTGTGTTTAGACTGGGGCGTGGTCCCACAGGAGATTAAGGACATGGTCCACAACGCAATGTCGGTAAGTATAACAAAATTCACATTTAACATTATTTATTACATCGTAGATTTATGAACGCCTAAACTAATAAATATTTTAATGTAGGTGTGGTTTGACGTTCCCCAGTACCTGAGGAACACCTGGGCGGACGTTGTGCATGGGGGAAGGTACGTTACAAAGTTAATGACAAAAGAAAATTATGTATAATTAATAGTATTTATAATTTTTTGGCGTATTACAGGTACAAGGAGTGGAAGAACGAGTTACGGACCCACTGGACTACGCATGGGAACGAACGTTCTGGCACCCCCTTTGAGTTCCAGTTCAGGGAATACGAGTGGTGTCGGCTTCTGATATCGGAATTCAACAACCCACATAAACAGGTAATTAAAAATAATAATTTATTATATTGAATTATATTTAATACCTTTTAAAATATTTTACTAATTTTTTTCCTTTGTATGCCGTTTCCCGGGTGAACGCTCAGAACCGGCAACACAACACAAGGAACCATCATGCCGGTTCTAGACCATTCGCATCGCTGATGGAGGAGGCCGCCAGGGAACATCCAGAGGTCAACCGGTACGTCTATACGTACGAGAAGGCATATCCTGACGTCCAGGAGGATATTGTAAGTCGTTTTACGTTTTCAAATTTAGTAAATTATATTTATATATATTTCAAAATGTTAATTAATTATTTTTTCCTATCAAATTAGGCGAGGGTGAGGCAGACTAGTGACGAGGTGATGACTGCTATAGTCTGGGAGACATGGTCTGACACGCAAGAGGAAGACATGTCCGAAGCCATGTCTCGGATCGACACTTCGGATCTCAGCGTTGGGGCGAGGATCATGGGCACAACATTCCCACCGTGAGGAAATAACTTCTATTGTCGGGGTCTAGGAAAGAAGGGCGAGGGGGTACTGAAGACCACTCCCGAATTTTAGAAAAAAGGAGCCTCGACCAGCAGCAGAACGACTCAGCTTGAGGCAGAAGTTCAGATGTTACGGGAACAGCAAGCCGCCCAGACAGCATATACTGCCGCTTTACAGGAGTATAATGCAGCAATATATGCCACCCAGCAGGCACAGCAGCAACAGATATTCCAGTACATGCAAGATTTTTCAACTGCACAGCTTCACGGACTTCTGCTTCCGCCCATTCCCACGCCTATTCCCTTACCTCAACCATCGCAACCTCCCCAGCAACCTCATCCTGGCGCAGATATTGATTTAGACGAAATCGACTTTATTTAGTTTTTTAGGTTTATGAACATTTATTTATTTACTTTTTTAGGTTTATGAACAATTTATAAATTCAAAATTTAATGCAAAATGTTTATGTTACTTTTGATGGTGTTTGTTGTTGGTTATCAAATTGCTTGTGTAATTTGCAGCTTGCTTGGATGGTAATTTAGAAATTTTGTAGTTTTTTTAGTATAAAAAGTACTATAGCCGACGAAATTTACCATAATTCGTCGGCTATAGTAATTTTTTTTTTCAACGTTTAGCCGACGAACTTTACTATATTTCGTCGGCTAAAGTTGTAGTTAAGCCGACGAAATGTACAATATTTCGTCGTCTTTTCTTCATTTAATTTTTAATTTTTTAAAATATTTAGCCGACGAAATATAGTACATTGGTCGGCTAAAGTATTTTAAGTTGGCCGACAAAATATTAATATTTCGTCAACCAAAGTCTTATATTTAAACCGACGAAATATTAATATTTCGTTGGCTAAAGTAAGAGTTTGGCCGACGAATTTTTTAAAATTATGTCGTCGGCTAAGTTTTACATTTAGCCGACGACAGATTTTATTTCGTCGGCTATAACTTTAGCCGACGAGTTATAGCCGACGACTTCTTAGCCGACGAATTGTTAAAACAGACCGACGAAAAAATTTCATCGGCTAAAGTGCTTATCCTGGTAGTGGGATCTTTTGTGAGTTTGGACTAGAGTTTAGGGGATAGGGTACAAGGTATGTGCTTAGGGTATAGGTTTTGGACTAGGGTATAAGTTTAGGGTTTAGGATTTAAAAATCAACAAAACACCCCAAAATTTGTCTTTAACAAAATACAAAAATAGCTTTTCATCATGAATATAACAAAAATTGTCTTCCGAGAGCATTGACAAATTCCTCCTAATACAAACAAATTAAAAATTTGTTGTGATTAATTCTTCCCTCTTGTTTTTCTGCTTGATGCTATCCTTATTGATGCACTACCACAAAAATTGCATCACACAACGTATAGTGACAATGCGTTGTGTGTCTGATATTTAACTTTTTAAATGTCAATTTTTTAAGAACTCGTGGTGTGAATGTGTGAAAATTTGAACACGAACCTTCTCAATTTGTAAGGCATCCAACATATAAGAGTGATGCGACGTTTTGTAATAAAATTGTGGTGTGACTGTATGTTTTTGCATCAAAAACATGCCATCCAATATTTTCCTTTGACACTCTTAAAATTTAGCCCTAAACTTGTAGAGGGAACACAAATTTAAACAAGGGAATGCCAAAACTTAAAATTTTGATATCAGACCATGTTTATAGATTTTACGTGTGATTCACTAAGCTTATCGCCTTAACCACTTCAACTAACCCACATTATAGGCGAAAGTCATAGGAAATATTGATATTCATCGACTATTATTAACCTTATTCTCCAAAATGCTCCGTCTACACTCTCTAATCGGACGTTCCAAGGATAAGAACATATCCTTGATTAGAGTTGTAAGGACCAGGACCAGGACACGTGCCGCCAAAACAAGGATCCTTTATATAAATAAGACTTCTTATGAAATGAATAGTTTAACTCCAAATTGCATTTTTCTTTTAAGGAAGAGTAATTACTATATATATATATATATGTTGCATTTTTCTTGCTTTTCTGAATAAGTGAACTACAATAAACCAAATAAATGATGGCACAAATAAATGAGATGGTTGAGCGGTGGCAGATGGGACTCTATGATCAGTGTCTGATTTCAGTTTTCATTACGAAAAAGAAAAGAAATTAAATGTAGGTCATGTTTCATATCATCAGTTGGTAGCCAAGCAGTAACTAGCTATCTAGCTGGAATCTTTCAAATTTATATTATATGAGCAACGATTCGGGGTTAAAACGTCCTAAATTATGATAGATCATTATTAGTTATAATAAAAATATAATTTTTTTTATTATTATAATATATTATTTAATTAAAAATATTTTATATTTTGTTTTTTTATTGAAACATGTGTACAATTTAATTTTAAAGAAGAAATGCATTGGTGTAAATTTGAAAAATAAATTATTATTTTTCATCTCTTTCCTTATTTGAAAGAAAGAATGAAAAACTTATAGACTAAAAAATAGCTTATTATTCCTAAATTTAAGGAAAACCATAAAATGGGGAAAATGTTTGACATGCTCTAATAAATAGAGTCATGAAAGGTAAAGCACATCAGTTAGATGATGGGATTAGATGTGAGTAGCTCACAACCATTACTCTGAGAAAATGAAGTCTCACATTGAGAAAACAGAAGCCTTTCTGAGGCTCTTTTCGGTTTTCCTTTTGGTCCTCACTGCAATACTTGTTGGAATTGATCACCAGACCAAAACTATCTTCTTCGTCAAGAAAAAAGCTTCTTTCAATGATGTCAATGCCCTCCTGTAAGATCTCTCTCTCTTTCTCTTTCTCTTTCTCTCTCGACCCTGAAAAGTGAATTTGGTTTTGTTGGTATATACGTTTTAGGGTTCTGGTATATGTTGATGCTGTGGTTGCTGGATACAATCTGCTGCGAGTGATGGGCAAGTTTTCAATGTCAGCTGGCTTAGTCAAAGATAATCCAAAAGGGTCCAACGTAAACCTAGCTTGGCTTTCTCTCTTGCTCGATCAGGTATCACACTTCGTCACTTAATTCCCTGGCTCTTCCTCGATCTGTTTACTCTTAGCCGTAATGGTGGTAATACTACTCATGAGTGTGCTTCTTTTGAAATTAAAAATGGAGACTTGTCGGAGAAACCGTATAGTTTTCTGTATTTTATAATTGACACTTTCTGATTAAAAACCTGTCAATTTTATTCTTAACTATCATTCATATCTTAACATAATCATTTTGCCCAGGTATCAAATTTTCTAACAAACAAGAAAACTATTACTTAACATAAACGAAACATTTCTGCCAAAAAAGCTTCGGTCATTCATTTTTTTCGCTTGTAAAATTAAGCTCATTGTCATATGAAGAGATTTCAACTTAAACTCTCTATCTCAATCACTTGCGAATTCTCCCATCTACCTTTTCCTCATTTCCCAAACCGCTCGCTCTGAAAACCTAGGAAGCACGGAAGTGTTATAATATCCAGACCTATAAGTTACACCACTAATTTATGATAGAAATGTTAAAGGTTCATGAGTTATGAGTTAGTGGTCTTAGGAGTTAATGACTCTTAAGTTACAAGGTATAAAGACTTGAGTTACACAAGAATATGGATGATTATGGTGTCATGAGTTATGAGAGTTACATGGAGCACCATTATGGGAGAGCACTAATGAGAGTTCCTCCTTAAGCCTATAAAAGGAGAGGTCATTTGCTCATTCCATTACATCGATCATCTCACCATCTTAAGCGTCTTCATCCAAGTAGAGAGTGAAGAGTGTCCACTCCAAGTTGAGAGTGTAGTGTAGTGTAGCAAAACAAGTGTGAGAGAGTGTTTCCTTCAAGTGATGTTATTGAAGTTGTGTATCTCTTGTATACCCATTATTTGATAGTGGAAGTTCTTGTTGTTGCTGCCCCGTGGACGAGGCACACTGTCGAACTACGTTATATCCAGTGTTCACTTTCCTTTATCCTTTATATCTTTGCATATTTGTGATCTGTTTGTTTGAGTTTGTCACTTCCATTATATTATTCTTCCCTAACAGTGGTATCAGAGCCCTGTTTATAGGGCGTGTGTGAAAATGGAAGGTTCAAGGAGTACCATGGTCCGACTCAACCACACAAATTGGATCACATGGAAATCGCGAATGGAGGACATCCTCTATTGCAAAGATCTGTATGAGCCTATCGAAGGAGCTGAGGCAAAGCCAGAAGACACCTCGGTTGCAGATTGGACGAAGATGAACCGCAAGGCAATAGGTCATATTCGAGGATGGATGGATGATAGTGTGTTCCACCATGTGGCGAATGAGACCGATGCACATGAGTTGTGGACAAAGTTGGAGTCATTATTCGAGAAGAAGACCGCCGCCAAGAAAGCCTTTCTAATCAAGGAGCTTGTCAATATGAAGTATAGTGATGGCGTGAGTGTCACTGAGCGCTTGAATAATTTCCAAAGTTCAATTAATCAATTAACCACCATGGGCATGATGATTGATGATGAATTACAAGCACTGCTGTTGTTGGGGTCGTTATCGGATAATTGAGAGACTTTTGTAGTCACTGTAAGTAACTCTGCTCTAGATGGTAAATTAACCATGGATAATGTTAAAATAACATGTTGAATGAAGAGACTAGAAAGAAATTTTCAACCTCTGAAATTAGCTAAGTCTTTATGGCGGAGAATAGAGAAAGGAACAAGAGTAGATGGCCCAAAAATCATGGAAGGAATGCAAGCCGTTCAAGGACAAAATTCAACGGGAAATGTCATCATTGTGGCATCTTTGGCTACATGAAGAAAAACTGCAACAAATTTAAGAATGAGAAGAAGGAAGATGGCTACATCTACCAAAGGAGGGAAGACAAAGGTACCACTGCCGCTGCTATATCACATGAGGAATGTGAGGTTCTTTGTTTTGAAGGTGAATACCTACATATCGATAATTCTTTCAGTTCTAATGTTGCATGGATCATTGATTCCAGTGCCTCTTTCCATGTCACTCCACACATTAAGTTCTTTACTACATACAAAGGAGGTGACCTTGAAATTGTGAAGATGGGCAACGAGGGTTATGCAAAGATTGTAGGAATTGGAGATATTTGTTTTGAAACCAATTTGGGCTGCAAGCTTTTGTTGAAAGATGTTAGACATGTTCCTGGTCTACGTCTTAATTTAATGTCAACCGGTGTGCTTGATCGGGAAGGATATCACCATCATGGAGGTGATCAAAAGTGGAGGCTTACCAAGGGATCACTAGTGGTGGCTAGAGGGAAATCTCTCATTCCTTTTGCCAAAGGTACTTCTATTGACTCTTGTGATTATTGTCTATTTGGTAAGCAACATAAGATTAGCTTTGCTAATACATTCGCCAAGAAAGAAAGCATCTTAGACCTAGTACACTCAGATGTGTGTGTCTCTGTGGAAGTTGACTCACTAGGTCATAACAAGTATTTTGTTACTTTCATTGATGATGCTTCACAAAAGGTTTGGGTTTATTTGTTAAAATCAAAGGTCAGGTGTTCCAAACCTTTAAGGAGTTTCATGTCATTGTTGAGAGGGAAACAGGGCGAACCCTCAAGCGTCTCCGCAGTGATAATGGTGGAGAGTACACTTCGAACGAGTTCAGAGGTTATTGTTCGAAGCATGACATTAGACATATGAAAACAGTACCTGGCACCCCACAACATAATGGTGTAGCAGAAATGATGAATCACACAATTTTAGAAAAAGTGAGAAGTATGTTGAAGACAACGAACCTGACAAAGAGGTTTTGGGGTGAAGCTGTGACAACCGCATGTTATCTGATCAACCGAATATCATGTGTACCGCTGGGACTAAAGACCCTAGAGAGTGTATGGACCGGTAAGAGCGCTTCATATTCGCACTTGAGAGTGTTTGGTTGCAAAGCATTTGCACATGTCCCAAAGAAGGACAGATTGAAGCTAGATGACAAGGCCATACCATGTATCTTTCTCGGGTATGGTAATGAAGAGATGGGCTACAGTCTATGAAATCTGATTACCAAGAAGTTGTTCAGAAGCAGAGATGTAGTGTTCCATGAGGATCAGACTGTTACGGATTTTGACAAGAAGACAATTAATAATGAAGACAACCTCACTTATTCCTCACCACTTGAAGCTGCAGATGCAGCGAATGATGAAGCTGAAGCTGCAGAGGCGGCGAATGATGCCCAGGAGACCGCGAATGATGTCTAGGAGACCGCAAATAATGTCCAGGAGGTCGCGAATGATGATGAGGCTGCCACAAATAATGATCAGATTTAAGAGAATCAAATTCGGGGGGATCCTAATCAAGAGCAACAGTAGGCGAATGCCCATGTACCAGTTCGAAGAGCGCCACAGCGAAGTGCTAACTACCCTTCTTCTCATTACATTTTGCTCACCAGTGATGGAGATAATCCATATGCCAGATATATTCTGTTAACTAGTGATGGAGAGCCTAAATGCTTTGAGGAAGCAAAAACTCATGCAGATAGCGACAAGTGGATGTTAGCTATGATGTCTGAGATGGAGTCTTTGATGAAAAACAATACCTATGAGTTGGTGGAACTTCCCAAAGGCGGGAAAACACTCAAAAACAAATGGGTGTTCAAGCTGAAGAGAGATGAGAACGACAAATTGACCAAGTTCAAAGCCTGGTTGGCTATCAAAGTTTCGGGCAAAAGAAAGGAGTCGAATTTGAGGAGATTTTCTCACCTGTTGTCAAGATAACTTCTATTAGAGTTATTTTGAGCATGGCAGCTAGCATGAATCTTGAGGTGGAGCAGTTAGATGTGAAGACTGCATTCCAACACGGTGATTTGGAGGTGGAAATATATATGGAGCAACCTGAAGATTTTACAGTTGAAGGCAAGGAACACATGGTTTGCAAGTTAAAGAAAAGTCTGTATGGGCTGAAACAAGCGCCAAGCCAATGGTATAAGAAATTTGACTCTTTCATGGTGAGTCATGGGTACAAGAGGACTGATGCAGACTCATGTGTGTATATTCGCTGATTCGCTGATGGTAAATTTATCATTTTGTTGCTTTATGTTGATGATATGTTGATTGTGGGGCAAGATATTCCTATTATCTGCAAGTTGAAGGCAGATTTAACAGTCTTTTGACATGAAAGACTTCGGTCCAGCGAAGCAGATATTGGGCATGGAGATTACTTGTGACAAGAAGACAAAGAAATTATGGCTGTCACAGGAGAGGTATCTTGAACGGGTTCTTGAAAGGTTCAACATGAAAGAAGCAAAGGCAGTGAGCTCACCTCTAGGTAATCACTTCAAGTTGAGTAGGTTGTTATGCCTAACTACACAAGGGGAGAAAGACAAGATGACAAGTATCCCTTATGCATCAGCTGTTGGTAGTCTTATGTATGCCATGGTATGTACTCGCCTAGATATTGCTTTTGCAGTTAGTGTTGTTAGTAGATATTTATCTAACCCTGGAAAAGAGTTTTTGAAAGCTGTTAAGTGGATACTCAAATACTTGAGGGGCACCTCAAAGTTGTGTTTGTCTTTTAGTGGTTCTGAACCCATATTGGAGGGTTTTACAATGCAGATTTAGCTAGGGACTTTGATAACAGAAAGTCCACTTCTGGGTATTTATTTACATTTTATGAGGGAGCTGTGTCATGGCAGTCCAAATTACAGAAGTGTGTTGCCTTATCTACCACGGAAGCTGAATATATAGCTGCAAATGAAGCGGGCAAGGATATGGTTTGGCTGCAAAGGTTCATTCGTGAGTTGGGTGTGAAGCAAGAAAGGTATGTGGTGCATTATGATAGTTAAAGTGCTATTCATTTAAGCAAGAATTCAGTTTATCATCCTCGCACCAAACATATTGATCTCTGCTACCATTGGATAAGAGATGTAGTGTCGAAGAAGCTCTTGCAGTTGAAGAAAATTTATACCAACAAAAATACTTCTGATATGTTGACTAAAGTCGTGTCGCATCAGAAATTGGAGTATTGCAGCAAGTCCCCTGGAATGGACTTCAAGTAGAAGTCTCATGTCGTATTACCCCGGGTTTAATCAGGTTTCGGGCCGTACTTGGACCAGCCCACGATTTAACGGGCTCATGCTTGGCCCGGCCCATTTACTCAAATCTAAGGCACAACCTGACCCATTGCCCAAGCCCACAACATATTAGGCCGTGCTCGGGCCGAGCCCATTAACAGGCCCGTTTGTAGTTAAAAATAGAAATTAGTCTAAAATTGATATCATAGTATACCAAAACAAAAACAAAAACAAATGAAAAATAACTCACATTTTCTATCGATCGTATGTTTTCTTTGCCAACAAACTAAAGAAATATATGATATATGAATCATATGATCATTATTTATACTTGGTAATGTTTTAGCATAACTTTTTATAAGTCTAAGAGAATCAAAATGAATAATTTTTAGTATTTACAAATTATTGTTCACACTTAAAACAAATTTTATATTATTTATAAATATATAATCTTCATATTATAAAGAAAATATATATATTTCAAAGCGGGTCAGGTCGTGGGCCTTAACTTATCGTGTTTGGGCCGGGTCAGGCCTATAACGGGCTCGGGCCGGGTCAGGTGTCAGGACCCACCCCGAGTTAAACCCATTTAACCCGAAGTAAATCCTGCGGAGACCACCTCAAGGGAACTTCTTACCGAAACCCCCTTGAAATGGACAACCCTTTCTACAAACCAACTCAGCACTTCCATGAGTATTTAAAAACAACCCCTAACTCATGAAGCCATCCTGCTCCTCAAAACACATCTACGCTTAACTAACCTATTCAACTAGCTAAGTTGGGTTAGTCAGAGCGGTCTATATGGATGTTTTACCTAAAACAATGTGCAAGCAGCAACGAATTAATCGACTATGCCCCGACTCTTGTACGTGCGACCTCCGCTCAAGAACCCTGCAACACTGGGCATTTGAAAACGAAGGGCCCAGGGAAGAAACATTTAAAAATAACATTAACGTGAGTGGACAAAAATAAAAGAATAAAAGATAAATATCTTTTACTGCTTTTCCGTTAGTTTTCCAAAATCCAATTGCACGCAATTCATAGAAAATGAATAGATAAATCGTAAAGCAAATCCCTTTGCTCAAATCCATAAGTAAATGTGGGGTATTAACCTCAACCACGAGAAACAACTGACCCGCTCTACCACGAGAGGGTCTATTGACCAGCTCAATCGGAGAGGGTCCCATGACCTGCTCTATTCGGGAGGGTCCAACCGACCAGCTACCACCGAAGAGTGTCCTGACCTGCTCTATCCAGGAGGGTCCTACTGACCAGCTACCACCGAAGAGGGTCAGTAGGACTAGCTACTATCCAGAGAGGGTACCATCTTCATCTGGAGAGGCTTCATGCTAGCATGCAATACATATAACCATATCCTTAAAAATCCTTTAAAATCCTTGTGGAAAAATAAATCAAAAACCAAGTCAAAACTCCCATGACTTTACCCTAAATACATTGGATTTAAAACATTTCCAGGAACCCAAAACCGGTTCTCTGATTTTACTTTAAAATCGTTAAATCCAAAAGCCAAGTTTCCCCTTTTTAAAATAATCCCCCTCCATAACCCAAAATGGTGATAACAATTAAAAACCATATTCCTGAAAAATCCTTTAAAATCACGGGAAAGGTAGGAATCACTTTCCCGGGTCACTTATCTTTGAAAAATAATAAATTCCCAATTTTCCCCAAAATCACCATAAAACTTAAAATGGAGGAAATTCATAAATTGAGGAGAAACTAAATAAAATCTATTGCATGCATTAAATTTAAAATAAAAGTCCACTCACTGTACTTAATGCAGTTTCCTCAATGCTCGAAACACTCCTCGAGCGCCAACTCGAAATATCCACATGGTCGAGTCCAATCCCACGTTCGACCATTGGCTGTAAAATTAAACCAATATATTAGTCTTTAAATCATTGACTTGATCTTTTCCTAGTTTGACTAGGAAATCCTATTTGACCAAGAGTTGACTAAAATCCTTTCTTTTAACAACTTTTCAATCATTACGCTTAAATCTGATTATCGACTCGAAGTTTGGTTTCCGTTTACCCCACCTTAGCACATGTATTTTTCTTTACTAAATCATTTGACGGTAGGTAACACATAGTAATTTGGCCCAAACAACCACTTCACCAATTTACGAGTTATGAGTCGATATATCCGGTATGAAATTATCCAAAATATTTACAGCGCCCAACTCGGTTTCTGACTAAGATTCCTGAGTTGCCTAGAATCTCACTTAAAGATCCGGTTGTCTTAATTTAACCGGTTAACTAAGATTGACCTTTCCTTTTTTCCTTTTGTCGGTCAACTTTTCATAAATGGAAACCTCCTATTTTCGGTAAGTTTTCCACAATTAGCCCGAATTACGATTTAGCAGAACTTTACGACTTAAGATTTAACAAGGGAATCGGTTTCTACCTCTTCGGCACTCTGCTAAAAACTGTTGCTTTGCCGGATTCCGGTCGACTCGCCCGAATTTCGGCAGAGTTTCCCCGTTTTCTCTGAATCACTAAGTTCTCGACATGTTCAACAAAAACAACAAATTAAATACAGTTCAACAAGAACAACAACAGAAACAACGCAGTAGCATTCAACACCACCACTCACCCTCCGCCTGCAACTGCCCCGAACCCAAGCTACTGCCTCTGCTCCAAAACTTCAACAGCTGCCTCCCAACAGCCCTGCCTCAACCTCTGAAGTCCACCAGGCGCCCAAGAACACGCTAGAAACCGTCGCCAGAGGGAGGATCAGAAAACCAGGGAAACATTAAAAAAGAGGGATTCTCGTATTAGCCTCGATTTTAGAGGTTTAAAGGCAAGAAAATGAAGAAGAAGATAAAAGGAGAAGAACCAAACCTCCAGGTGGCCAAACCATGGCCTAAAACGCCGAGGTTGGCCGGAATCCGATCGAACACAGTGGTGCTCGATCTCTGCCATGAATGGACGTTTGGGACATCTAACGACTGGGCTAGGGAGTAGAGGAAGAGAGGAGAAGATTGGTGGTGGTCTGCCGGCGTGTAGTGGCCAGAGTCGCCGGAGCCGGGCGAACACAGCAGCGCTGGCCTTGGGTCGATCTCCTCTGGATTTGGGTTCCTATGGGATTTAAGGACTGGGTTTTAGAGAGGAGAGGAAGAGGATCAGTTTGGTAGGGGTGAGCCGGCGTGTGGTGGCCAGACGGCGGCTCACCGGAGAAGACAGATGTGGGAGAGAGAGACGCATCGAAGAGAGAGAGACGTAGGGGGGGTCTGACCCGAGTCAACCCTCTCCCCAACTATTTATAACGAAACCAACGGCCAAAATTAAAACCCTAAACGATCTGACGGTCCAGATTTAAAGAAGGTAAAAAGTAAAAAGGTTAAATGGTAAAACTATTTACCGGAATAGTAATTAGAAATTACCATAAACTGCAGAAATTCACAGAAAATAGACGGAAGTTCCGGAAAATATTCTGAAAATACCGGGAGACTCGTGTCAACACGTACTAAAACATCGGGTCATTAAACGAGGAATTTGGAGAGTTTAGAAAAACTCAAAAATAAACTCGAACGATAACTTATCAAATTACCGGTCGCAATTAAAAGTTCTCGGTAACTCACAAGCCCTTGTAAAAGGTAATTTTAGGTACGGGGTGTTACACCAGGCCCATGGGATCATTTTTCTAGACCCGGCCCGACCTATTAAGATAACGTACTTGGACCGTGTCGGGCCGGTAACGTGCTTGTGCCGTGCCGGACTACTTTTAAACGTGTCGTGTCCGTGCTTTACGGCCCGTTTAGAATGTTAAAAGTTTTGAATTTATTATCGATTTTCCCAAGATTCTAATGACGTGGAGTGTTATTTGCCTTTAGATCTATAATTTACCGTTGAGAGCAAATCTAGTCAATTCATCACCTTAGCTTGAATAGTACGTTGGTTCTCTTCCCTTCATGAATTGACTACACATGTACCTATATTGACTATAGAAACTATAAATTTGATCACAGATAGCAGTATATGTGGCATTTGGGGCAAACTCAGCTGCGTTTCAGGCTGCACTGGTAGCACTGAAAGGTATACCAGAATTTCAGTGGATGAAGTTGTGCAACAAATACTCCAGATTCTGCTTTCAGATCGGTGGAGCTTTGTCATGTGGATACTTAGCATGCCTCCTCATGATCCTCATCTCCTTCATCACCTACTTTAAGCTATTTAGGCTATACTCACCCAAGAAATTGTTTCTCTTAAAGAGCACATCAGGGTGAGACCAATATCTGCATGCATGTAATTTATGTATGTTGTTGGAGAAAAAATGCTATCAGCTGGTTGACCTTTATATATTTTGAATAATTACAGGAGTAATACAATGATGGACGCAGATTAGACTTATGTGCTTGAATTTTAACCTTACTTACGAATTCAATCGTGTGTGTGGACAAAGGAAAAATAGAAAGAAAACTAATACATGTGTTATCGTTAGAACCAAAAATCTATTTTTTAAGTGCTTAATTATGCAAGTTAGTTTGTGGTATTAGACTACTATTCAACCGAAAATGGTGTGTGGACAAAGGAAAAATAGAAAGAAAACTAATACATGTGTTATCGTTAGAACCAAAAATCTATTTTTTAAGTGCTTAATTATGCAAGTTAGTTTGTGGTATTAGACTACTATTCACCCGAAAATTCTTATATGTATTATGTGAACCAACTATCACTCACCAATCATAATTAATCATTTTATTTAGTCAGCTAAATAGCACTAACATAGATGCTAACACCGTTAGCATAAATTAAGACATGGTAAAGTACAAAGATGCGATGCGATGCTTGGCTTTTATCTTTTTATTTTTATTTTTTTCCTTTTTTGATACACAATTAAGACTTTCTTTTAGTGAAACTTTTTATCCTTTAGTTATTTTGTTTAAAACGTAATAAGGGCTAGAAAATGAGAAAACTACATGGTAGTACCTAACCAAATATCACCTTCTATAATCTTTTAACAAAATTGCAACTTTCTATAATCTTTTAACGAAATAGGACACCAGTTTAGACCGAAAACGAATAGCCACATGCTCAACCAGAATTTTAATTGTTAGATACCAAAATACTTAGGTTATACCCAATAATTACACATTTGTCTCTAAATCTTCTCACTTCCTTTTCTCGTCACCACACCCATATCCCTCAAAACTGATCTCTCTCTCACGACCTTGACGGTAGAGATCATGATGCCGTTCCGATCCAAAAAGGATTCGTGCTCTGCTTCTTCACGTTGTGGTCACCGGAGATCGACAATGGTGATCTCGCCATGAAGGATTAGGGTCTATGGTGAGGGAGACAAAATTTCTGAGGCTGTGAACGACGAATCCAAGGGCGTCGAAACCCAGGCCGAGGCTAAGCGATGGTGGTGGTGGTGGTGGTGAAGTCCTTGACAAAGGTGAAGAGAGGTTTGGATTCTGCATTGAGGATGGTGGGAGGGGAGCGAGAAGCAGTGGCTTATCAAGGATGAAAACATCACCGAAACTAAATGTAACGCATGAAATTTTGCTTGACGGTGTAAGAAATTTTGCTTGACGGTGTAAGAAATTTTGACTAAAAAAAGAAAACACATGCATAAGGAGATGTATGTATGTACGTTATAGTTGTTTTAGAAGGTTGGAATCAAGATGGTTTTTTTCGAGCATTATCCAATAGATTTAAATGACTTTTAGAGTTATCTACAGAGCCAATCTTGAGTTTTCCGGGGTCTAAACGGGAAACAAATTAAATTGGGAGACCTCATCTTCAAGTACATCCACAACTTATTTTCTTTTAAGAAGATTAGTAACAGCATAATATGTATAGAAAATACATGCCCACTTTGTTTTTTTTTTAAAAAAACTATATAGAAAATTAGCAATCTTACCTATATAAATGAATGGAAAAATGTTAAAAACCAAAATGAAGGAATTGAAATTTGAATCAGATATAAAAATATTGTGAGGCCAGTGGGACTCGAACTTAGGACCACCAGCTTTACAAAACTTGTTGACTCTATTACAACAACTTCAGTTTTCATTTATCACTAGTATTTAATCATATATATAAGGTTAGTTTTTTTTAGGTTTCAAATACTCACTTGAGCTCCAGCCTAGTCAATACCGGGCTGTATCCGCCACCTGGGAGAACTTACATCAGAAGATGATTTTTGGGTTTTGAAATTTGATGTTCATGACAGGGATATGGCTTAATAGATAGCACTGCATAATTAGAGGAAGACAAGGAATTTAGACATCAAGTTTGGTTTATAGAAATTGGATCATGAAAGTGATAGTTTGCGACATTTATTATTATTAGGAATGAGGACTTGCTGTGGACTTCGATCACAAAAAGAACAATGATAGAGATGGTGGCTAGTTCTTGGATTTGTTTTCCATTGCTGAACCCTGAAGGTACTTCATACTCGATTACAGGTAGGGAGGCTTCATCCTGGTTAGTGTTTTATACAATGCTTAATGATTTGAAAAAGAAACTATGATTCATTATTTTGAGTTTATGAGATGACTTGAGAGTGAGCGGGGTATAACGACTTCCTTGGGTTATGATCCCCTAAACCATTGGAGGGACCGTACGGGCTGGAGGACGTCTAACATCCTTGTGGTGTGTCGTTTCTCCTAGGTGGTATGGTGTAAATGGACACTCTCGGTACTCCATCAATTGTTATAGACAAAGATCTTCGGTGAAGAGGTAGTTGGCTTAAAAATAGACCAGCCATCAAGTTTGGATTTTTACCCTGGTACTCTTTGATTTTTCAGTTGGTTTTTACATTGAGAAATCTTATTTTTGTTTAATTACTTTATATTCAACTGGCGTCAATTATTATTATTTGGATTTCAAACCTAGTTAGGATTGATGCTTGAGCAGCGACGATGAAAGTCCACCCCTACTATATTTGGTTTTGCAGCACTACCGGAATTAATAGTTTGGCCGACGAAAGATTTTCGTCAGCCTGTTAGCCAAATTCATCAGCTAAAATCTCAACCGATGAGTTATTGTCGGCTAAGATGTCGTCGGCAAAGCCTCGTCGGCTCTGAGTTTAGCCGACAAAATAAAAGTGGTCGTCGGCTATTGTTTAACACTTAGCCGACGAAATTAATTGTCGTCGGCCTCAACCTAAAACTTTGGCCGACGAACTATAAATATTTTGTTGGCCAATTAAAAACACTACAGCCGACGAAATTTACTATAAATCGTAGGCTTTATTTAAAAAAAATTAAAATTAAAATAATATAGCCGACGAAATATAGTACATTTCGTCGGCTAAATACTACTATAGCCGACGAATTAAGCCATATTTTGTCGGCTAAACGTTGAAAAAAATAAAATAAAATACTATAGCTGACGAATTATGGTAAATTTTGTCGGCAATAGTACTTTTTATACTAAAAAAACCATAAAATTTCTAAATTACCATCCAAGCAAGCTGCAAATTACACAAACAATTTCATATAACCAACAACGTACACCATCAAAAGTAGTCTAAACGTTTTGCATTAAATTATTAATTTATAAATTGTTCATAAACTATATAAAATTTATATAGTCTAAACCTTTATCCACGCTAGGAGGAGGTTGCCGTTGAGGAGGTTGCGGCGGCTGAGATAGGGGAATAGGCGTAGGCATGGGCGAAGTCGGAAGTCACTGAAGCTGGGCAGCTAAAAATTCTTACAAGTACTGGAACATCTGCTGCTGTTGTGCCTGCTGGGTTGCATATACTGCCGCATTATACTCTTGTAAAGCGGTTTGGTGTTCCTGTAGCATCTGAACTTCAGCCTCTAGCTGAGTCGTTCTGCTGCTAGTCGAGACTGTTTTTTTTAACTTCCGCCTCTAGCTGGGTCGTTTTGCTGCTAGTCGTTATTAATTAGTAAAATATTTTAAAACGTACTAATTAATAACAATATAATAAATTATTATTTTTAATTACCTGTTTATAAGGGTTGTTGAATTCTGATATCAGAAGCCAATGTCACTCGTACTCCCTGAACTAGAACTCAAGGGGGGTACCAGAACGTTTGTTCTCATGCGTAGTTCAGTGGGTCCGTAACTCGTTCTTTCACTCCTTAAACCTACAGATACCACAAAAAAATTATAAATATTATTAATTACACATATAATTTTGTTTTTTCATTAACTTTCCAACGTACCTTCCCCCATACACAACGTCTGCCCAGGTGTTCCCGAAGTATTCACGGTCTTCTCGAGACGATCCTTCCCGATGTACTTACGGTCTTCTCGAGAGCCTTCCTTGTGACGGGGCCTCTCTTCTTCCTTGTCAGCTTGGCTCCGACGGTGCCTATCACAAATTGATTATTAATAGATTATTCTTATTATGACAATATAAGAAAATAAATTATTTATATTTCATTACCTGAGGGCGTTGGGGCGGACGTGACGGATTCCGACTCTGTCGTCGATGATGATACCCTCGTAGAAATTAAATCTGTACCAATAGGCACGAACTAGTACACTGCTGATGGGGTCAACTGCTGGGGCAGTGGATAAATCGTCCCCCCTAAGTTATCGACGGCCAGTAATGCCGGTATTAACCGCGGAAGGTAGAGAAGAGGCTGTAACATCCCACATCGACCAACGGAGAGGGTGATGTACCATATATGTACATCGGTGACACCCATCTAGCACGAGGCCTTTTGGGAGCTCAGTGGCTTTGGAGGGGATAAGAACTCCGAAGTTAAGCTTGCTAAGCTTAGAGCAATCCCATGATGGGTGACCCCTTGGGAAGTTGCTCTGAGAGCTCTTGGAAACAAAACCGTGAAGGCCGGCGGGCCCAAAGCGGACAATATCGTGTTACGGCGGAGATGGTCCGGGATGTGACAGATTGGTATCAGAGCCACTCTGCCGAGGGGTGCGAGTGTGCCGACGAGGACGTCGGGCCCCTAAGGGCGGTGGATGTAACATCCCACATCGACCAACGGAGAGGGTGATGTACCATATATATGCATCGGTGACACCCATCTAGCACGAGGCCTTTTGGGAGCTCAGTGGATTTGGAGGGGATGAGAACTCCAAAGTTAAGCTTGCTAAGCTTAGAGTAATCCCATGATGGGTGATCCCCTGGGAAGTTGCTCTGAGAGCTCCTGGAAACAAAATCGTGAGGGCCGGCGGGCCCAAAGCGGACAATATCGTGCTATGGCGGAGATGATCCGGGATGTGACAGGTGCTAGATGGGTGTCACCGATGTAGTACATCACCCTCTCCGTTGGTCGATGTGGGATGTTACAATCATGATTCAAACTTTTTAAGGATGAAGAAACCGATTTGGATGAGTCCTATGAAGAGCCACGCTATGTTAAGATTGCTGAGGATTATGAAGAACACTACATGCCCTCTAAAAAGTGGAAGATGACATCTCCCTTTGACGACGATGACTCATACAATGTAGGAAGTCTGGATGAGCTTCATGTAGAAATGTATGTAGAACATGAAACAATCATGCTGATTCATGAAGATCATGAAGGCTACAAGACCATGATGGAGAATTGCAAAAGGAGTTCATTAAAGCCCCTACATATAAGTTTGTTGAGCATGTGGATATGGTGATACCTGAATATCTCAAATCAGATAGGGAGATTATTGCCAGGATTGTGAAACGTTAGAGACAACGGAAGAAGAAGAAGAAGAAGAAGAAGAAGAAGAAGAAGAAGAAGAAGAATATATAGTTTGACATCATATATCTCTGTTGCTCCCAAGTTACTTAAATTGCTGCCAAAATACCATGAAATATCTTTGAAGAGGGTCAAACATTCGATTGAACCGCGGCCTAAGCCTCCTGATTATTTTTGCTAAAAAGCTTTTGGGAGGCAGCCCAACCTTCTTTATCTTCTGTGTTTTGTTTGTTTTATTTTTGTTTATTTTGATGTGTTTTGTGTATGTATGTAGGTTAAAGTTGAGAAAACTCTAAATTTAGCTAAAACAGTTCTCTGGGCAGAACACTATGCCGACTTTGGGAGGCTACAGTTTGCAGCTCACAATACCTAAGATGATGTGCCTTATATCAAAAGAAAACCCTATGAGTATATTTTCTATAGGACTTTACATAAGTGGATTTGGAGAATCGAGTCATTCTCAAAACAATTTAAAGCCAGCAAAGTCACTGCCAGAAAAACTGAAATTGTGTAGTACAGCCGGAAAAAGGCCAAAAGAAGGGATACTTCCAGCCATGCAGCAGAGGAAAGCCATATATTTCTGAAAATATTGTTGAGTTAGCTTCGACTTTATTTTGAAGCAATTTTACATTCCGGCAACGCAACTCACCGGAAATTAGGTTTGAATGGGTAAATATCCGTTTTTTAGCTTTTCTCTGCAAATTCTATTTTTCTTCTAACTTTGCAAGGCTGTCATTTTCAAACCATTTGGAGTTAGGAAACGTGCTAGCAATGTCATCTTTCTTCTCCAATTGGAATCTCAGAAATTGGATGTTGCAATAAAAAGTTGTATGAGCTGTAAGTTGGCTACAGTACATAATTAGGGAGTTTTTCTAAACTTTTTCTTAGTCTATTTTATTCCTCTACACTTGTGTGATTCTTTGCATGATCTATATTGTCCTCACATTATGGACAATGTGTAGAATAAGTGTGGGGGAAGGGAATGCACACATTTTGTCAGGACCTACCCCGGGTTAAAACCCCTTTAACCCGAAGTAAATCCTACGGGGATCAGCTCAAGGGAACTTCTTACCGAAACCCCCTTGAAATGGACAACCCTTCCGACAAACCAACTCAGTACTTCCATGAATAATTTAAATCATCCCCAACTCTTGGAGCCATCCTGCTCCCCAAGTCACAACTATGCTTTACTATCCTATTCAACTATCTAAGTTGGGATAATCAGAGCAGTCTACATGAAAATTATACCTAAAACACTATGTGAGCAACAACGGATTAATTGGTTATGTCTCGACTTCGGTACGTGCGACCTCCTCTCAGGAACCCTGCAACATTGGACATTTGAAAACGAAGGGCCTAAAGGAAAACATTTAAAAACAATATTAGCGTGAGTGGACGAAAATCAAATATGAAAAGGTAAAAATCTTTTCATGTTTTCCCTTTGATTTTCCAAAATTCACATGCACGCAATCAATAGAAAATGAATAAATAAATCATAAAATAAATATCTTGGCTCAAATCCATAATTAAAGATGTGGGGTATTAACCACAACCACGAGAAAACAACCGACCAGCTCTACCATGAGAGGGTCTATTGACCAGCTCAATCGGAGAGGGTCTCATGACCCGCTCTATTCGGGAGGGTCCAACCGACCAGCTACCACAGAAGAGGGTCAGACCAGCTACTATCCAGAGAGGGTATCATCTCCATCTAGAGAGGGTCCATGCTAGCATGCAATACATATAACCATATCCTTAAAAATCCTTTAAAAACCTCGTGGTAAAATAAATCGAAAACCAAGTCAAAACTCTAATGACTTTACCCCAAATACATTGGACTTGAAACATTTCCAGGAATCTGAAACCGGTTCCCTGACTTTACTTTAAAATCGTTAAATCCAAGAGCCAAGTTTCTCCTTTTAAAAATAATCCCCCTCCATAGCCCAAAATTCTGATAACAATTAAAAACCATATTCTGGAAAAATCCTTTAAAATCACGGGAAAGGTAGGAACCTATTCCCCAGCTCACTTATCTTTAAAAAGTATTAAATTCCCATTTTCCCAAAAACACCATAAAACTTAAAATGGAGGAAATTCATAAATAAAGGAGAAACTAAATAAAATCTATTGCATGCATTAAATTTAAAATGAAAGTCCACTCACAGACTGAGGCCTTAGCCTGACGAAAACCCGAATTCTGCTAAAGCCAAGTCTCCACAACACCAGCCTCTTCGCGTCCTGTTCCACAATTACTATTAATTTTCCAGACGCTAGAATAATAATTAAATAGCATATGCGTACACATTTAAAGAAGTACAGCTCGCTCATCGGCTTCACATTTCTCAAATTGTCAACTAAAAAATCTCCAATCTTCACCAATAACTTAGGAGTCCTTAAAATAATTCTTAAACCTTATCCGACAATAATCGATGATCGGAATAATATTTAATTATCCGTCAATAATACTAAACTAGAAAATTCGAAAACCTAACCAAAACTCCTCCAAAAATTACCAAATTTAAATCACAGACTCCTCACATTATCTACTATTTAATGGGCATGAAAAACTGCCTAAAAAGTGGCGGCACCGCTGCCAGCTCCATCGCCGGCAGAAATTCCAAAAACCTCCGATCGCCACCAAATTTTGACTGTAGCTTCGTCTCGTCGTGTGGAACAACTTTCTAGTTAAACTCGAAGGCCAATTCAGCCTCTAACTAGGTCAATTACGTGATGAACAGTAAAACCCAAAAAATTTACACTTCAAATCCTCAATTCTCCCTACACACTTCGAATCAAGCTACCAAATTCTAGAGGATTATAGTACTCCTAAAACCCATCCTAATCATATAAAGAACTCAAAAATTGGTGATCTAGGGAGAGAGAAATCCGATCAAGAACAAATTACTGTACACATGATGAACAAATCGAAATTTCTCCCGATTTACGGCGAGTTAGGTCGGAAAAGTTACCTAGGAATGAAGTAGGTAACATAACACGAAAGCGAGTTATGTCTCCTTCATGAGTATCTATGACGATCCTCCCTGAGCTACTGACAGTCTTCTCGAGAGTCGTTCCTATAACATAACATCTCTTCTTCTTTATCGACTTTGACTCTGACAATACCTATCATATGATAAATAAAAGTAATTATTAAAATAAGAGACCTTTCTTAGGTATGAATAACTAATGAAGGAGACAAGCTAGTGGACTAAACGACTTTGACCCAATAAATTCCAACAACCTGATGATATATCATTGTTGAAAAATTGCAGCCCTTTTTGGTGCCAGAAATATGGAAACCTGACTGATGAGTTCGATCGGTGGTCGGTTCCAGACGTGCAGACCGAGTCCACCGTTTACCCAACGCAGACAGGACTGTGCTTACTGCTCAGTAATCTGAGTCCGTATATATCTGTCTTTGCTAGTCCCAATAGGGTTTCTGTAGCAAACGAACACTCCCCACCTTCCCACATCCCAAATCAAATTCTTCGAAAATTCCCCTTGGCGGTGTTTCTGATATTAAAAATGACGAACTTTGTGATGTGTCTGACTGACCGGGCAGACATCAGCTAACTGTTGGATCCTGTATTTGGGAATAGCACTTTGACCTGTATAGCCTTGTCACTAGCTAATAATTTCTCCATTGCTCCCTATATAAATACCCATTGCTCCCAAGCTACTCTTCATTTCCATTATTACCAACACTTGTTAAACTCCAAATTCCAAACTCCAAACTTTATATTTGCAAAACAGCAGTAATGGCTACCAGATACTGCCTTGTGTTTTCGCTTGCTGTTATCATTGGTTCATTGATGGTTATCTCTTCTCCTAGTAATTTCAATCAGGATTTTGAGATTACATGGGGCAATGGCCGTGCTAAGATACTAAACAACAACGAGCTTCTTGTACTCTCCCTCGATAGAATCTCAGGGTCAGGATTCCAGTCTAAGAACGAGTATCTATTTGGTAAGACTGATATGCAGCTCAAGCTTGTCCCTGGAAACTCTGCTGGCACTGTCACCGCCTATTATGTAAGTTTCATTTTCAGTGTTTTGATCATAATCAATTGCCTAGCCTCTTATGCACCATACCAAACCGCTACCCTAAAGAAAAGTACAAAACCAACTCCTATCTAAAGTACTGTATAGTATAAATTGATAATTTGACTAGCTTTGGCATCATAACATGTAGTTTTACGGTAATTACGCGCGCATGTAGTAATATTCTAAACCATTTTCTCTTTGTTCGCATCATACCATGTAGTTTTTACCGTAATTACACGCACATGTTGTAATATTCTAAATCATACTGTCAAACCATATTGTTTTACTTTGCTTTCGTGATTTGATCTTAATCATCTGTCAAAACTTATAGTATTAAAGTAACGTGTAAATTGATAATTTCAAAACATAACATGTAATTTACTGGTAAGAATAAAATTTAACAATGATTACAGAACACATGTACGTAGTAATATTCTAAACCATATTCTTTTTGTGTATATGGGGGATTGCAGTTGTCCTCAAAAGGATCAACATGGGATGAGATAGATTTCGAGTTCTTGGGTAACTTGAGTGGTGATCCGTACACCATCCACACCAATGTGTATAGCCAAGGTAAGGGCGATAGAGAGCAACAGTTCCTTCTTTGGTTTGACCCAACTACCGACTTTCACACATATTCCATTCTTTGGAACCCTCGAACCATTGTGTAAGTAGCGATCAAATTAAACTGTTCTCGAATCATGTTTCCCTAAAGAGGGTTAGAATCACATATATGAAGTTTTTAACCAAATAACAATGTGACGATGTCTCAACCTTAACATTCTGCAATTTCTAAGCCTTATTGACATATGTGGTTCATTTTTCTCCTTGGTAATAGATTCTATGTTGATGGCACCCCAATAAGAGAGTTCAAGAACTTGGACTCAATTGGTGTTCCATTCCCAAAGGACCAGCCGATGAGATTACACTCTAGCCTGTGGAGTGCAGATGACTGGGCTACAAGGGGAGGTCTGGTTAAAACAGACTGGACCAAAGCACCTTTCGTTGCTTCTTATAGGAACTTCAACGCCAATAATGCCTGTATCTGGTCCTCTGGAACATCTTCCTGCTCTTCACCGTCCACTAAAGGTGGATGGCTCTCACAAGAGTTGGATTTAGCAAGTAAGCAAAAATTGCAAATGGTGCAAGAGAAGTTCATGATCTACAACTACTGCGCAGACACAAAGAGGTTTCCCCAAGGTTTTCCAAAAGAGTGCAGAGTGTCCAAGGAAATCCCAAAATAAAATTTCCTTATTCTCAAACGCTGTGAATTTCCATAATATGTTTATGTATTATAGGTTGTTAATATAAAACACCATGCAGTAATTAGTAGTATCTCTCTTGTTCTTACATTTTGATCAAGTAAGGGTGCCAAGGACTCATGGTTGACTGTTGTTTCGACAAGTTTCTCGTGTAACAGTCTTCTTAACTTTTAATTTTTCACTCCTTGTTCCTTATGATCATGCTTTTTACACTTTGCGTACACGACCATATATTTTATTGTTCGTGTGCTGTAGTTTCCTGATATAAGTATATATGATGAACTTCTTGTAAAAATTATATTAATTGGATCACAGAACGATTAAAACATCAACAAATGAAAGAATTGGTGTAAGTATGGACAAGTGTAATCTCTCTAGGAAGTGCTGCATTCCACAGGGAGTCCCTGAGGGAAACGCTTGACATCTGCACAGTAATTGTAGATCATGTAGTTCTTCTGCACCCATTTCATCCTTTCCTGACTTGTATTGTCCAGTTCTTGTGAAAGCCAATCCCCATTAGCACTAGTTGAAGTGCAAGAAGATGCTCCAGAAGATCAAATGCAAGCTTCAGCGTTGAAGTTCCTGTAAGAGGCAGTGAAAGGAGCTGCATTCCAATCTGTCTTCACAAGTCCACCTCTTGTTGCCCAATCGTCGGCGTTCTAGAGACTCGAGTGGATTCTCATCGCTTGGCTCTTCAAGAATGGAACACCGTTCGACTCTTGATTCTTGAACTCTCTAATGGGAGTGCCATCAACTGAAAAACTGAAACACACAACAAATAGCAATTAGTCTATGAATAATAGAGAAACATGTTACTTCAGCTAGTGTAATATAACAGCTAGTGGCATGGGGTGCTTACACAATGCGCTGTGGATTCCAGAGAATGGAATAGGCGTGGAAATCAGTTGTTGGGAACCAGAGGTAGAATTGCTGCTCTCTGTTTCCTTTGCCTTGGCTGAAGATGTTGGTATGAAGAATGTAAGGGTCGTAACTCAGGTTACCCAAGAACTCGAAGTCTATCTCATCCCATATAGACCCTTCTGATTTTAACTGCACAAGTTAAGGAAACAACATTAAGAACTCGATCTAACTATACTGATTCCCAAAAGGAATCGTGCAGGATAGGTTGAACCAAAGTCAAGAATTAATTTAAGATGAAGACTTACATAGTAGGTAGTGACGGTGCCAGCAGAGTTTCCGGCGACAAGCATGAGCTGCATGTCAATTTTTCCAAATAGATATTTTGTCAGCTGAATCATATTAAGAATGTAATATTGTAATTATATCGTAAATTTATACTTACCAATTGTATTCCTTATGATTTCTTATATAAACCTCCAATGTGAGTGGAATAAGATATTAGACAATTCATTTTTCTATCTTCATTATATTTAAGTTGGTATCAGAGTAAAGATCCTAGAAGACTATCTCTTTGTTTTGTTGTTCAATTTAAAGAGTTTTAACCGGCGTTAGGGTTTTTCTTCTTGATTTTGTTTACGTCAAGTCTTTCGCGTTTCACCGTGGATTCATCGTTTTTTAGGGTTTCAATCGTTAGATCCGAACAAGGTCGTCTTCTACCCAGCTTCGTCTCCTTCCAGTAGAGACAACCTTTGTCCTCTTACTTTGGGCACCCAAAATTATCTTTTGGCTTCTTCTCAAAGTGTTTGTCTTCTGCTTCTTCAGCCAAAGCAAGGCCAGATTTCTCAATCAATCCGGATTTCTTCACCGGCGACGTCTTCGTCATCATCACCAAAAGCCATCTTCGTCTTCAGTTCAGACCACCACAACCTCTATCTGCTCAGGGTTGTCTCCGTCGTCAGACCCGCTTCAGTCTCCAGAAGCCTCTTCGAGTTCCAGCTTGCAATTTCCGAAGCTTTACTCAATCTTCTCTAGAAGCTTTGCTCAAACTTCCCCACCGGCAATTCCCATCGAATCCGGCTGTCTCAGACCCGCTGCAATTCCCGATCCAGTGACCTACCCGGCAGTTCTGACCCCCCCAGAAGAAAACGACCCGCCTAGCAGATCGAGTCTGACCCGACCCAACTCGACCCGACCCAGTCACAGATTTGACCCGACCCGACCCAGCTAGATCCAACCCGGTACAGATCTGACGACCCGACCTGATAGACCAGACCAGACCCTGACGACCCGACCTGACAGACCCAACCTAGTCAGCAGATCCGATCTGATCCAGCTCATCTTATCCAATACACAGATTTGTGACCGGGAGAAGAAAAGAAAATGACTTGTGTGTACGTTAGAAATTTGAGTTCCTGGGTCTTAGAGGAAGAGCTTAAAATTGAGTTCCGCAAATTTAGGGTTATAAGGAGGATATGGGTTGCAAAGAGGCCATCAGGTTTTGTTTTTATTGATTTTAAGGATAATAGAGATGTTGAGGATGTTCGAGAATTAGATGTCACAATGATTGGAGGGTTGAACTTTCACATAACTCTATACATGCAGTGAAGCACAACATCAATAACGGCAATATTTCTGCGACCAAAAAACCACGTGAAAGTGGTAAGATCAGTATGGCTTTGAAAATCTCTAATTTTGTTAGTTCTTGATAAGAGCATAAAATGTGACATTCTTAATGTGTTATTACCTCCATTTGTACCTTGTTTATCTCTTAATGTCTTAGATTAGAGTCATAATTTAGAATCAGGAGTTTTTGGTAGAGTTGTTGTAAAACATGTTCAACATAGAGGAGTAATGTAGAAAATTGTCAAAAACCGATTTGTGGATTCTTAGATATGTTTTGATGATTCTATGAAGTTTTTACATTGTCATAAATTGATTTAACTTTTTTCATACTTAGGTGACATGTAGAAGAGTTCATGGGAGAAAGAATCAAGAGAATCGGAGCTATGGAAGACAGCAACATCAAAGGGGCCGAGAGTAGCAAAAGTAGGAATTTTCTGGGCACATCACCCAACTTAAAAATTTCTCCAGGACTACTCACAAGGAATTAGAAAATGTATCATATATGCACTGAAATCTGTGTGAGTCTAGTTTCTAAATCTTTTAGAATCTCAGCAATCCAATTTCGGAGGTCAGTCTGCCGAAACAGTGCAGCTTAGTACTACCGAGAGGAAGTGTTCCTGATGGACCTCAGTGAGCAAAGCAACCGATCCATGAAGCCTAGTACATGAAGGGAAGTCCAATGAAGAATTAGAAGTCCAAAATTCGGTCAAAGAAGCCTCTAGAATATCCAAGTCTTGTTGACCAAGCAAACCAAGTTCAAGAAGAAAAAGCAAAACCTATTTGGTTTAGAACATGTGGATGCCGACCCTATATGTATATTCCTCTATAAATAGGCTTGTATTTGGAAAAAAAATCATCATCACTACATTGTCATTACATAGCCGAAACTCTACCAAAACCTATACAGAAAAATACTTAGTCGATTCATCCACCACAAGTCATACAAATCCTTCCATCTTTCCACCGAATTCCCCACACTTGCCGAACCCTTTTAATGTTGTAAGAGTGTGATTTTCTCATGGATATTTACATTATTTTCTGTATAATTTCGAATTCTAATGTAATATGTTGTTCGATTTTGGTTTTATTTATCAAACATGGTTTCGAATTTCTTTGTAATCTTTGATTGTTCTATGTTTTGATTTATAACTTCTTGAACATATGATGATTTTGTGATTTAGTTTTAGGGGCAATAGCATGTTCTTATGTATTCTTGATTTCTAATTGATTAATTGTCATGAATTCGTGCATCTAAATCAATCCTTGAGGTTGCCTTGGCCAAGATTGTTCTTATGGTGCGGTTTCATCTACCATAATAATTTTAGATCGATTCATACGTAAAGTTGTCTTGGTCTTTGTTATTAACTTAAGGCGGATATAATTCTGATAATTTGCATGCTAATAGGATGAGTGACGTCATGCCTTAGATCATATTTCCGATTGACTCTTGTGTTTAAGTTTTTCTTATTTAATCTCTACGCAACGTGTCTTTAAATGAGTTACCATTCATGTTTAGGATCAAGTGCAAAGATGGTTCTAAATACTTGAGAAGTCTTAACGATTAGATAACTGCAACGGCTCTAATTAGAATCAGAATTGGTTAGTGTCTAGGATAATTTGAACAATGCTGCCCGGTCTTGCATGTAATTGTTATGTGTTCTTGGTTGTTTTTCGTGTTATGTGTTGCATGAGTATGTTGATCACTTGTATATAGTAGCTTATATGTAGTAGCTTAGGTTTAATTTTCATTAGGTTATTTGTTAGAAAAATCAATCTTAACCCCTAATATTTCAATGTATATATGTTTATACTTGTATATTATGTGACAGATAATTATATATGCAATGTATATATATATATGCATATTTCTTTATAAGTTGTTTGTTTTCTCTTCGTTCGATCACCCTTTGGTGTCCCCGGCTAGAACGATCCCTACTTTTCCATACTACTAACAATTGCAGGGTAATTAAACTGAGAGTTGTCATACCTCGGTCCCGACAAGACGTCAATTTTTAGCGTCGTTGCCGGGGATGCCAAGAAGAATCGAAGAAGATGTTGAATAATTTTTATTTTTGGTTTTCAGCTTGTAATTAATTTTGGCCGATTTGTATATTTAAGTTTTGATGTTCGATTTTGATTTATATATATGTTGTAATAACTTAGTTTAAATTCTAGGAAGTTTATGGTTTTATGTATGCTTGAGTTTATTGTAGTTTTTAAAATGTAACATGTAGGGAGAAGCCACTTTTGTTAATCTTAGCTCAAACCCTTCATGTTATCTGCGGATTTCATGAGGTTAAGAGCGTCTTGATTAACATTTGTAGACTGGTCTAGTGACTCGTGTTTGTTCTTAACTGAGTAATGGGCAAGTTATTATCCGTAGATATGGTTCTCAGGTTTGTTTCACTGGATCTCAAGGTCATAGACTGATATCTTTTCTCTGTGAATGGGTCGATAGAGAGTTCGCTCTCCGTGATTACTAAACGAGTCTTGCCTGGTTCCTGTAGGGGGTTCGCCCTCCGTGGATCTTAACAACACTGCCTTCTGAAACAACGGAACCCGCTCGAACTAGCCAAATGCTTGGGCCGAAGCATCACCACATTTTAAAGGCTAGAATTTACTTGAACATATATGACGCCATAAGCTGCACACGAATTGGCTTTAATTTTTGAGGTATAACGGATGAAACATAACACTACTTTAGGCTGTATTAGTCTATTGCATAGTGGTCTTCCCTGCTCCACGTACCCTGAAAATTAGGATTTAATAAAGTCAACTAGAAACATTTTAGGTTGTCGACATCTTGTGCTTAAAAGTGTTATGTGCCTATGTGATGCCGTGTGTCCTATATGTTCTAATTGCTTGCTTTGTTAATACCATGTCATGCCGTGTATCATATGTGTTTATATTGTTATGCCATGTGCCATGTTTAGCTAACATTCGTTGTTTTGCAGGTTTTTGTTTTGTTTTGTTTGCATCATTGCAGGTTCATGTTATCCGGATTGTGTTTGCACTACATTCATTTTGCATGCAATCATACTTGTGTTTTATTGTTTTGCATATCGTGTACATATTGCATTTTTGTGTTGTTTTTTTTGCATGCTCAAGTTGTTGCCACACGAAGTGGCAAAGCATTGATGCCGCCACCTCCTAAGCCTAAAACCATAAAGGGACATAGTGCTTTAGACATGGACAATATGGATGATGGTGATGTCGAGCATAAGCATGAGGATGCCGAGCATGGACTTGGCGCAAATCAAGGATAGCAATATGAGGAACATTGGAGCCGAGCCATGCAAGAGAGACTTGGAGGCAATGAGAAAGAGGTACTTAGAAGGAGAGTGTGCCGATCTCTGAAGCACAAAAAGGTAAAAATTCGAACTCTAGTGATTTAGTTTCAACTAATCACTCTTTTTGTCTACCTTTTCCTTCTAGGTTCGCTAAGAGCAAGAAAGAGAAATCTGATGAGGAAGTGTTGAAGATTTTTAGAAAGGTAAATGTGAACCTACCCTTATTGGAGTGCATTCAACAAATACCAAGGTATGCTAAATTTTTGAAAGAACTCTGCACAACAAGAAGACACACAAGGGAGACTCAAGTTGTTAAGATGAGTGAGACGGTTTCAGCCGTGCTCCAACGGAAGATGCTGCCAAAAATGAAGGATCCGGGAAGTTTCAACATCCCATGTGTTATTGGTTCTACACCATTTGAGAGTGTTATGCTAGACTTAGGGGCTTCCATTAATATTATGCCTTACAATGTTATCAATCTCTAGGTTTAGGACCTCTTAAAACTGATAATGTTGTGATTCAATTGACGGATTCTTCTAACAAGTATCCTAAGAGATATGTTGAGGATGTTCTTGTGCAGGTCAATCAACTAATATTTCCTGTAGATTTTTATGTGCTAGATATAGAGGAGTCAAGCATGAATTCGACACAACTATTGTTAAGACGACCCTTCATAAGGACAACAAGAACACAGATTGATGTTGCCGAAGGCAACTTCACAATGGAGTTCGATGGTGAGGTGATTAAGTTCAACGTTTTAACGCCATGAGATACCCCATTGCCGATCTCAAGGAGGGAGGAATGGAAGACGTTGTGGAGGTCGTTGCACAATGTGTGACGTCTCCATTTCAAGCATAGCAACTAGCTATCAAGCAAGGGGCTGGATTTGACAAAAATGGAGACTGGGATGGGGACGCTCGGCATAATCTTGAGCCAAGAATACGTGAGGTTGTTGCCGAGCTAGAGGCACAACCTTACACCAAGAAGTACAATTCTCATTTGTCAATTCCCATTACCACTAACAAAATTTTACCATCTGTGCAACAGACCCCAAAGTTAGAGCTAAAAGCTCTCCCCAAGCACTTGAAGTATGTATTTCTAGGAGATGAGGACACTTTACCAGTTATTATGTCTTCATTGTTGAGTGAGCAACAAGAGATCAAGCTAGTTGACGTTTTGAAGAGGAATATGGCTGCCATAGGCTGGACTTTAGCAGATATCAAGGGAATAAGCCCAATTAAATGTGTTCATAGGATACTATTGGAGGAAGGAGCGAAACCAACAAGAGAGAGACAATGACGACTGCATCCTCCAATGATGAAAGTTGTAAAGGACGAGGTGATCAAATTATTAGATTGTGGAGTGATATATCTGATCTCAAATAGTCAATGGATTTCACCCGTCCAAGTCATACCAAAGAAGAGTGGATTCACCGTCATAGAGAATGAGAAGAACGATCTTGTACCACAAAGGTTAGTGACGGGATTTCGGATGTGCATCGAGTATAGAAGACTCAATGCAACAACGAGGAAAGATCACATGTCGTTACCATTCATGGACCAAATGCTCGAGAGGTTAGCCAGCCACGAATTTTATTGCTTTCTTGATGGTTATAGTGGCTACAATCAGATTATGATACACCCGGACGATCAAGAGAACACGACGTTAACATGCCATTTGGCACGTTTGCATATAGACGCATGCCAATGCGCTAGGTACGTTTCAACGTTGTATGTATTCTATTTTTTCGGATTATATTGAGAATATCATTGAGGTTTTTATGGATAACTTTAGTGTTTATGGTAAAAACTTTGATGCATTTTTGAGGAATTTAGAATTAATTTTAGAACGGTGTGTAGAAACTAACCTTGTACTTAATTGGGAAAAGTGTCATTTCATGGTAAATCAAGGGATAGTTTTGGGACATTGTTTCGGCAAGGGTAATAGAAGTTGATAAGGCTAAGATTGATATTATGCATCATTTACCCTCACCTTCAACGGTGAGAGAGGTTCATTCGTTTCTTGGCCATGCAGGATTCTATAGGAGATTCATCAAGGACTTTTCTTTAGTGGCAAAACCACTTACTTCCCTTTTGCAAAAGAATGTGCCGTTCGAGTGGACGAAGGAGTGCGAGGATGCGTTTGTGCAACTTAAGGACTTGTTGACTTCGACACCTATCATGACTCTACCGGATTGGAGTTTGCCATTCGAGCTCATGTGTGACACCTCAGACTATGTTGTTGGAGCCGTTCTCGGCCAAAGGAAGGAGAAGAAGCCATGCGCCATTTACAATGCTTCGCGGACATTGAATGATGCTCAATTGAATTACTCAACAACGGAAAAGGAACTCTTAGCGGTTGTTTTTGCTTTAGAAAAATTTTGATCTTATCTTTTGAATTCTAAAGTTGTTGTGTATAGTGATCATGCAGTATTAAGGTACTTGATGACAAAGAAGGATGCGAAGCCGAAGCTCATTCGATGGATTCTTTTGCTTCAAGAGTTTGCTATCGAGATCAAGGATAAGAAGGGAACCGAAAACATGGTGGCGGATCACTTGAGCCGAATTGTGCAAGAGGGGAGCCGCTTCCATTGTTGGAGATGTTTCCGGATGAGCAATTGTATAGGTTGGATGTGAAGGAGCCTTGGTATGCCGATTTAGTAAATTATCTTGTGTCTAGGAAGCTTCTTAGCACCATGCCGTATGCAACCAAAGTTCGGCTCAAGAAGGAGGCTTGACATTACATGTGAGACGCACCATACTTGTGGAGACAATGTGGAGACCAAGTCATCCGACGATGTGTTCTCGAAGACGAGCATAAGTCCATCCTTGATTTTTGTCACAAAGAGGCGTGTGAAAACCATTTTAGACCGAAGAGGACAGCCAGGAAGGTACTTGAGGCCGGTTTCTTTTGGCCAACGATATTCAAAGATGCTTATACTACTTGCTTGACGTGTGATCGTTGCCAACGAACAGGTAATTTAGGTAAGAGAGATCAAATGCCCCAAACTCTATCATTGTTGTTGAAATTTTTAATGTTTGGAGAATTGATTTCATGGGACCTTTTCCTTCTTCTAAGGGTTTCTTTTATATTTTATTGGCTGTTGATTATGTTTCTAAGTGGGTGGAGACAAAAGCCACCAAGACTAATGATTCTAAAGTTGTTGCAGGATTTTTGAGAACTAACATATTTTCTAGGTTTGGAGTTTCAAGAGTTTTGATAAGTGATGGAGGTTCTCACTTTTGCAACCACACCATAGAGGCTTTACTCAAGAAGTATGGAGTCACTCACAAGATATTAACGCCATATCACCCTCAAACTAGTGGAATGGCCGAAGTATCAAACCGAGAGATCAAGTAGATTTTGGAAAAACTGTAGGTCTAACAAGGAAGGATTGGAGCGATCGTTCAGACGACGCATTGTGGTCCTATAGGACAGCATACAAGACGTCTATTGGGATGTCCCCTTTTTGGCTCATCTATGGGAAAACATGTCATTTGTCGGTTGAGCTTGAACATAGAGCATGGTGGGCGGTGAATGGTGGGCGGTGAAGCAATTCAACATGGACCTAGATTCAGCTGGATTACATAGAAAGCTACAACTTTGTGAGCTTGAGGAGATTAGGAACGAAGCTTATGATTTATAAGGAGAAAACGAAGGCTTATCATGACAAGATGATAAGGGGAAAGAATTTCGACATCGGGCAGCAAGTCCTCTTATTCAACACAAGACTTAAAATTTTTCCAGGTAAACTTCGTTCACGTTGGCAAGGTCCATTTGTTATAACTAATGTGTTTGCTCATGGTGCCATTGAGATTCAAAGAAAAACATCAGGAAATACGTTTAAGGTGAATGGTCATAGACTTAAGCCTTATTACGAGACATTTAAGGAGCAAAACATTGAGGAGCAAAAAGTTGAAGACCCACAGGATGGAGAGTGACGCCATTTTGAAGATGAAGAGTCTAGGCTAAGAGACTATAAACATTAAGCGTTGCATGGGAGGCAACACATTTCAACCGTAGCTGTGGAGGAGCCATCAGCGAGTGTTTGAATATTTCCTATTCCTTTACTTTTATTGGTTGAATTGTATATGTGTTTGTTATGTGACTTAGACGCATGCTTAGGAAATTATGACATGATTTTGGGTTTTACATTGAGGACAATGTAATTTTCTAAGTGTGGGGTAGAGGTTTACATAATAACATGTTTGTTTGAGTCATTTAATTATAGTTTTGAGTCATAAAAAAATTCAATTTATGTTTTGTGAGTTTGTTTTCGTTGAGTCGTAGGATGCCCCTAAAACAAAGTCAATGATGATTATATCTTTGAATGCATAGATAATGGTTTGACAATTACTTAAAGAAATTGTAAGTTTCATAGAGATTATGGATTGATATGAACATTTGAGATTTGATTGATTTTGAAGCATGCATGTTTGGTTAATTTGTTTCCATAACAACCCATGTGAGCTATTGAGTCTAAATGCTTTCTTCTTGAGTAATAATATGCCAATTTTTTCGAAATTCACTATCATAAACCTCATTATTCTTTGCATATTCAACAAGTATGTGATATAGCTTTTTAATGGACTCTAGAACTTGCTCATGTGATTTTTGAAACTTTATAATCATAATATGTCTTGATTTTGAAAGTGATTGAATTTAATCTCTTTAGGATTACCACCATAGCCAAATAAAACATATGTCTATTTTGTGCCCGTAGTGAGACTCCTTAGTTTTAACCCCTTTGAGCCTACGTTAAGCCTTTTATTTCATCATCTTTAAACAGAATTCATCTCCTTTTCACTCCCTTCTTAAACACAACTCTTTCATATGCTACCAATACCTCATCTTCATCCTCAACTTCATCCTCGAAAGTAATTCCTGAATCTAACATCATCTTCATACAATCTGTCAAAAGCTTTTCTTAATTACCAAGCTGTGTCCAATATAAATTAAGTGAAATTCCACATTGGCGGAACATCCAAGATGCAAACCTTCTTGCATTCTACTTTCTCCTTCTCTACACATTTTTGAAATTAATCTAATCTTGCACCTGACCCCGAACATACCACACAACATTCCTTGTTACAACCACAAAATTCTACATCTTCTTTAGACCGGATCTCATAATGATGTTGATGATGTGAGCTAAACACCTCACATGTATAAACCTACCTCCAAGCATCGGTCTATTCACCCGACTGCACATTTTTTCCTGATATAATCAATGGCAACCTTGTTCGCAGATGCATTGTCAATAGAAATGCGTAAACCTTATCTATTGACCAATCATGGATGTAACCCTTTAAGATTTGACCAATTGTGACACCTTCATGATTTGGAATCACGCAAAAGGCAAGCACTCTCTTATGCATATTCCAATTCCTATCAATAAAATGGGCAGTAACTACCATGTAGTTTATGTTTTGACAAGATGTCCAAGTGTCTATTTTCAAAGAAACACAATGAGATTTCAATTCCTTCTTCAACTCTTCCTTCTTCTCATCATACATACACAGAAAGTTATTATCACTTCTCTACCTTGAACTTTAAACAAAGGGACAGTAAGACTACAAAAGTGTTTAAAACCAGCTTTTTCAATCTGACTAAAATGAAGTTCATCAACAACGATCATATGTGTTGCAGCTTCAATACAACCTTGTTGTGACCAATTGACCAACATTAAACTGCCCCTGGAATAACTAGTGAACACTTGTTGCCCGATTTCACATTAACTCTGCTGAATACATTTTTCAATACATTTCAATGTGCTTCGCAAGTGTTGTAGTACCATTTCTAGATTTATATTCAAACTACATGTCACGGTACTTACAGTGAGCTCTTATATGAATGCCAACCACCTTTTTGACACCATCAACTACCCCCACAACGGATGACTATTCTTTGTGTAATGGCCCCACACATCCGATCTCTCCTTGCCTTTTTCAGGTTTCCCTTTTGTTTTCACAGAAGTAACAATGCTCTTTCCGGCTTCAGTATTTTCGGCTTCAATAGTTGCACTACTATTACTAACTTTCTTCTCTCTACGAGCTTTAGCAACTTCTAGTTGTCTCTGACCAGTTTTGTCTTCTACAATAATAATCTAATCACACTGAATTATCTTAGCTGCAATCTAATTCAGACATGATTCTAAGACCTAGAGAATTGTCTCTCACCATCAACCTCTACCAACAAATATTCATAAAACATAGGGATTGCTTCTATATCTAGATCTATACATATAACAAAGTACACAACACAAGTATTAGAGGACATTTACACAAAGCAGCATCAAAGGCAAAACATATATGTTTCAGTCATATAGAAGAAACCAACAAAGAAGAAGAAGAAGAAGAAGAAGAAGAATATGTTATCTGAGCTACTCCAAAAATCAAGCTGCTTCCCAAAATCGATCTAGCACTTCAATTATCTGAGCTCAAATTAGACCAAATCTTTTTGATTCAAATTTGTTTAACAAGTAATTGCTTAGAGAGGAACTGAGAGAAAAACGAGTTTGCTAAGGCATACCTCGGCGAACTAAAGATTGGAGACGAGATGGCGAGATCGTTAGACGACAACCTCGAAGATAGAGATGGCGATGTCGTTAAACCACGAACTAGAAGATAGAGATGGCGATAGGGCTGGGCACTTTGTACCGCAATCCTGATCTCGTCCCGGTCCTGTACTGAAAATTGGTTGGATGGACGGAACAAAATTTTAAAATGGTGGTACCGTCCCAACATGTCCCTATAGTTTGGAAACTGGACGGGATTAGAACGGAACGAGACCGTCCCAAAAGTATAAATGTACTTATATCCCATCATAACCGTCTGATTTTTAGGATGTATAATATCTTACAATGAACTCAAAACACTCAATAAGATGTCCAAAACCTAAATATAAATTCACAGTACTAGTTCCATACAACAAGAGTTAGATAATTCATTCACATTTGATGATGATGATTATATGAAAGATATCAACCACCACAATGAAACTATGTAGTGATAATTGGAGCTCATTTGATTTTTCAAACTTGAGAGTTTTCTCAGAATCTTAATTAATTAGTTAGATACAAATTACAAACATTTAATTAATTGGTTAGTGATTTCATTTTCAGTTTTACAATTTTTGTTTGTCTTGTACTTATATAGAGTTAGGAGTTTAGAATTAGGGCAATTATATCATGAAATAAGTAACACCATAGAATATATATACACACACACACGCTATGAAGCCCTCATCAATATTGAATGAGTTCATATTAACTTTATAAAAATAGATATAAAATTTATTCAAGAATTTAGAATCAATTTATCTCTTCTATGTTTTTTTTTAATTTTTTTTTTCTATCGTTGCGGGATCCTGATCCCGTTCTGATCTTGTCCCGGTACCGAACGGGATGAAATCCTATCCTATCCCGATAATATATTTTCAGGACAGGACGAGATTCGACGAATCCCGTCTCATGTCCAGCCCTAGATGGCGACGTCGTTAAACCTATTCATGTAGTCATGAAGAAGTTAGAGATGGAGATTTGGCAAAGATTCGTGAAGTTGTGAATAAGTCGTGAAGAAATCAAGATACAGAGAGGATAAGCTGATAGGGTAGTCAAGAGAGGTAGATAGCCAAAGTAGTGTGTTAGGGTTGCCCTAAAGTTCTCTTTTATACCTTTCTTGCCCTACAAATCCAACAGTTTAAAATATATGTAGTTTAAACTTATGGTATTTAGATTCTTGCATTATTATTTTAAAGATCTGATCCTAAACTTCATTAAACGGATCAAATCTATGAAAGAGTGCTTTTTTCATAATCAAGATTTGATCTGATACGTCTTATTCGGATCGGCTCCACTTGAATCCAAACCAAACATGCAGCCCTAGTTGGAGATACACCACAACCACAACCATCTACTTCAAAAATCAAGCCATCTCCGACAGTATCCAACGCACTAACCAAATCCATATCCAACAAAAAAATTTCATCCTCTCATGCCAGCAGTTGTGCATACCTCTTAATCAAACCAATGGTCAAACCGTTCCTAATCTAATATCTCCTCGCAAAATAAGGAAAGAGTAGAATGCATCATCGTAAAAGAAAGACCAGCAGCTTTTAGGTCTCATCGGGGAAACGGTCTCATCCGGGAAACTACCAAAGACGCCCAGTCCACTCTTTGAATCGACTCATTTTCAAGACTGAAAAATACAAATTTACATCATCTTGATCTTAAGTTTCAACTTGAATATCTAAATCATATTTACATGGGCTATATTCAAGAAATAAGGGAACTAAATCCTCTACTCTGTCACTAATCGTATATACACTATAGTGCTATACACCAGACACGTACCAGATCTAATTCTCTCATCCTAGACAGGAAATTAGCATAACAAGAACTCAAGAATTCAAGATATGTAGCAACAGACAAGTGAATAAAGTAAAAATATACTTCATATACATTCAGTCAATCCAAAATACATAAACTATGACAATATAAAACACCAGCCAGCATTCTTGTGCATGATTAGAACACATCAGTGCCTACCTAAAAATACTGGAAGAAACCCAATATGTCAACCAGGAAGGCAAATAAGACATTCACAAATGGATAGAAGACTGATGGAGATAACACCAAAACTTCACGAGTAAAAAAATAAAACATACTTACTGTACAGGCATCTGTACAAGAAGATATTCCTTGCTATCAATCATCAGATCTACAGCAAGTGTCAGTCATTTACCAAGACTAAATCTTTCACTTTTCAATCAGTGCCAATACCTCAAACTTGTGGCTGGTTCTGGTTGATAGGTAAGAGTTAACTTGCAGATTAACATTGAACTGCCAAGACTTGATTCATGGAATAATAATCACCACATACAAAGACTTCATAGCAAGAACCTTATAGCATCTTTGCAATGGCTTCTATTCATCATCTAACTCCACAAGCTGTGCCCGCCTCCTTTCAGCTGCTTTCTTTCTGACAAAGAAACCCCATCTCATAGCTGCCTTGATTTTCAGCCAGCCCACAACAGCTTTGCCAGGACGTGTGCGATCTTCATCAAAATTGGGCATTGGAGATGGCATATATGGGAATGCATATCCATCATCAGGCATATCCATAGAGCCCTGGCCTCCCATACTGAAGATTCTGAGCAAGTGCTGCATATCCTCGTTTTCAAGCATCTCATGACTTCTGAGGCGAATATCTTCCTCTGAAAAGAAGTCATCACCTCCCTTTTCTCGGCTCGTTCCCCAGTCATCTAAAGGATTAACAGAATTAATAGCCTGAAATCCTGATGTTGATGATTGTGGAGGACCAAGGGCAAGCCCAACAGCATTAGCATCATTTGATATGTTTTGAGGCTGAGAGCTGTTGATCAACTGGCCATCTAGTGCAAATGAGGTGCCTTCAAACTGGGTCAAATATCTTGTTGAGAGAATATCATTATACCCTAAAGAGGACAATAGGGAAAAAATATTTATTGAATCACACCACCTCTAGTAGCATCAGTAAATAAATAACATTTTAACTGGATAGTACAGTGCATCTATGCAGGCATTTGATTATGAATGTGTCGGAGAGAGTTCTCAAAATTTAAAGTAAAGCAGGAGAGAAATCCCGTCATCCCAAGAGTTGTACATCTTATATCTCAGTGTCACACATTTACAGTTGGAATAGCAAGGGAAATAATAATATAAGATGCTCAAGTTTTAGGGAAAAAAATTGCTTATTAAAACTTTCTTCAATGAAAACACGTAGTTAACCTTCTTGATCACAAATCCTCAAGCATTTTGAAGATCAATAAAATTGACTGAAACTCATAAGCACATGACTGATTACCTGCCAATTCTAAAAGTACGTATCGGATCATCATGATCGGTCTACACATAAAAGTAGCTCTAGAAAGTAGATATAGGTTATAAGCAAAAACCAAAGAAACGAATCCAAAGCCATCTTTTCATTGAGTTTTTCATTAGTCCATGTTTCATCTTGTTCAGTGCTAAACAGCATGACCAACACAAAATAATGATAATAATAATAATAATAATATGAAACATAAAATTAAATTAAAAACAGAACGACCAACACAAAATCTACAATCCCCAACTTCAATCTCCATAACTACAGGCCATATTCACCAATACTTTTGGAATTTATAGCCTTCATATCTAAACATTACAAAGCCACATACCAACTCCATAATACAGTTGATGCTGTCCATCAGCATAGCATTTCGGTCTACCATTCTCTAAATTTGTATTTGGTTGGGGTGGGGGAAATAAATAGTGATACAAATTTTTGTTCAAGTTTGAGTCATCTTGAAAGCCATATGGGTTGAGGAGTTTCCAGACTATCATATAGCTGCTAAAAAAGAAAACTTTTTAAAGGTCATGATTTTCATATGCCCACAGAGATACTCACCCACTTCAAATCCCAGGGAAAGTTCAGGGCTCTATGCCTAGGAGGGCAAACACACAAAAACAAAACAAAACAAAACAAGAAAATGAAAAAAAACAACTTTAATCAGGCAATAATACTTGCCTCCAATTGGTAGGGGCGAATTAGATAGAAAAGTCTGTTCAGAGGGAATTGAATTTGTAAGCTGAGGCTGCTGGTCTGAAGAACTAGGGTAACTGAGTGAACGCATGCGAAATTCGTTGAGGTCTGCAGCTGACCTCTTATTTTGATTGTTGCTGCTCAGAAGTGACTTACCATCATACTCAATAACCCGATCCCAATTTTCATATGCTTTCTTTACAAGTGTATCTACATAGAGCTGCAAGAACATAAGCATTATATAATGTTATGCACTTGACTATCTAATTAAATAGTATTAATAAAACTGAAATTAAAACGAAATTGAATGAAGTATCTGGATTAGAGGTCGTAGGACCTTCAACAGCCCCAGACTCTAAAAATGACACCCAACTCTCCATGCGATAAAATACAAAATCACGGCCCTAGATCTACCCTTCTGTAAACTATCATATCTCTCAAATACTCCTCGTGGGATGGGAAACTGTTTGTTTTTGGAAATACGCGATAAAATACAAAAGCACGGCCCTAGATCTACTCTTCTGTAAACTATCACATCTCTCAAATATATTCATCATGGGATGGGAAACTGTTTGTTTTTGGAAAATACCATCCTACACCAGAAATTGACCGCTCAAAAGTACAGTTATGGACCATTTAAATAAGCAAACCATAAAGAAAAGGTGAGTATGAATCTACCTTCTGGCTGTCAGAAAGAGTATCAGCAGAATGATACAGTTCCCCAGCAATCAGGCCACTGAGCTCATAGATGTTATTAAAAACAACACCAACATTTCTTGTGTCTTCAGGATAATAAACATAAAGCTTTCCACTAAGGGCGCAAGTCTTTGCATGTTCTATGAGAGCTTCCCACATCTTATTTGACATGCCACTTCCAAGGATCTATAACAGCCAGACAGAAAACTTAAAACATATGTAAGCGTAAAAGAAAACAAAATATACCATATTTTTGTGTTTATAACTCAAATTGAGTGCCACACTTACACTCCGTAATCTTTGAGGATCTTTGACCACAAGCTGAAGAAACTGTTCAACAAAGTGTATTCCTGCACTGTTCAGCCGCTTATGGAATGCCCCATCCTTTCCAATCTTCTCAAGTCTCCATACTTCATCATTTAGTGCTGGGGGGTAATGTTTCTTGTATACTGTCAAGATCAAAAGACAAGAAAAGAAAAAAAAGTCAAAAATTGTGTAAGTGTACTCTAGCCCAAGATAAGTAGGAACAGAGCATAAGCTTACATTCCCCTCTGTGATCTTTAACAGTAAAAGCTTCTGTTTTCGCTTCATGGATGTGCATTCCCTCACAAAATCCTGGTGCAACTTTCAATCCAAGCCTGAACTTCCTGCTCCGTATCCAACTTGAGTTATCAGTAAAAGTCAGATCCCCTATTGTCCCTACCCCTTCCTTCAGTGTCAATTGCAGGTCCCCAGTCAAAAGAGGTCTCTTTCCTTCACGCTCCTTGACCACGTGGCTTTCAAATTCTTCTTGAGTCCAACCTTCATCATCTTCATTGTTAAAATCACCCTCAAGCACAACAATATCTAGCTTTATAGAGGATTCAGGTCCAGATGTTACAACACTGCAAGTGTTCGTATCAACTAAAACAACATGAATTGAAGCTCCCTGCTCGCCTTCAACTTTCCCTCCTGTGAAGATGGGGAGAGCCAGATTGGACTTAAACTGTAGTTGTAAGTTGCGCTCGTTTGAACCTTCAATCCGTTTGGGGGAAGACCTAAAATCTCACAAGTGTCAGAAAGAAAAGAAAATTGCAAATTAAAATGCAAAATTCTACAACTATAATACAAATCCTTTTTGTTTATTGTTGCTTCCTTCTTAATTCATGGTGATGATGATCATCATATCAAGAAGCCCTGCTGAACTCAGTCAGATTATTATCTTATGTTCCCAAGGCACACACATATCAAATGAACAAGAAAGCCAATACATTTTTGACAAAGAGAGACCTGATTCTACAAATTTACAAAGAGATCAAAACATGAACAAGAAAGCTAGCACATTTTGACAAAAGAAACCTGATTCTCCAAATTTAAAAAGAGATCCAAACAAGATTTTAAATTTTGAAAAAGTCACAAGCCTTCAGCATCCATGATGGTCTGACAAAACATATGAACAGCAACATGAAAATATATAGAGAAGCTTTCTTTATAGCAATTTGAGGATTTTTACATAAATAGACTTGACTCTTATATCTTTGAAAATCTATTGCTTTGTCAGCGTAAAATAGACAATTGCTCCTCCTTTTATCATTTAGTGCTTGAAAAGACTTGTTGATTTAAAGTTTAAACAGACATTCACACTCAGACAGTTACACCACCTACATCAGATGCAGAGAAACAAACACTCAAGACTATCTTTTACCTTCCATTAAGTCTTGGAGGGCCCAACTTGGCCAACGCACGTTCCACTTCTTCACTGACCTGTTAAGCAATCAATAAGGTTAATTGGACTAGAAGTCAAATAGCATAACCAGCAACATCAAAAACTATCACTTTTTCTACCAAATAACTACACACGTTATATTACATGGTCTTAAATTGGATATTCATAAGGTGCTCGAACCTCTAATGGTTTACATACTCCTAATTTGCGTCTATTTCAAATAGCATAACAGCAACATCAAAAACTATTACACTTTTTTCTACCAAATAACTACGCACACATTGTTATATTACATCGTCTTAAATTGGATATTCATAAGGTGCTTGAACCTCTAATGGTTTACATACTCCTAATTTGCGTCTATTTTGTACATGACACGTTAAAAACATAATGTACTAGTTAAATTAATCATATGTTTAGGTAATTCTAATTTGTGTCTATTTTGTACACGACACTTTAATAAATGAATATACTACTTACATTAAGCACACAAAATTTGGTTATCCAAATTAGAATTGAATAACTGTTTGAATAAAATAAATTTTGTACACGGCACTTAAATAAATGAATGTACTAGTTACATTAATCACACTCAATTTGGTCATACAAATTTAAATAGATTTCTCTGTTGAAGAACTGTTTATGAATAATATAAAATTTGTGATGAATGGCCTTGCTTGAAAATGATGACAAAGCTGCTGTGTTTTTGGCTCATTGATACAATCTGGAGAATGGAAAGGGGACAACACATTAGCTTTTCTACAAGTTCTAGGAAAGTTAGTCTTTCAAGATTCTATTAGGATTTGTAATAGACTTATGTCTATTAGGTGTAGGAATCCAAAACCATGTTGTATTAGCAGCTCCTATTCAGTATAAATAGGAGCTACAGGGGGTTTTCTAAGGCGAGGACAGATTACACAGAAAACCGGGAGCCAAGGGTGATAGAGAGATCTAGCAGGGAGTTGGGGATTAGCATAGGGATTTCAATAAGTACTTGTAATCAAGTTGTTATTCTCCATAGTGCTAATGATCTCTCAAGAGAGATCACGTAAGTGGATGTAAGCCAGGTTTTGGCTGAACCACTATAAAAATTGGTGCGTGCTGTGTTCTGTTCTCAAGTTCATCTATCCTATAACTTTGCTTAAATCGTATAAAGTACCAAAGACCAGAAGAGATCATAGGGCGCTAAACCAGTAACTTTGCTCCGCGTAGATTCTGTATTACTTGGGAGACAATGAGCATGGATTTCTGTTTGAAAGACAACAAGAACAAGCATGCATTGTTGGTCATGAGAGTTCAGATTTAGCAGGTGACTTACACAAAGGAAGATCTAAAACAAGTAATGGATTTACTTGTGCTAAAGGTTCAGGACGTTGTAGAGCAACTACGGAATCAGCTGAGATATTGTCTACCACTAAAGAAGATTGCATGGCACTAAAAGAAGCTTCTGTAGAGGCGTTATGGCTTAATAGGTTAATGACTGAGTTTGAGATTCAAGAAGAAACTGTGGCGAAGAATGGTGTCATCATTTTGACAAGGAATCAAGTGTTTCAAGGAATGAAGCATGTTGATGTTTGTGATCATCGCACTAAAGATTGGATCAGCTTAGGGAAGATAACAACTGAGGAAGAAACACATTCAAGGGAGAATGTTTCAGATTGTTTGACCAAGAACATTGCCATGGAGAAGTTCAAGCATTGGTTGGACTTGCTCAGTGTCACAGCTTGCTAAGTTGTGGTAGAGCGCCACCTCACTTGAGGTGCGTTGAGGCAAGAAGAATCTTGCCAAAGTGAAGGTTCTTGGAGGTTTGTTCGGGATTACTTCAAGAAGATCAAGATATCTTGAAGGGTGCAACAATCATTTTGGTATCAACTCACCAAGGTAGAGATTGTTGTGTTTTTGGCTCATTGATACAATCTGGAGAATGGAAAGGGGACAACGCTGTAGCTTTTCTACAAGTTCTAGGAAAGTTAGTCTTTCAAGATTCTATTAGGATTTGTAATAGACTTATGTCTATTAGGTTTAGGAATCCAAAACCATGTTGTATCACCAGCCCCTATTCAGTATAAATAAGAGCTGCAAGGGGTTTTCTAACTTGAGGACAGATTACACAGAAAACCGGGAGCCAAGGGTGATAGAGAGATCTAGCAGGGAGTTGGGGATTAGCATAGGGATTTCAATAAGTACTTGTAATCAAGTTGTTATTCTCCATAATGCTAGTGATCTGAGAGATCACGTAAGTCAGGTTTTGGCTGAACCACTATAAAAATTGGTGTGTGCTGTGTTCTGTTCTCCAAGTTCATCTATCCTATAACTTTGCTTAAATCGTATAAAGTACCAGTAAAGACCAGAAGAGATCCTAGGGCGCTAAACCACAATAAAAGCTACTTAAGCGTCTCTAACACCACACGTTAACTTTAAGCCCCCAACTCTACACAAACATTATCTTCATTGTTGAATATGAACAACGTAACTCGGGATCGAAGTCAACACTAGGAATGTATGTGACGTCAAAAACAGTAGCTTCAAAGCCTGGTGGTCATACAAAAAATTTCTACCAAGTTTCTGGATCTAGCGAAGCTGGGATTATAATATAGCAAACTCATAATACATCACATTTAAAACAAGTAGCTTTGAGGAATATCGTTTTTAGTCGAAACCAACCAAAGGTTCAAGTTGAGATAGCTTTGATTTGTAGGAATTACACCAAAAAGAATCAAAAGATGACATTATGCAAAAATGATCCTTTGTATTATTAATTATTCCTATGTGATGTTTGGATAATTTAGATCGGAAGCACATAAAGAAGTGAAGCATAATATTAGAGATGAGTGCCTAAACTTTACACTTTTTTAGAGATTATATCAGTAGTGTTCAGCAGATAATTTGTGCTATGTTAAAAACAGAATGCATGGACACAAACACCCTAAATAAATCTTTCCGAAGACAACTTACAACTCTTCGAAGAATAGGCTCCAGGGACGAGCATAGCTTCTGCAGACTGTCAACCTTCAGAGCTTCTACAATTACACTACAAATACAATTTGTCCAATGGAATATAAAACATGTAATAGTTAGTATTTTGAAGATTTTAACACCAAACATTTTAACTGATGCAAATAAAAAAAATCAGGTTACTCCTAGAATTGGCAACCAAAGTTATGTTCAAAGATCCATTATTAATTCCATATAAAACCCCTAGTGTGACAAAATCCAGATAAGGCTTCCAACTTTAAATTTTGCAACTGGCTAGAATCCTTTTAAAAAACCTAAACCTACCACATTATGTGTCTTTTCTCCCCTACGCCCTCGTAATGTGGCACAAAGAAATGTAATGAAATATAAATACACTACTGAAAGCTATACGAAGATTCATTACGTATTGTTCATGTATACCAAGAAGTACAACCCCCAACAGACAATTTAAATTTCAATGCAACATTAGGCTTGTGGCTTTCGATACTAGAAACTCTGACAGATTTAAAAGCAAATATTACTCCCTTCAACTCCAAATGAACTATTAAATGATTCGGGGTTTAAAACAGCAAGTAAAATGTAACTAAACCTACACACATGTAATCAACATCAGTCTAATCCATCCAATTCGCAACTGAAAACAACCAGATTCAGCTAAATAACTAGTAACCTAGCGAGAGCTGGCCGCTTCCGCTCCGGCTGGTCCTCGTCTCCCCCTTCCGCTTGCCTCTTCCCTCTCATGGAGTTGTTCCTCTCCATGAGCCTAGTTTGCCTCTGCATTTTTTCAGCCCCTTTCTGTAAACCCTAGAATTCCAGATCTGCAACTCCACCACAAAAACGAAACCAAAATTCACATCAAAATATCCATAAACCACAAAAATCCATCTCAAATTTCACAAAAACAATCAATTGCATAACCTCAGTACCTTGCCCTGAGCTGATAATTAAAGTCAATCGGAGAAGCTGAGGCGGCGGTTTTTTGGTGAGAATTTTAGGGAAAAAAGCGCGGGTGAGAATGAGAGAGAGACATTTGGAGAAAGAATCTGGAGGAAGACAAGCCCTGAAATTCTGCAATAATGGATAAAGGTCGGAGAGAGAGTATTAACCTGGCCACTCCTTCAGCTCCAGTGGTCAAATAATTCGGTGTTGCTCGGACCACCGGGACTTGCTGTGGTGTACTGTTTAGCAAAGATAAGAACGGATATTTTGGAATCGAGTCGACAACTTGGATTTGCTAGCTGGGAATGAGGATTACGTGGCGGCAATCATGACCGTCGATTAGGCCGTACAAGCCAATAATATAAAAGATTCTTAAATTACCGGCTGAGAAAAGAAAGGGTTTGAGTGACATCACTGATAGAGCTTGGGCATGCGTCATTTCCGCTTTTGTACATTCATTTTTAGGAAGTTAATTTTAGTGAAAATTTTTATTTATCAATTTATTTTGTTATTTATATGTAAATAGAGTTTGAAATACAAAATTTTACACTGTATCTTAGATGTAAGTAGATCTGATAGGCTAGATTCAATATAGTAAATGATGTGAAATTAAATTTCTTGCTAACAAAATTACAAAATAAAATTAGATTGGTAATTATTTTTAAAAATAAATAAAATAATGGTTGAGAATCAACTCTCTTTCAACAACCAGACATCATGAAAAGAGGAGAAACAAACTTAATCTTTTGAACGAAAATCTCAACTTCAAAACTTATACTCATCAACCCAAGTATGATTCTTTTGGTGTTGTTATTACACTAGTGGATTTTCACTCTTAGCCAACCGAATCTAATCTGTTTTGTCGGCTATGATTTTCTTAGCCGACGAAACTAGTTCCGTCAGCTAGGATAAATAGTTCATCGACTAAGCGCTTCTTAGCCGATGAAAAAAGATCGTCAGGAATTTCTGCCGACTAAACCCTTCTTAGCCGACGGAACTGTGTTCCTAGCTATTTTCGCCGGCTAAGAAAGATCTTAATCGACGGAAAAGTTTATATTCTGTCAGCTAAGATTAAAAATACAGTAACAAATAAGCCATAAGTTGTTTCTTTGAAACTGTACATAAGAAGCAAAATTTTCAAAAAAAAATGACGTCAAATAAGATATGACTAGAATGGTGAAATACGTCAACGGATAAAAAATCACGTAATTCCGGAAAAGTCTCGGTGTCATAGTTGCGGTCAACACAATTTACCATTTTTTCTCTCTATGGGTAGCCCTATCTTCGGCGGCTATTTTTCAGTAAATTTTTATACCACTGCTTGTGTATCATCGATTTGAAAGTATTTGCAGTTGAAGTTTCAGCCAAAATACGTAATTTAGATGGTCAAATAAGGGTTTCCGTGCGTTTAGGAGTTTGACTTACGCGATTGACCGTCCGGATCGAGCCCTTAACATTCTCGGATCAAGTTGAATTTTTTATCATAACCATTTTTTATTATAATAATCATATCATACAGTCGGATTTTCGTTTGTCAAGTTTGATCATCAGAATCACAACTTGTTTACTAAATTTTAATTAAATGTTATGTTTCAAAAACAAACTCTACGTATAACCTTCAAACACAAAAAAGATGTGAAATAAGATATGACCGGAATTGTGAAATACGTCTACGGTTGAAAATCAGGTAATTTTGGTAAAGTCTCGGTGTCTCAAGTTGCGGTCAACCCAATTAACATTTTTTCTCCCTATGAGTAGCCCTATCTTTGGGGGTTATTTTTTCTTATTTTTTTATACCACTGGTTTCGTATCATCAATTTGAAACCATTTTCAGTTGAAGATCCGGCCAAATTACGTAATTTAGACGGTCAAATGACCGTTTCGTGCGTTTAGGGGTTTGACGTACAAGATTAACCATCTGGATCGAGCTCTTAACATTGTCGGATCAAGTTAAATTTTTTACCATATCCATATTTTACTATAATGATTATATCAGACGGTCGGATTTTTGTTTGTCAAGTTTGATTATCAGAATTATAACATCGCCTTAGCCTTTAGCCGACGGAATTAAATAATTCTCTCCTTAGGTATCACTTAGTCGACGGAATTATTGAATTTCGTCGGCTAAGGGTAAAAAAATTCAAAATTGTAGACAAAATTTCAGAAAAATTATTTATCACTTAGTCACTGGAATGATTGCATTCAGTCGGCCAAGAGCTAAAAATTTCAAATTCCTTTCCCCACGCTAAATTTCCCAAAAAATTTCAAAAAAAATCAATTTTTCTTCTTTAAATCCTCTCTTCTCCCCTATCTTCTTCTCCAAACTCTCTCTTCTCTTCTCCAAATGGTGGTTGTGGTGTGTGGTGGTGATGTGTGATGATGGTGGTGTGTGGTGCTGGGTGGTGATGGTGTGTGGTTGTGGTTTTTGGTAGTGGTGGTGGTGGTGTGTGGTTGTGGGTGGTAATGGTGTGTGAAGGTGTGTGCTGGTAGTGTGGTGATGGTTTTTGGTGATGGTGTGTGGTGGTAGTGTGGTGATGGTTTTTTGTGATGGTGTGTGGTGGTGGGTATTGATGGTCTGTAGTGGTGGTTTTTGGTGGTTGTGTGTGGTGGTATTTTTTGGTGATGGTGGTGTGTGGTGGTATATTTTGGTGATGGTGGTGTGTGGTGGTGGTTTATGGTGATGGTTGTGGTGGTATATTTTGGTGATGGTGGTGTGTGGTGGTGGTTTATGGTGATGGTGGTGTGTAGTGGTGGAATTGGAATGGCTGGTGGATTGCCGAAGATCGATCACCTGCGATGGATTTCCGGTGATCGATCCCGTTTTTTTTTAAATTTTTTTGGTTTACCGACGTAATATTCTGTTGGCTAAGAGTTTTTTATTTTTTTTTATTTCAAAATAATTTCTTCGGCTAAGATGATTATTAATTTTTTTTATTTTAAAATATTTTCGTCTCTTAGGAACTTAACCGACATAATTATTCTATCGGTTAAGATCCCAGTAGACAGACCTTAGCAGACGGAAATTCAGTCAACTAGGTTGTCTCTTAGTCAACGAAATAAATTTTTCCATAGGCTAGGGTCTTCACCAACTAATCTTAGTCGACGAAATTTTCGTTGGCTAAGAGCTTAGGAGACGGAAAAATACTCTTAGCAGAAGGAATTGTTATGTTGGCTAAGAGCCATAATCCACTAGTGTTGGTGTTAATCTAACCCTAATTGGCTAATGCAAACCCACACCATACTCTTTTCTTCTCATGATGTTTGTTATTTGACGCAAGCTTGATAATACATAGAAATAAATATACCAAGATCATAAGAGGAAGCTTGCTATCCTACTTCTTTTCCATCATATTGCAAATTAGGTTTAAAGATTTTTAGGATATTTGACTTGTGGGCATTCTTGTTCAAAAGATCACATACAGTTGTTGTTATTCTTGTTCTTCCTCTTTTCATGGCGTCTCTTTGTTAAGGTCACAATTCTCAACCCTAATTTTTGTAAAGTTATTTATACATGAGGAAAAAAATAATTACCAATCCAATTTTATTTTTTTAATTTGTTAGCAAGAAATTCAATTCCACGTCATTTACTATATTGAATCTAGTCCATAAGATGTGCTTAGATCTAATGACTCAGATATAGTGTCAAATTTTGTGTCACTTGAACCGGACTTAATATATGGTCGAATTAAAGCAATAGATATGCTAAAGGAAATAAAACTTCAGAGTTAGTCTTATTCTCGCTTGCAATTTGTTTTTTTATCAAACAAAATTTCATTCAATAAAACTGCAATTACAAAGCAATTACAGTACCTAACAAGGGATTACAACTGATATAAAAAAACTATTAGCTCAGACTACTTATCCTCTCCCCGAACATGCGAGACTGACATGTCTATAAATCTAGAAAGCGTCGAAATGAGCAACCGGTTGAGTTAACTTGATCAACATAAGAAACAATTACTAGGACAGGTACGCTGCCCCATGATCTCCATGCCTAGGATCTCCTCCCTGCAACACATGCTACAATCTCAACATAGGCCAATAATATGCTCGATCAATGGCCGACAAAATTCTGAGTTTTTGTAACAACGAACCAGCAATCCAAAATCAACATTCTATTGGAATCTATGTCGTCATCCTCACGACAGACCCGACACCACGCCTTCCTCTAGTTTGGGTTTGTATCCATCTCAAATCTGATAAATCCAATCCATATTGCACCATCAAGATATCATTGTCGCGACCTTGCAAAACAATCTGACCTTAGAAACAGATCTAGCCATGCCACCATGCCCAGCCGCTGTCACAGACTTGCCGCCACAACACCTCGTCGCTTAGACTAGGGAGAATGAAGCCAAAACCAGTCGTCATGTGGATCCAAATCTTTGTCTCACCACCGCAAATCTCCAATTTGAAGTCGAAACTTCAATCTAGGATCGGATTCACTCTTTACCCACAAAGAAGACCCGTCCGACGACGGCACCGAGTTCGCCGCAGGACAGGTTAGGGGACTAGTTTTATATTTTTTGCTCTCTCTCCACCTCTTCTCGACACCTTTGATTCACTTGCAATTGTTATGATGAGTAGTTATAATTTAAATCTATAAATAAATACATTAACCAAAATGAAGCAAAAAAAGCTAAAGGGTTTTCAGCGCTCTTACGCCAGAAGATGGTTGAAGGTTTGCTTCATGGTAATTGAATATGTGAGCAAGCCCCTATTGTTAATATTTGTTGTTTGTAGACGACAATATGTTGTATGTAAACTATTATGTTAAGCCTATTTTGATTCACTATTATGTAAACATAATAGTTAACATAATTTTTTCATCGGCTAACATAATATATATTAAAATTTTTTTCGTCAGCTAACATAATTTTTTCATCGGCTATAGTCTGTAAACTATAGCAGACAAAATTATAAATGTTTAGCCGAAAAAATAAATAATTTCATCGGCTAAAAGTCCTTATATTTGCAGATCTAGAAAACAGCTCATTTAGAAAAAAACGAGAGAAAAAGTTTGGGTGTTGTCGAAATTGTTGGGTGTCATCGAAATCTATTCAAAATTAGTTTGTGAAGCTATATATAGGTACGCATATGTGTATATATCTTGATTTTGAGTTGATTTAAGAGTTTGAGTGGTTGAGTGGTTTCTCTGCCAAGTTAGGGACTGAACAAGTTCTTGAAGCTGAGCTTTGGGGCATTTTGAAAGGAATGGAGATGGCTTGGCAACATAGTTGTAGTTCCTTGAAAGTTGAAATGGATTCCCTTGTTGCAATTAATTTGGTCTCTTTTGTGATTGATCATCTTCATCCTCTTTACAGCCTTGTGGCAAATTGCAAGGGGTTACTCATTAGGAATTGAAATGTTACCCTTACACATGGTTACAGAGAGAGAGAGTAATTCATTGGCTGATTTGTTAGCAAGTTTTGGTCATGGTTATGAGTCTAGGTACAGATTCTTCAGCTCCCCTCCTACTAATGTTATTCCTCTTTTGAAAGCAGATTGGTTTTAGGTCATGGATTAAGTTTTTTTGGCAAAGGGTCATGATCAAGTTAAAAACAAAGAATATGATGGTATTGAATGATGGTTGACTACATAACCAAAGCAAACCTGATTTCCAAAACACTTCCTATTTTAAAACAGCATTAGCTCTAGCTAGGGCTGGGCGAGGGCCGAGCCTGGCCTACTTTTTCTAGGGCCCAGACCCAGACTACTAACACCTTAACCAGGCCGGTCTTTGTATCAAAAGATATGAGGCCTGAGAAAAACCCGGCCCGGTAAAAGCCCTGACCAGTTTTGTCGGGTTTCGGGCTTGCAAACTCACATTCACATAACTCAGTTTTTCACATCCTCAAAGTCGTAGACCTACAGAAGCAATCTCACAATCTCAATCTTATTGATTGAACAAAATAACATCAAATCAGAAAATGAAAGATGATCGAGATAAGAGATTTGAGAGGAAGAAAGAGATGGAAGTTGAGATGGAAGATATGAAGATATACAGAGGTGGTGGGCTCACTGGAGAGTCTCAAGGTTCAAATCAGAAAATCAATGATCAAATCACTAAAGAGTCTCAAGGATCAAATCAGCCTTACCAGAGGTGGTGGATGACTGAGGAAGAGAGGTGCGTAGGCCGTCGTTGAGAGGTGCATTGGTCGAGACTCGAGTGGTGCAGACGACAAGCGTCATCGAGAGGCATGACTCTGTGTATCTCTAAGGAAGAGAAAAGAAGATCGAGGAAGAAGGAGATGGTGAGGAACTGTGATAAAAGAGGAAAGAGATAGATCGATGTGTTTTTTTGAAATTAAGAGACAGATCGATCTTGAGGAAGAGGGAGTGAGGGACTGTAACTTGAGTTTGAGATTGACAAGCCTGCAAGTTGGTAGTGGTTAGTGTTTGTTTTTTATTACTAGCAATCGTGTGTGGTTGAGCCTATAGTACTAGTTTAGGCCTACTAATCATATCCAATTATTGAGTGACATGTGTCGGGCTTTTGGGCCAAATTTGTTTCTCAAAATTATGGTCCAGGACCGGCCCGACTCGGAATGATAGCAAAAAATTAAGGGCCTGTGAAAAAGCTCGACCCGGTCAGGCCAGCCGGTCCGGTTTGGTTTTTTTTTCTCTTTCAGGTTTTATGCCCACCTTAGCTCTAGCTAGTTAAACAAACACATTGCTCTTCTAAGCCTAGATTAGTTGTGTTTTAAGCTCTTGTCTTTACCTTTGGGCTTCTGTGTAATAATAAAAAAAGCAATGTCATGTTTTAAAATCCATTCGATTGCTCTTTTCCCATTTTTTTAACTTCGGAATGCCACTAAACTGTTATTACATTTTACATAGAACACCTAGCTAGCAACATCTGTAGTTCAAGCTTCTCCAAGCAGATTCAGGTTCATCAAGAATGTATGGAGAACAGCTTATGCTTTAAGATTTACCTGTCCTAACAGCTATTTATAAGACTGTACAAAGAGAATTATTAATATTTGATACCATTTGATTTCTTGATCAAACTAGCAGCTCAATAGGGTTTGGTATAAAAGATTTCTGGTAAAAGTAATTTGGGTTCTCTAGCATTTTTCAAAACGAAAATATTGCCAAAATATTGGGGATAATTTCGAATTTCGGTCCTTGTCAAAAAACAGGACTAAGTCTACTCATCAGGATGTAATTCAACAAACAAGAATGGGCATGCTGTAAATAGAATACTTGAATTATCTACAATGAAGATTTTAGTTGAGTTGAGATTGGCTGAATTCTTCAAGTCTTATGTAAACTTTTCTGAGTGCCTGGTTGCAGATCTTAGGAGATGTGCAGGGTCCGCACATGAGATATATGACATTTCCCAGAGGCCTCATGTAAACACCGTCTTCTCGGAGCTGCTTCAAAAGAGAGCTTGCATACAGTGAACCGTACCTACTCAAAATCCAAAGAACAACATTTCAGTAGAGGTTAGACACATGGCCCTTCATAGAATGTTTCGATGTTTGACCAAAAGTCACTATGACTTCATTACTTTACTTGGAAAATTCATTTTTTGTTATGTATTGAAGTATACACTTCTCAACATCTCTAAGATACCAAATAATTCATGAGGAACACACTTCTTAAGAACATATGTTAGAATATGCAAGAAAAGTCATGAGCCAAATGGTTGGCATGCCGACAATCAATACGGTGTAAGCCTTGGCAAATGGTCTTACAGCTCAATATGTGGTCCAACTGTTAAAACATTGGAATCATACAGTTCTATTCGGTGCTTAAAAGATTCAACATGAAGTTTCATCTTATAAATTCTAAAGACAGCGTGTAGAATAAAAAATTTTCTTCACTGCTGAAAAATTAACATTGTGTTTAGCCAAAGTGTATGGCTGTATGCAGAGCCACCACATAACATCGAAATGCAAAACAAAGTTAAAGATCATACCCAGCATTGCAGCCTTCTGCTTGCAGTTCTAGAGCACAAAGCGTTCCCAGCACAACCACTCTTTTAATTGCAGGATGTGAAGATATTTGATACACTAGTTTGTCATCCCATAGCTGCATTTATTTGAAAGTGACACCATAAGGTAATGAAAAAGTCAACACCAATGACTTTGGGACAGAAGGCTTGGGTAAAATATAATATGGAAGGATTTCAGCTATGACTAGACAGCAGCACATATTAATATATGGATAAACGGATGATCCCCTTAGGGGTTTTCGTGTCCGATAACAATTGTTTTAAGCAAGCGGACCTGTAGCATGTAAACTATACCCATCCAATTAAGTTATCCCTGATATGTTCACTATAGTTTAAGTAAGGGAGTGGAAATTCTTGGATTATAAATTGAGATATGAACAAGCAAATGATATTTACATACCTCTACGAGCAAGTTTCCTTTGGAACTGATATTAGGATTTCTATCAGAATCTTTAAACCATCTGATGGATTTAGCAGCAGCTGTGCACCCGATAGCATGTGCAGAATATGAGTGTCCATGCAAAAGGGCCTTCAGCTATAAAATAAACATCACTGGTTTTACCATCAACATGCACGGAGCTTTATTCAGTGCAAACACTAACATCAGACTGATATGCGTATTTGAGTCCAAGAAATGAGTTACTTCCTTGAACCATCAACACATATGGCTGCTCAATGTCAATGTAAAAACTACTGTAGGCCAGCAAAAATGTCAAAACTACTCTAAATGTCAATATAAACAATAATAAATGCTTACATTGCTTACATTCTGAAGCTTCAATATACTATACCTAGAAGGAAGTTCTCAATCTATTCATGCATAATACAGAGAAGGGAAAATTACATGCTAATTTTAATAAAAAGAAGTACAAAACCCAGTTCTATTAGGAGAGAAGGCCCAAATACTATACCTAGACTGGATGTTGCTCCCAGAAAACGTGTAATCCCGTGAGCAATTGAATCAAATTCCAACAAAAGTTGAAGCACTTTCCATGAAAATCAACCCACCACCATATATATTACCTTTGAGTTACCAATAAATGAGTCAAAGACAGCATCCGTGGCCAATGTAGCAGACAAGGGTACAGTACCACCTGTCATCAGCTTCCCAAAACAGGCTATATCTGGAAAACAGCACAGATGTTCCGCAGCAGACTGTAAAATAAATAAAATCTCCCAATCAATAGAAAAAAAAAAACAAAAATTCACACGAAGAATGTCAAAGGGGAGATTGACAGAGCCCAACCTCTGTCCCTAGGCGCCAGAAACCGGTGAAGACCTCATCAAAGATAACAGGAATGGTTTTATTGCGGCATTCATTCACTAGAATCCGTTGAAAAAGTGGATCAACCATATGCATTCCTCCAGCACCTTGTATAACTACAGAAAATTTCAAAAAGAATGAGAAAATAAATGTGGGAAAGATTTCCGGTGAGTTTATGGATAGGAATTGACCACTAACCACTTTTCATCTTAATCATTGACTAAATTTCCACAGTATGCAAATAAAAAGAGAAGTCTTTACCGTTTCTTAACCCACCACCGGATTGATAAATGAGAGTAAGACAGAAGTATATATATATATACTGATGTAAATAATCTTGCCTGGTTCAATAATCAATGCACCAATTAGCCCCTTTGATTTAGGAAACTTTGATAACTGATGCGATACAAATGATGAATAAATTTCAGCAAGATCCGACTTGTCCCTGCTCTTGTTTAGTATATCATCCCGGGAACAGAAGGCTGTAAAAGTGTCAAGTAGATGCGCGAACTTCAAGTATGCAGTAAAAAATCAATAGGAAAAATGGAAAAGAAGGTTTACTTACTCATGTTTTTAGTATTTAAATCTGGAGAATGCAATCCTTCAGGTAGAGAAAGGTTCCACATATTCTTGCTCAAAAAGACAGTAGGAGGATCAAGAAAAAAACCTCTTCCCTTATACCTGCAGTTAAATTTATAAATCTTAAATAGGTGCAGTGATGAAAGAGATTAGTCTCTAATTATTGCTAGCCAGGCCAATTCACTATTCCAGATATGATTATGGTAGCAACTATCAAGATAAAATAAACGAGGGAAGGAAAGTACATGCACTTCTAATTGCATGCATACAATTTGAGATACGTCAAACAGGTAATATCTTCTAGTCTTCAAAGAGAACAAATGTGAGTCAAGACCCACCTGTTTATATGTTTATATGAGTGTCAATATGGTATGCACAAATAATCATGCATGCGAAACATGACAAAAAAGATGGTTAAATAAGAGGAACTTTGCTGGAAAAATGAAAGTTACAGAGGATCTGAGGAACTATAGAAAAATTAAGAAAATAAAACTAGAAAAATAGAAAATAAACAAAGGAGCTACAATAATATTCTTTGATGTCGAGATAAATAAAGATTGCTAATATAAGTTTGTTGTCATTACTCATACCATGGTTGTTGTAGGAAGCCAGTATAACATGACGGTGCTTGTGCTTCCATAGCACCCAAAGTGTCACCATGATAAGATCCGTTAAGAGCTAGGACCTGAAATTAGCAATCCAAAATGTCACTAGACTGAGCAAAATTCTAATTACGACAGATAGTTGCCTCCTGGAAAAAAGAAGATGGTACCAAATTAAGGGAAATGATGAACTAATGAGACGCACCACAAGCTCAGGACATCTCTCAGTTGACTTGTCCTTCAAAGATTCCAAGAGAAATTCGTGATCAAGAGAGAATTTACGGAATGCCATCTTCAATGCAATCTCAATTGCTGTAGATCCATTGTCTGAAAAGTATGTTCTAGAAGCCCAATCTGCATATGGAGAAATGCAGATACCCCATAAAATAACAAAGATGGTCTATAGGCCGAGGGTAACACAAAGGAAGGAAAGAAAAAATAATACCAGAAATCCAGAACAGAGATGGCAAGTATCTTTTATTTTTTTGGTAACAAATTCATTGGATTTCTATCGGTACCACAGAAATACCAATGGAACTCTGGCAACAATAGAGATGATTCATACTCAAACAAGAGATCCATTAGCAAGATGATAAGCCCTAAAATATTTCATTATATGTTTTTCTCAAACATCAGAATGTAATGAAAGTACACAAAATATGTACATACCTTTTCCAACACCTTCAAGCAAAAGTTCTGCACATTCTAAGGCTGGCTCATAAACATTCTCAGGGAACATCACATGTCCAAATCTTGCAGCTGCATAACCAATATCCCTTGCAAGCTCAGTCTGAAACCACCTAAACAAAAACCATGTTAAGAACTTCAGGCACTCACCTTTTTCTTTATGTCAAACTAGCTAAATTATTCAAAGAGGATAACCAGGGGCAAAAAACCATGTAAAGTCAAAGACGAGCACTGTACTTCGTTAACCTATACATACCAGGAAACTAGAGATCTAAAGAAAGATTTGATGGTGAAAATGGAGGAATACACATATTGTCCATCAGAAAGCCAAAAGCTAATCATAAAAATAACTTTACTTTCCGAGAATGTAAGTACACAAGGATGATGGAGCTGATAGGTTAGTGGAATTCTTCCTATCTGTTTCCTGTCTTGGTAAGGGAACTCTCATACATTTAAAAAGTGCAAGAGATTCTCTCTATCAATGGAAAAGGTACCATGCTGCTTATACACTTCGAAATTTTATTATCATGTTCTTATCAATTGAGAAGTATGAAATGCCATATCAAATGATACGTTCAAGAATTTTCCCAATATAAGAATATAAACATGTACTAGGGCTGATAAATATTTCAGGATCTGGCATTCCATCAGCTTATATGAAGTCAAAAATAATACCAACACTTAACAAAAGATAATCTTAAAGATGACCTGTAAAGTAGCATCAGGTCCTTGAGTCCACCAACTTGCACATGCGTCAAACTGTTCAGTTATGGCATCATCATTCTGAAATTATAATCACACAGAAAAGAGTTAGTACAATTGAATTATAGAACAGAGTAAATATAACCCTGAAAGAAATAGACTTGCTATTTAAATTAGACAGTCAACCAAGAAATATTCTATAATCTGTACTACTTTTCACCAAAGTTCATTTGAACACAAAAAAAAACTTGAAAAAGATATAACAGCCCAGAATGCATACTGGGGGTGTTTGGATGGAAGCATTACATGTTTACAGAAGAAACACTATGCTATGTCACAAACCTTGAAGACTGCAAAGTTCTCACCACAGCGTGAATCAATCACTGTAACATTTCCTTCTGGTACCAATGTGTGCTGAGTAAATGGCCACCAAAAAACATCTACTGCCCTCTTTGGCATGTCATGCAGTCTCTTGATTCTCTCAGAGTAAGCTGATAACATTATCTCCATGAGCGAATCAAAAACATTACGAGCATCATCGTACCATTCCATAAGGTCATCTGACAAGTCCTGTGGAACAGGTGGAAGAACAAGCACTGGAACACTGAAAATTGAACAATAAGGATTAACACAGAACAATGGCACATGAGTAGAACAAAACAGTACACAAGAAATTCCATAAGGTACCTGTTCCTAAGATAAGATGCTAAAGGGACCTCATTTACAAGGCCGTGATCCTCAAGAACAACCGCGACAACATCATAACCCCGAAGTTTCAAAGTTTCATAAGCTGAAATGGTTCCGGAAATCCCACCTAACCGCCCATCTCCAACAAGAATAGCAGGCAAACGAAAAGGCCTGCTCAGATACACCAATTTTTCACATTCTTGAAGCATATATCCAACTACCAAACTATCAGAAATACACCTACCTGAACAAGTCACATTGAAGTGACCCAGAAGGCCCGGGACTGGCAACCCCGCCAGCTGTCTCAACTACACAGAAATGGTCCATCTTATCCTTCCCAGCCCCAATTTCCAAACACCTCTGCACCATTTCTAGCAAAGTCGAATCCTCAACAGCCCCATTCTCCCTCTGGGAAGCCAAATGAGGCGAAACCGCATCACCCCAAGCGTACATTGTCTTACAAACAAGCTTTGAAGCCTCACCATCTCCGGAATTGTCCGCGGAAACGCCCCTCTCCTCAATCCAATCCAAATCGTACATGCCGTTATCGGAAATTGGAGGACCTCCGGCGGCTAACAGGGAGCGTGCGGCGGAGGCGGAGGCCTTGAGGACGTGGTTGGAGGCGAGGAGAGGGGAGAGGTAGCCGTGGAGGAGGGCGAGGGAGGTGAGTTTGGAGAAGACAAAGCGGGAGTCGGAGTCGGCGGGGAAGCCGGTCTGGACGGGCTTGAGGTAGAGGAAGGAGGAGCGGCGGCGGCGGAGGAGAAAGGAGGCGGCGAGGCCGGTGGAGACTAGGGTTTTGCCGAGGGAGGTGTTGGAGGACCATATGAGGTAGATGGGGTGAGAAAGGGGGACGCTGAGAGGAGAAGGACTAGCGTTGGCGGCGGTGGAGGTGGAGAAGGGTATGGTGACGTGGCTTTGGTGGCGGTTACGGCGGAGGAGGAGAGAGGTGAGGCGGAGCATGGCGGCGGTGGTGGAAGAGAGCGGAGTAGAAGGGAGGGAGTGTGAGGAGAAGTTTGATTTCCGGAGGGAAAGGAGTAGGTGCGAAATGGGGGCGATATATACGATAAGAAATCTGATGGAAAATGGTCCTGGCCTTTATTGTTGACACGTGTCGTTGTATCTTCCTTTGATGAGTCCATTTGCGAAGCTAATTTTGGTGGAACGCTCCCCAACAACGTAGAGTTGTTAATGGGTCTAGGCTTCCAAATTCTTAGTTGTTAATGGGTCACCATATTCCTAGTGTAGTGATCATCTCTAACACACACCAGCAAGTTATCATTCAGGTTTCTTTTGACAATAAGCTTAGTCAATTTTCTTTTGTTTATGCTTCTACATTTATGAAATGATTTCTAGATCATCAGTGCTCAAACTACCATTTCGAGGATGGCCATTGGTGACTTTAATCCTGTGCTGGGAGCTCATGAAAAGTCAGGGGTCCTCCTTCATCCCGTATATCTTGTTTGGAGTTCTAAAATATGTCAGATGCTTGTGATTTTGTTCATTTGGACACTTAAGGTGCCCGATTTACTTGGATAAATGGTTGTTGAACCAAGGTGCATATTGAGATTCGATTAGACAGCTCCCTTGTAACACCAGTTGGTTGGAAGCATGGCCTTTTTCTAGCTGCATTGCTCTGTCTCGGGTAGTCTCTGATCACTCTCCTTTAATTTTCTTTGCTTCAAAGCTCTCTCTAAGTGGCCCGAAGCCTTTCAGGTTCCATTCCATGTGGTTGAATCACCTTACTTTTCATGACACCGTAGCTAATTGTTGGGGTTCTAGTAAGTTTTGGGGATGCCCAATGTATATAACCTTGAAAAAAATGAAGGCCTTGAAATATTACTTGCGGAATTGGAATAAAAATGTTTTTGAGGATGTGCATTAGAATGTTAATAAGGCTCGTGAGGCTTTATCTGAAATTCAACAAGATATTGCTATTCATGGTATGACTGAACAAAAAATTGAAGATGAGGTTGAGACAAAATCTCGTGTTTTGAATGCGATCAGGATGCAAGAAAGCTATTGGAAAGATAGAGGTCGAGTACAATTGCTCACTGATGGGGATCGTAGTACTTTCTTCTTTCATGCTTATGCCAATGTTCGTCTGCTAGTGCATGACTGTCCTCGATTCATGGTGGAGAAAAGATTCTTTTTGAACCTTCAGATATTGCAGCTCATGTAGTAGGGTTTTATCATAATCTTTATGATTCCTCCTCTATTTCAAGGAATTTACATGAAGTATGTTCGGTTATTCATTCTTTGGTCACAACTGCATAAAATGATTTGCTGACTGCACTCCCTTTTTGATGATGAAATTAAAAATGTCGTATTTGCTATGGATGCTTCGAATGCACCAGGCCCAGATAGTTTTTCAGGTTCTTGTTATCAATCTTGTTGGGATGTAGTCGGTATTTGCTATGGATGCTTCCAATGCACCAGGCCCAGATGGTTTTCCAGGTTCTTTTTATCAATTTTGTTGGGATGTAGTCGGTTCTGATGTTGTTACATGTGTGAGACAATTCTTTATGCAAAATTGGCTGCTTCCTAACAAGAATTCTAATTTCTTGGTTCTTATTCTAAAAGTTCAGGTAGCTCATGAAATTACACAATTCAGGCTGATTGCTCTAGCCAATTTTATTTTCAAGATAATTCTAAAGATCTTAGCTTCTCAGTTAGGACCAATATTGCTGCTCGTATAATATCTCCAGAACAATCTGCTTTTCTTCCTGGTAGGCAAATTTCTACTTGCAATGGTACTGTGTTTGAATGTTTTAATTTCCTTGATCCCAAGGCCTATGGTTGTAACATGGTTATCAAATTGGATATTGATAAAGCATTTGATACGCTTCATTGGGATTTTCTACTTAGAGTCCTCAATAATTTTAGGTTCTCTGATATTTTTAGCAACTGAATCATTATTATTCTTCAGTCAGCAAGGTTATCAATTTTAATTAATGGCTCTCCTTATGGATTTTTCTCTTGTTCTTGTGGTGTGCGGCAAGGGGATCCTCTTTCTCTATTATTATTTTGTCTAGCTGAAGAAGCTCTAAGTCATGGTTTATCTAAGTTAATGGGTCCGGGTTAGTTGAAGCATATATTTTTTCCTAGAAAATGCACTCCTCCTCATGTTTTTATATGTAGATGACTTTATGGTGTTTTGTTAGGGGGACAAAGTGTCTCTTAGTCACTTAAGAAGGTTCTTTGACCGTTATAGTGCAGCTTCTGGTCAGTATATTAATGCAGAGAAAAATACTTTTTACCTTGGTTTCACTTACCATCATAGACATGTGCCAATTCAAAGAACATTAGGATTCCATGCATGTAGATTGCCTTTTATTTATTTGATTGTCCCAATTTTTGTCGGAAGCCTCAAGGTGTCATATTCAAGTTATTGCACATAAAGCAAAGTCAAGGATTATGGGTTGGCAATGAAAACTTCTATCTATGGTTGGTCGTGCTCAATTGGTGTAATCAATTTTCCAGAATATGTTACTTCATAGTTTCTTTGTGTATCAGTGGCCAGTGTACCTTGTGAGGAAATTAACTTCCTGGGCACGAAGCTTTATTTGGTCTGGTAACATTGGGACTCGAAAGATCTTCACTATTCCTTAGGCTCAGGTTTATGCCCTAAAACAGGAAGGAGAGATTGGTATTCATGATCTATCATCTCTTAATTCAGTTGCTATATTAAAATTTGTTTAGAATAAGATCTGTCACCGATGATTATACCCTCGCAGAAATAAGATCTGTACCAAAAGGCACGAACTGGTACGCCGCTGATGGGGTCACCTACGGGGGCAGTGGATAAATCGGCGCCCCTGAGTCATCGACTGTAGATAATGTCAGTATCAACCGCAGAAGGTAGAGAAGAGACGGCGGCATCTGTACCCCAGATGACCCACCCTCCGAAACAGTAGGGCCCAAAGTCGGTGCCTTGTGTATCTCAGGCATACGCAGTGTTCTAAAAGGCCCTGCCTAGCACCGCCTAGTCCCCGCCTAGGCTCTAGGCTGCAACAAGCCGCCTCGCTTTTCTTTAAGGTCTTTGTGCCAAGCTGTCGGCAATTAGGCTGCCGCCTAGCCCGCTTAATCGCCGCCCTCGCTTAATCGCCGCCTAAAGGCCGCCTAGGGTTCTAAGCTCTCCGGCTAATTTTATTTACATTTAGTGGTGTAGTTGTTACATTGTGGGGAGCATGCGAGTATAAGAGTAAATGATGTTTTTAAAATTAGAAATATATGTGTTTGTTGTTGTTGCTCACTTTTACATAAAGTTATGCTAAATTTTAGCTATAATCTATTTTATAAATAGGTCTAACAAGATTTATGTCGAATAATTTATCCATATTTGACTGTTTTCAAATATTATAGTACATAAAATATATATTTTTAATTAATAAATATGAAAAAAGTAAATCGCCTAATCTCTGCCTAGTCCCCGCCTAGGTTGTCCAGGCGCTAGGCTATGGGTCGCCGCCCGCCTACCGCCTAGCGCTTTTTAGAACATTGGGCATACGTGGTGCAGACTCCTCCACCTGAGTCGGAGGCCACATCTGCCTCGAGGAGTGAGGGGCGCTCGGCTGCCTCGAGAAGCGAGGGCGTCCGGTTGCCTGGAGGAATGTGTGGTCTTTGGCTGTGTAGAGGAATGAGTGGCGCCAGGCTGCCTTTCTGTCGGCTCTAGAAGGGACGCACGTCGGGCTGTCATGGGGTCTTAAAACGACGCTTGAGGGTTGCTAGACGTTCCCACAGACGATTCAGGCCATTGGCCCTTTGTTTCACCTAACAAACCTTTCATCCTGTTTAAAATATTAATTTATTAAATTATTATATTTTTTAATTTTAATTTTAATTTTTAATTTTTTAATTACTAAAATTGTTAAAACTGTTAACCTCATCATGCTAATATAATTCTCAAATAAATTCAGAAAAATTCACATGTATACCAACATATTATCATTTTATTTAACAAACACCCATATATACATCAATACATATTTATTTGCAGCACTATATACAAATAAATTTATATACATCAAATTTTTCATATAATTCAATATATAAATCAATTCAAAATAAATATATAAATCAATTCAAAATAAATATACAAATCAATTCAATATATACATCAATAATTCAAAATAATTATATAATTCAATATATATATATATCGAATCACATACCTTAATTTCTTGAAAAATTCGAAAGAGAGAGGAGGGCAGTGGGAGGCGGAGGAGCGGAGTGGAGGCCTAGAGGAGAGAGGAGAGAGGGAAAATTTCTGAAAATGTTAATGTTTCTGTCGCTGGGTTTTGATATATAGGAAGAAGTATAGCCGACGACATAAAAAATTCGTAAGCTATAGTTCAACTTTAGCCGATGAATTTTAAATAAATTCATCGGTTATTTACAATACTATAGCCGACGAATTTACTAAAAATCGTCAGCTATAGTACTTTTTGTACTAATTTATTTAATTTATTTCCTATGTATATGTTTAATCTTATGAAACAAAAATCCGACTGTCAGATATCATCATTATGTTGAAATATATGTATAATGTTTAGTCAGCTATAGTATAATGTTTAGGGTTTATGGTTTAGCCGACGAAATATTAGGGTATTCGTCGGCCAATATAGTTTTAGCCGACGCAGTACATCTTATTTCGTCGTCTTAGATAGTTTTAGCTGACGAAATAGGATATAATTCGTCGGCTAAAACTATCTTAGCCGACGAAATATGGCCTATTTCGTCGGTTAAAACTGAAAAATACATAAAAAACAGGCTGTTTAATGTAAACCATCCCAATTTCCTGTTCATATATCTCCAAAATTAAACAAAATTATGAATTCAACAGCTTGTATTATATAAAGCACACATCAATTTGAATTACAAATTCAAACTAAGAAGGCTCATAATCAGAATCATTCTATGAGTCTTCTTCGGTGTCAGAATTAATTTCTGGCAATTTATGCATTTCCTCATCACAAGAGTCTTCGTTTGTTTCTTAATTTGGTATAACATCAATAAGCCTTGCGTCTAAATCACGAATTCGAATCGAACGACCCGCATTAAAATTATTAAGGCGAATTGTAGAGGAGTCAGGAATACCTATCCACGGGATACATCTAAGTATAGTGTACTAGAACAGTAAGCAACAATTGCTCAGAAAGATTGATCTTCAGATGCGACATGATGTCAAAGAAATTTGGAGGAAATATCCTCTCAAATTTACACATGATATAAATAATGTCCTCTTGCATTTTCTGGAGGTCAGATTTTGTCACTTCCTGTGTGCATAACTTCTGGAATAATCTTGACAACGCTACTAACGGCTCCACCACCTTACAGGGAAGGAACAGTCGAATAAAAATAGAGAAGAGACGTTGTAGCAGAATATGATAGTTATGACTCTTTAACACGTACATTTTATTGTCCTGAAAGTTTACACACTGGACTATATTTCCTGCATAGCCTGAAGGATACTTCACAGAACTCATCCACCTGAAAATTAAGTCCTTCTGGTCAGACTTCACGGTGTAAGGAGCTTGAGGCATTGTTTATTCCCTTCTTTAAACCACAGATGACTTAGTATATCCATTTTTTTAAGATCAGTGCGTGCCTTCGGACCGTCTTTGGTCTTCTCCTCCAAGTTCTGCACTGTTCCCACCACACCGTCGCACACATTCTTTTTTATATGCATCACATCTAGGTAGTGCCTAATCAACAACGTACTCCAGTATGAGAGTTCCCAGAATATGCTCTTATGTGTCCAAAATTTATACCTGTCGGGTCTGTCAGGTATTACCATTACAATATTAGGATGATTGTTGAGCTGCCCAAAATCGTACTCATTAAGCACTGCTAAAATTTCTTTCTCCGTCCATCTTCTAGGAGGCACACCGTTTTCTACAGTCCCATCAAATGCCTTGTCATCGAACCGTCATTCGTGATCATACAGAAGGAGAGTACGGTGAGCTAATCGGCATATCTTGTTGCAATGACTACTGCTCCCCTCATCGCTAAGACACTCTGCACAAGCCTTGTATCCCCTAACAGCGTTGCCCGACAACATCCCATGGGCAGGAAAATCACTAATGGTACCAACAACTATGGCATGAATCTAGAACATCTCGTGCATGTACTTTTCATAAGTGGGATGACCAACGTCCTAAAAAACTTAAGCTCTTCAATCAAGGGTCTCAAATACACATCGAGACACTTCCCTAGATAACCGGGCCCCGGAATCAACAAACTCAACATATTGTATTCCTTCTTCATGCACATCCATGGAGGAAGGTTGTATGGTACCAAAATCACCGGCCATACACTGTATTGAAGACTCATGTTGCCAAAAGGATTGAACCCGTCGGATAAGAGCCCGGGCTTCACATTTCGGACCTCTAACGCAAAATGAGGAAACTCATGGTCTATATGCTTCCAAGGCTCTTCGTCAACAGGGTGTATAAGGGTATCTTCGTCATGTAATTCCCTATCAGCATGCCATCTCATAGCTTTGGCCGTGTGTGATAACATGTACAACAACTCCAGCCTATCCCTCAACGGGAAATACCGAAGTATTTTCAGAGGTTTCCTATTGCCTGCAAGAGTCAGCTTATACCTGTCACTCTGACATGTGTCAAGGTCACCAAGGTCATTCCCTTTCAGATCTTTACCCAGAAGAGAACACAGTCATATCTGCATGCATGGATCTTGATGTAGGAAAACCCGTTAAGTAGGAAAACCCGTTAATCTTCAGGTGATGCCAAACTTTGTCAATCGTAAATCGATGTATATCGCTATATGTCACACCCCGAATCTTTTGAAGTTAATAAAAGTTACCTTTCACAGAGATTCACGAGTTACCGAGGACTTGTAACTGCGATCGGTAATTCGATAAGTTATCGCTCGAGTTAATTTTCGAGTTTTTCTAAGTTCTCCAAATACCTGACTTAATGACTCGACGTTGTAGTACGTGTCGACACGAGTCTCCCGGTGTTTCCAGAATATTTTTCGGAGCTTCCGGCTAATTTCTGTGAATTTCAGAAGTTTATGGTAACTTTTAATTATCAATCTGGTAAAAGAGGAGTTTTACCATTTAACCATTTTACTTTTTTTACTCTCTTTAAATCTGGACCATCAGATCATTTGGGGAATTGATCTGGACCGTCCATTTAAGTATAAAAAGGGGGTAGCTGAATTGACTTAGTCAAAACCAGAAACTCGGGTCAAACCCGAGTCTCCCCTCTCCCTCGACCTCCGTCTGCTCCTCTCGTCGGAGCTGCGTCCGGCCGACCCACACCGGCGCGCCACCACCCAAACGTTCCTCTTTCCCCCTGTTACTAAACCCCCAAAGCAATTTCTCCATTAAACCCAAGACAAGGGAGATCGGCCGAGGTGAAGCACGGCTGTGCTCGTCGGAGATGGGCCAGCTCAGGCGATCTTTTTGGTTCGTCATTGGTAGGTCTTCTTCGCCTCATCATTCTCTTAATTCTCTTGGCTTAGGGGTTCAATTTCGAACCCTAGTTTGAATTGTCCTAAATTATGTTCCTCTGCATTGTTCCGGTGTGGCGCCGACGACGAAGCTTTGAGTTTCAGGCAGACTTCTGGAGCTCAGGTGAAGCTATCAAATGAAGTTGGAGGTCGAGTTGAGTTGGCTTGGCAGCTGGAGGTGTTACACTGTGGCGACTGCTGGGTTGCACGAAGGTGAGGTTTCGGGGATATGTGGGGAAGTTCTGTCTTTGAGCTTTGAAGTTGTTTTGTGAGGTTTATTCTGTTAGTGTTTATTGAGTTTTGATTGAGATTGGAGGATTGGATGAATTTGGGTTTTCTGCTCAATTCGGGTCTAGTGCAAGTTTTGATGATTTTGGAGTTTGAGTTGTTGAATTGTTATTGAAATAAGCTGGTAGTGACTGGTTATGATTGATTTCTTGATGAAGAAGAAGGAATGGAGGTAAAGGCAGAGTTCCGATGTTTCTGCCTCGGATTGATTTTGGAGGTAAATTACTGTTCCCTACGGCTGCTGTGTTGTGGTTGGTGTAGTTGATATGCTGAATTGTTGTTGATCATGTTTTGTTGTGTGTTTGTTACATGTTTGTCGATAACTGGGTGAATGAAGAATAATAGGGAAGTCATGGCGAAATTCCGGCAAAAGCCGAAGAGGTAGGAATTAATTCTTTCAATAACCTAATTGTCGTAAAGTTTCCGTAAATTAAAGAATTGGATTAATTACGGTTAATTGGACAAAAGAAGAAAGTTTTATTTTGGGAAACTCCCCATTTAAGAAACTTTCTATTTATGAAAAGTGAATATTTGAGAAGTGAATTAAATGAAGGAAGGTGAAATTCAATAGTAAAGGATTTGGATAAATAAGGGAGGCTTGGAGTAAAAGATTGTGTGACTACCTAGGTTGTTGTGAATGAGTTGGGTAAATTTATTATTAGATTTATCGACTCACAATTAGTAATTTGGTTTAAGCCGTGGATTGGATGTGCATAGTAATTTCACAAAATTATTATGCGATGACCTAACTTCAAATGAAATAGTAAGGAAAGTCGATACGCTGAGATTACGAAGTCAGAAACCAAACTTCGAGTTGTTAACCGGGAAAGAAAGTCAAAAGGTTAAAGTGTCATAAAAAGGAACTTGGTCAACTTATGGTCAAATAGGATTTCCTGGTCAAACTAGGAAAAGACCAAGTCAACTGTGAAATGACTAATATATTGGTTCATTCGTATAGTCTCTGGTCGGACGTGAGACGGGCTCGACTACGCGGTTAGTTCGAGGGTTTCGCTCGAGGAGCTTTCCGAGCGGGAAGAAGGTCGCAATAGTACTGTGAGTGGACATATTATTTTAAATGAATGCATGCCTTAATTATTGTTTTAATTGCATGGTTTTTATGATTGTTTTTGAGAATTATATTTTTCTCGGGTTCTTGGATGTGTTATTTGGACAAAGTTTAGCGGGAACCTCGGTTAAAGATTTTTCTTTATTATGTTTGAGGTATTGATTTTTATGCTTGAACGTATTTACCATTATTACTCCAATTTTCTATTTCTTTCTGAAAATGGTTATAAACGGGGATGGCCCGTCCCTCGATTGGAATTGAACCCGAGACTTCGTTGGAAATTGGATTTATGCTTATGACAAGGAATTGTTTTACTTATTTGTTTTGGGAAGAGAATTTGAATAAAGTTTTGTTATGAATTTTTATTATAAGGGTTGACCAATGAATATGCTAGCTAGAGTAGCGTGAGGGCGCTACTAGAGCTCTTAGCTCCGACCCTAGCTTGAGAAGTCAGGCAAACAACGTAGTGCACTATGAGGGTTGACCGTTATCATTTTATCTAGAGCTCTTAGCTCCGACCCTGGTCTGAGAGGACAGACAAGCCTGAGAGGTCAGGTTAATATTACAAGGGTTGACCGTTATCATTTTATCTAGAGCTCTTAGCTCCGACCCTGGTCTGAGAGGACAGACAAGCCTGAGAGGTCAGGTTAATATTATAAGGGTTGACCGTTATTATTTTATTTAGCTAGCATAGCGTGATGGCGTTACTAGAGCTCTTAGCTCCGACCCTAGTCTGAGAGGTCAGACTTATTATTTTTGTGAACATTTCTCTTCCCATATTCTTTATTTGTCTACCTTATCATGCATTTGTGGGAAATTCAGTATTTTGTGGGCATGCATAATTGATATTTAAATCAATAAATTTTTGGGAGAGCATTAAAGGAAATATAGTTTTTATATTTGATTTTCGTCCACTCACTCTAACAGTGTTTCAATGTTTCTCCCCCGGGCCCTTCGTTTTTAAATGCCCAGTGATGCAGGGTTCTTGAGAGGAGGTCGAGCGCGTACGAGAGTCGAGGCATAGTCGGTCAATCTGTTGCTGCCAAAATTTCTTAGGGTAATCATCTTTGTAGACTGCTCTGACTAACCCAGTTTAGTTAGTTACGTAGGTTAGGGAGCAGGATGCCTTCATGAGTTAGGGTTTGATGTTAGATACTCATGGAAGTGCTGAGTTGGTATGTAGGAAGGGTTGGCCATTTCAAGGGGGTTTCGGTAAGAAGTTCCCTTGAGGTGGTCCCTGCAGGATTTACTTCGGGTTAAAGGGGTTTAACCCGGGGTGGGTCCTGACACTGTGACACTGACATTTAGTGCACGGGTAATAGAAAATTGTATCCCCGTTAGCATTATCCATCACATATTAAATAAAACTAATAACTCATTTACCATATCTTTTATCCCATTTTGGAAGCGAAATCCAACTCTTATCCATATCCTGAAAAGATAACATAATATATATGTATAAACTCTAATTAATTAATTAAATTTTCAAATAATTTAGTATTCTATCTACAGTTAACATATAATTAATTAATAATTAACACACACACACATATATATATATATATATACATGCATATATATACTAATTACTAATTATATAACAATATTATATACCAATTAACAACAATCATAATCAACATATTAATTAATTCATACTATGGATCAATACAATATTATAATTAAATTAATATATATATATATATCTACTTCTTATTAATAACAAAAACTTCATATATATATTATCAAATCAAAATCGATCAACTCAATCACACTCAAAATCCAATAATTCAACTCAAATTAAAACTGAAAATCAATATATACACTAGTAGGATTCGAGTCAATTGCGACGAAGATTAAAAATTTTGTCTCATTAGTTTTCACATATGAGACGAAAATAATTTTAACGCTTTAGTTACCACTTATACGACGAAACCAATTACCGTCTCTTAGGTTTACACTTATGCGACGAACTTATAACTTGAATGACGAAAATAATTTTGTCTTTTAGGTTCACACTTATAAGACAACACAATTTATTTCGTCGCATAAGTTTTTCACTTATGCGACGAAAAAATAGCATAAGTTCCAAAATTTTGAAAATAAAATTCCAGCAAAAAAATTCTAAAAATTTGATAACCGGCCGCTTTCTCCCTCCCTCTCTCTCATTTACTTCCCATTAAACCATCAACCCTCCACCTCCCTCACCCTCCACATCCCCAAATCCCTCTCCTCTGCCTCTCTACCTCCCTCACCCTCACCCCATAACCCCCAACTCTCCCTCATCGACGTTAATTTCTTCTTGCTCTTAATCTTCCCTCCCACCTTCACCTTCACCTTCACCTTAGTGTCCATCTGCAACTTCATCGGAACTCAGCCCTTCCGTTTCAGATCTGATCTCAGCGACTTGGCCGACTCCACATCGACGTCGGAGGCAGCGGTGATGATAGACCGGAACGAGGTGAAGTTCTTGGTGTCGCTGAAGAAGGCCGGGATCGAGCCGTTGTCGAGAACGACGTCATTGCCGGAGGAGAGAGTGAGCGCGAAGGATTCGTATGCGAAGGTGAGACGGTTGTTGGGGTTTTTCGAAGCTAGAGTGAGATTGAAGCGAGTGACGAGGTGGAGCCATCGGTGGTGATGGTTTCAGACCAAAACAAAATTGCCGGACGAAAAATTCAAAAATTCAAAATTTACTAAAAATTTCAAAAAAAATTGGCGGGAGAAATTTTTTTTTGAAATTTTGAAATACTAAAGCAACGAAATATTTGGTCACTTAAGTTGAAAAATTTCGCCTCATAAGAATATAGTGACCAAACATTTTTCGTCTCATAAGTGTACTCTGTTGTGACGAATACTTCATTTTCGTAGCATAGGTACCAATGCGATGGTAAGTATGCTACGACACCTTTGCGACAAAATTTTCGTCGCTTAGGTTTTTATGCGACGAATAAGTACTCTTATGCGACGAAATAGTTTCGTCACATAGGTCTCAGATTCTACTAGTGATATAACTCAAATAAAACTCTTAAATCAACTCAAAATCAAGATATATACACATATACGTACCTATATATAGCTCCACAAAATAATTTTGGACAGATTTCGACGACACCCAACAATTTCGACAACACCCTAACTTTTTCTCCTGTTTTTTTTCAAATGAGCTGCTGTCTATATCTGGAAATATAAGGACTTTTGTTTTCGGGTAAACTCGTGGTCCCTTTAGCGGGTTGCACGGTTCCAGAAATAGCGTACTTCCCTGTATTCCGAGTTTTCCTGTGTAAAGAACAAACACGTCAAAGAGGCGTCCCCGGGTTTACCGAGGGAAGCCACTCCGATGCTTAAGTTAGACACTGTCAGCTAAGCATAAAACTCGGGAATAGTCAAGAAGTTTCATCGTACCTTTATGGGGAGGCATGTGCCGGTATTTATAGTAGCATTGAAGGCAGCATTCCTGTCCCTTTCCAATGTGGGAGTAGTTTCCCTTGCTTTACTTAGCTTTATGGCGAATTGGGCCCAGACAAAGGGCCCAGAGTGGCTTCACATTTAATTGTAACCCGGTAAAGGTGAAATATTAGGTTCCACCTATAAACAACTTTTAGCTGACGAAATTATATATTTCGTTGACCAAACTTTTAAAATTTCGTCAGTTATAATTTACAGGCTATAGCCAATGAAAAACTTATCTTTGCCGACAAAAAAATATTTCGTCGGCTAAACATTCATTTTAGCCGACGAAAAATTAAAACAGGCCGACGAACTCGGCCTGTTTTTTTTTCATCGGCTAAAATGGACGTTAGCTGACGAACTCGGCCTGTTTTTTTTTCATTGGCTATAATGTTATGCTTGTAGTGAACTCATGTAGAGGCATAGATTTGGTTGTGTATTTGATAAAAAAAAAGATTTTGTTATTGTTTTTTATTTTTGAAAGGAGAGCAATTAGATTTAGGTTTCTTTCTTCAACAATTAGATAATGTAATTTGTCAGAATGCTTTTAGATTACATGGTATGACATGAAATTAAAGCAATTAATCTTAATTTCTGATTAAGACCAAGAATCATGCATTTTTCTAATCAATGCTACAATGACGTAGTATCAAACACCAAGTCATTATCTTGGTTCTGACGTATGATTGGAAATTAATTACCAAAACTTACTCAGTTACTCAAGAAGGACCTGGTAAGAGGATGGCAGCTTCTATTGACCAAAAAAACAAGGTGGCAACTTCGACCACTTGGTGGCTAGTCAAAAGGGAGAACTTGTCTTGGAGGCATTTTTAGTGGCCGGTGTGCGATTGATGTCATATCACGCGGCTGTTTACTTCAGCTAGCTGTCTGGAAAGTGGAAGCATCATGATAAAGCGTACCAAATAGTGACATTATAGTCTTTGGTACGTAGCTGGCTGGTTAGCTTGTTCTTGCGTAACTGTCTTGGGCACTATTGGTCTGCGCGTATAGTGCTAATTTCTGGCTCACTAAGGTCGGTGGGTGGTTTAAAACTTTAACATGTTAATTATGAGATTTGGTTAAAGCTGGTGGAGTCCTATAGGTGAATTGGCCCTCATCTATTCAAAAACGCGTCCTTGCAAAAATTGGGCTCCAAATTCCAATTCGCCTGCCTAAAATTTATCAGTTTGTAAGCAGCTTATTACGCAAAACTTCTATGACTTTCCACAATTCATCTCCGCCTACGCTACTATATATAACTGGTGCCATTTGCAGACATCCCACAACAACCTCCACACCAAACATGGCGTCTTTCAAATCTGCTCTTTCATTGTTGCTGCTTTCTATAATTGTTTTTGTTACGGTTGCCGAGGCTGGTAACTTCAACCAGGACTTTCAGATTACATGGGGAGACGGTCGAGCCAAGATACTCAACAATGGCCAACTTCTTACTCTCACTCTCGACAAAGCCTCTGGCTCTGGTTTTGAATCCAAAAATGAATATCTCTTCGGCAAAATCGACATGCAGCTCAAGCTTGTTTCCGGAAATTCTGCTGGAACTGTCACTGCCTATTACGTATGGATTTCATCTTGAATTCGATTGTCTTATTTGTTTTCTGAATTTCTGACCAATTTATCTTACAAAATTTCTGTTAATATTTGCAGTTACGCTCCGAAGGATCATTATGGGATGAGATAGACTTTGAGTTCTTGGGGAACCTCAGCGGTGACCCTTACACTCTTCACACCAATGTGTTCACCCAAGGCAAAGGAAACAGAGAGCAGCAGTTCTATCTCTGGTTCGACCCAACTGCTGATTTCCACACCTATTCCATTCTCTGGAATCCACAGGGCATTGTGTGAGTACTCCATTAATCCATGCACGATGATGGAACTAAGGTTCAAACTATTTATGATTCAAAAATATGGGACTAACAAACTTTTGTCTTTGCTCTGTTTCAGCTTCTCTGTGGATGGAACTCCCATTAGAGAGTTCAAGAACTTGGAATCACTTGGTGTTCAGTTCCCAAAGAACCAGCCAATGAAACTAACCTCTAGTCTCTGGAATGCTGATGATTGGGCCACTAGAGGAGGGCTTGTGAAGACAGATTGGAGCAAAGCTCCTTTCACTGCTTCCTACAGGAACTTCAACGCCGACAAGGCTTGTATTTGGTCAAAAACTAAAAAAGCATCTTCATGCAGCTCGTCATCGTCAAGTTCTACAAAACCTGGTAATGAATGGCTCGCAGAGGAACTCGATGCAACGAGGCAGGAGAGGCTGAGATGGGTGCAGAAGAACTACATGATCTATAATTACTGCTCTGACATTAAGAGATTTCCCCTAGGACTCCCTACTGAATGCAAGTCGTGAAATGATGTACTCGAATGCTTCGCTCAATTTTTTGATTTATGTTTAAGCTGTAAGGGTTAGCACTTAAGCTCCTATACTGATGTGTAAAGCATACGCACTGAAAAAAAAAACTAAAAGGGGAAGTTACTATGCAACAAGGTTGGGTTGTTTGCCTGCAAATTTTCAGTTTGTATGTCATACATTAATGTATATAAGATGATCAAGTTCATTTTGTATCTACATCATATATTTTAATAAAATCATTCACCATGTTAAGTGTTGGAATGTTGGCTAACAAGCTCTATCTCGCAACCAGTATCTACATACCTAGCCGATACAAATCTAATGCTATTGCAAATCTACCTCATCTAAGACATTCTAATGTTATTGCAAGCTAAAGCCACAATCTACCTCTTTCAGTTTCTTCTATTCGTAATTTTGATATCCATAGTTTGGGTTGTGTTAGACCATCTCCCACTATAGGTTAAAAACCAAATTTAGCCTATAGTTACCCCATCATAAGCTATAGTATCATTACTAAAATTAATTGTACTTTATTTAACTTTAGATTTATTCTTTCGATTTACATTATCTAAATTAAAAATTTGTTATTAACAAAAAAATAATATCCACGTATCCACAACAACTGATAAGATTAGAATGCTATAACGACATCGTTCTTGTGATAATCAGCATCAAAACATTGAATCATGTGTAGCGTCCAAAACTCGAGATTATTAGAGATGATCACATCTTATATTTTTAAGATATGATTTATTATAATCTGCCTTGTGACAATAACTAATTATAACTTTGATTTTTAAATAAAATAACAAAATCGATGGCGATGATTTATTCCGTGTATGTATGTAAGTAATTTGTAAAATATCAAGTATGAGTCAACGAATAATTCAAAATTCACAAAAATCGACTCCTTAGGTTAACAGTAAAAAATAAATGGCCCTGAGAGTTTTGGGATTTCGCTAAGTATTATGATTTTGCATTAGTTGGCTTCTACGTTTGGGCCAGTTTTGAGACTAGAAATTATTATCATTTAGTTGGCTTGATTGTTCAAAATGACAATAAGGGTAACCCGTAGATTTGAGATGCCTCTAGGTTCGTGTACTTGTTGTGGGAGGTTAGCTAGTTTGCTAGGATACTCTACCTCGTGAACATCAATCTAAATGCTAACTAATTGGTTGGGTGCATATATTACTAACTTGTTTTGGTAATCAAGGTGACTTTACTAAACAAAAACAAAAACAAAAACAAAAACAATAGGAGTTATCTTGTCATCTATCCTTGATCGCTAAATTTGATTTCGAAGTGTCAGCTCACAAGTTTTCATGACTATTCTTGGCAAAAACAATAGGAGTTATCTTGTCATCTATCCTTGATCGGTAAATTTGATTTCAAAGTGTCAGCTCACAAGTTTTCATGACTATTCTTGGATTTCATTAAGGCTATCTAACATTTATATGCACAGTCAACTAAGCGTTAAGACGTAAATTTATTGTGCAAGGAAAATAACATTCAACAAGATTACGAAGTAGATTATGAATATGATTTCAATTCCTAATTGCATTAAACTCTGTAATTGTATTTCTTTATACATAGATTGTGTGGCCCCAATTATTATATTTTATTTTCCAATACACTTAAGGTTTAATTCTGGTTACTTTTCGGTACGTCGAAAATTTTGTCTAACACTTTTACGTTAGAACACATGTCGCCACATGCGTGAAAGTATTTACGGAATATTTTTCGGCACTCCACGTATTTTTCGTACAATTTTTACGATTTAATTTGACGTTCTGTTGTATTTAAATGATTTTTTTGAAAATGAATTTGGTTTAAACATTATTTTAAAAGTTTGGTTGAATGGTAGCCGTTGATTCGATTGTTGAATCGTGGCCGTTGATTTTTCTATAAAAACTCATCTCTCTCCTTATCTTCTTATCTTCTTTCTTTTTTTTCTCTACATTTCCTTTCCTTCTCTTTCCCTTTCTTCTCCTTTCTGATTTTGGTCGAAGAGAGGGACAGTCCCTCTCTCTCCCTCTCTCCTTGACAAAGCAGTCCAGTCGCCCCGCTCCGTCGCGCGTCGACCCTCACCGCCACCACTAGTGGATTCACACTGCCCCCACGACAGTCGAGAGAAACCCGAAGCACTGTACATTCAAGCTTAAATCGATTCAGTCCACCAGAGGAGCAAGGAAGCTTCCAGACACCACCAAGAGTGAGGAGGAGGAAAGAGGAGGGCAGCAGAGCTCCTCCGGAGGAGGTCTGCTTAAAAACACAAGAGGAAGCTTCGAGGTATGAAAACTCGATCATTTCTCGTGTTTTAAGTGTTGTTGAGTTGCCTAGAATGTTTAGAAGATGAAAAAACCGGTCTAGGAGCTCGATTTGGCCGGAAAAGCTTCTTTTTCCGGCGAAACAGTCGATCGGAGACGACACGGTAAAAATTTAGTTTTTACCGCGTCAGTTTTTACCTAATTACCCCTAACTGATTTACTATTTACATTTACGATTTACAGTTACCTTTGTTGTTGATTTTTACTATTCATTGGTTGACTTTGACGGTTGACTTTTACTATTCATCGATTGACTTTTGATCGATGACTTTTCACTATTAATTGGTTGACTTTGACCCTTGACCGTTGATTTTTACTATTGATCGTTGACTTTTACTATTCTAATGTTGACTTTTGACTTTTACAGTAGAACACTTACTTTTACATTTTTATCGCTACAGTTAAATGATTTAAAGGTTTTTATATTAAAAACGCGACGAAAATGACTTAAGTACCGAATATGAAATAATCTCGAATTCTCACCGATTCGAGAATCGGAGTGTCTAATAAATTAGACTCTAATGTCGCAAGATAAACAAAAAATGTTTATCAAGTCGTAAAGTATAGAAAGTAAATCCTCGAATTACATATGTCTGACTATGTCATTATTATCTCACCCACAGACTCAGAAGAGCATCGACGTCGACTCAAGGAGGATCGGGAGTTGGAGCGCAGCCATCTGTATCGTCATATCAGGTAGTAGGGGGCACGCCCAATGGGTGAGCTGTAACCCTCCCGGGTAGGTGGTTTTTCTTTATTTATATATAGTATAGCTGTATTGTTTTACGGTATAACAACACGCTTCTTATAGAATATGGTGTGCGTGTGTCTGTTTGGATCAAAAAGTAGTATTGTTGTGCTGATTTCCGGTGCTTAGCCTGAGAGCGACGGGACCTAATGTTTAGACTACGCTTCTCACAGTGTCGATGACCGTGAACCTGCGGAGGGGTAATGCCCTGTTTATTTTATTTATCCCACAGAGTTAAGCGAGACTTAAGTGCGGTGTGCTGTTATGAAAGATCTGTTGGGCATTAGCTGTAAATGGACGCTCTCGCTACTATTCGTTTTCAGACGCATAGGTAGTTGGCACAGGTTTGCTGTGAAGACAAACCCGGGATTTCGACCTCGTGGATCCAGAGAGTTCTTTCATGTGTGGTTAACATGTTTTACTTAAGCTTTATGTGCGTGGCTATTGCATATGTTTTTAAATGCTCTGGACGTATACTTATATGTATATCTACATATATGAGCTATATGTTTTCTCATGGGTTTTAAACCCTGATTTGGTTGGGCTTCGGCCCCATTTAGGTTAGCGTGGATGAGTTGCTCACCCCTACATCTTTTTAGGTCTTCAGCACCCATCACTATAGTTGCTGGACTAGGAGCTAGTGGAGCGGCGTCGGTTATCTTGCATTTCCGCTTCGGGGACACCCATTCTGGTGTGGACTCCACTTCTTGTGATTTCCGTATTGATGTTTTTAATAATCTGTTGCGTACTTTGAGACATTTTTGGGCTTGTTTATTTCGAGACATTCCTTGTATTATATTCGTCTCGAGTTTTTTCATTCGCTACCTTCCGCTTGTAAAATATTTGTATGCATATCTGCACATTTGTCATTTCATATTTGACATTCATATTATTGTGTGATGATTATTTTATTCATAGCCTTGTAGTTTCGGTCTGGATGGTTGTTAATACGTCAAATGAAGTATTGATTACTCGCTAGTCTGGAATTATGGCAGTTGCCGTCGTATTCCGGGGCCGGAAATAGTTTGGGATGCGACAGTAATTACTTGTATTTTCGTACCTTCCATGTCATTGTTGTACGACTAATTTGTTTCTTCGAGCCGTATACTCCGAGTTATTTGTGTGCAATGCAGACGTCATTGCATGACCTCATGTTGTATTCCTTCATACGGAGATCAAAAGTTCATTCATGTTCCGGTAGTTGACATTCTTGTTATCTTTGCTTATTGGACAGCATTTCAGTGACTAATCTTTGTTTCTTTTTCAGTATCAGTCATGATGTCACCTCACCGCGAGCTAGATGAGGTTACACGAGCGTTCCGTGCCTTGGGGAATGTTCCACCCCGACTCCTCAGGAGATTGAGCTAGAGAGGAGATCGAGCTGCTTATCTAGTTTCTTGAAAGTTAGGCCACCTAACTTTACCGGCACTACTGAGGCTGTAGATGCCGAGACTTGGTTGAAACATATCAAGAAGCTACAATGGACGGTTAATACCCCTGTAGAGTACCAAGTTGCCTTTGCAGTTCACTGCTTCACTGGAGAGGCTAGCAGTTGGTGGAAGACTATTGCATACCGACATGACACAGATCAGATGTCTTGGGCGCAGTTTGAGGAGCGGTTCTTTGATCATTACTTTCCCTAGTTTTGAGAGATCAGAAGATGACCAAGTTCTTCAATCTGACATAGGGAGCTTGACAGTTCATGAGTATGTGGTACGATTCACGTCGCTACTTAATATGTTCCAGGTCTTACCGAGAAGGTGAAGGCCCAAAGATTTGAGTCTGGTCTCTGAGATTCCATCGGTCGCGAGTTGCTCTCCAACACTACTCGCACTTATCAGGACATTGTCAGTGATGCCTACAAGATTGAGAGTGATCAGGCGACACACTTTCGGGCCAGAGATGGGCAGGGTAGCGGATCTTACTCTCGGAGCAGGAATATGAGATCGACCAAGAAGAGCAATAGGAGGACTTTTGGTGGTAACAGTGGTAGTGGGTACCTAGGCGGCCGGTCAACACCTTACTCTTGTTATAGCTGCGGTCAGCCAGGACATACTCGTTGGCACTGCCTTAACAAGGATCGTGGTGCGGCTTCAGCATTAGGTTCCTCCAGCCGTGCGCAGCCACAGGTTCAGCAGCCTTATCCACAGGCTCCTCAGCATCAGCCGTATTAGCAGGCCTATCAGCAGCCTGGCCAGAGTCTGGGTAGCCAGGCCAGTCAGGGTTCACGTACCAGAGGTCGTAGTGGTCGTAATACCGGAGGACGTGGACAAGTCTATACATTTGCAGGAGGACAACTAGCTCTTGATGGTACGATTCTTGTATCTAATTCAGAGGCTGGAGTTTTGTTTGATACATGAGCTTCACATTCTTTGATTGCCACTTGGTTCGCTGATGCGTTGGGACTTGAGTCATAGTCCATTAGTAGTATTTATTGTTTCATCTCTGCACTTGGGAAGAGGGAAACTACAGATAAAATCTTTCGCAAGTGTCAGTTGCTAGTTAACGAAGGGAAGCTACAAGCAGATGTACACCTATTAGATATTGAAAGGTATGATTTGATCCTTGATATGGATTGGCTTGAAAAACATCAAGTCCTCATTGATTGTGAGAAGAGAACAGTTATAGTGAGAACTCCAGACAAGGATAGAGTTATGCTGATCAGGATGGATGAACGACTCACACAGCCGAGCCCACTCTTGCGACCTTGTTTTCGTGGGAGAAGAACTTTAACTTGTTACAGTATTGTGAGATCGACAAAGGAGACAAATGGATCTAGTGGTGACAGATATATTCCGGTAGTTGATGAGTATTCTGGAGTGTTTCCTGAATATTTACCTGGTTTACCGCCACACCGTGAGGTAAAGTTTCTGACCGACTTGGTCCCAGAAGCCACGCCGATTTAGATTCCACCTTACCTTATGGCCTAAGCAGAATTGCAAGAGTTGAAGTCACAGTTGGAAGATCTTATGAGCAAGGGTTTTATCAGGTATAGTTCATCATCGTGAGGAGCACTAGTGTTGTTTGCTAGAAAACATGATGGGACCCCTCGTCTCTGTATAGATTATCAGAAGTTGAACAATGTAACTGTGAAGAAAAGTATCCACTTTTGAGAATTAATGATTTTTTCGATCAGCTTGCAGGAGCTCAGTTATTTCTAATATTGATCTGAGGTCTGGTTATCATCAGCTTCGTGTACGAGATGGTGACATAGAGAAGACAGCTTTTGGCACACGCTACGGGCACTTCGAGTTTCTTGTCATGTCATTCGGATTGACGAATGCCCCAACAACTTTCATGGATCTCATGAACAGAGTTTTGAGACCATATCTGGATCAGTTTGTGATCATGTTCATCGACGACATTCTAGTCTACTCCAAGACACAAGCAGAGCATGAGTATCATCTTCGCACCATTCTACAGACTGTGGAATCACCAGCTTTTCGCTAAAAAGTCAAAATGCGAGTTTTTCGAGGTGCAGTTTCTTGGTCATGTAGTCTCAGCTTCAGGGTTGTTAGTGGATCCGGCGAAGATCGAGGCAATTCTAGATTGCGAACTTCCTCGTAATGTTACAAAAGTGAGGAGTTTTCTTGGTCTAGCTGGATATTACCGCCGATTTGTCAAGGACTCCTCAAAGATTGCCACCCTACTAAACAATTTGACGAAGAAAGGAGTGAAGTTTGAGTGGAGTGACGCGTGTGAAAAGGTCTTTACAGAATTAAAGAGCCGTTTTGCTACCGCTCCAGTCCTTGTTCTCCCTAACAGTGTGGATAGGTACCAAATGTATACGGTCCCTTCAGAGACTGGATTGGGTTGTGTGCTTATGCAAAATGGCGGAGTTGTGTGTTATGGCTCCAGACAATTGAAGCCACATGAGAATGGAGCCGATGGCAAGTGGAGTGTTAATGGAGATGGACTTATCAGATGTCTTTGTCCCTAGTGATGATTATATTCAGAGACTTGTGTTGGACGAGTCACACCGAACCAGCTTCACCATGCATCTTGGAAGTACAAAGATGTATCAGAACATGAAGTGCCAATTTTGATGGAAAGGCATCATATAGAGCATTGGAGAGTATGTAGCTAGATGTGATGTGTGTAAGTAAGTAAAGGCAGAGAGCAAGCATCCAACATGACTTCTTGAGACTTTAGCAGTTCCACAGTGGAAGTGGGACCACATCACCATGGATTTCGTCACCGGCTTACCCCGTTCACGGGATGGTCATGACGGGATATGGGTGATAGTTGATAGGTTGACGAAATCTGTACACTTTAGTCCTGTATGGATGAACTCGCCTACTCAGTATTTCACAGATTTGTACATTAGTGAGGTGATCAGACTCCGTGGGATACTGAAGAGCATCATCTCAGACCGTGACCCACGTTTCACTTCCAAGAGTAGACACGTTATGGTGTCAATGACTATATTTTCAAAAAATTTGTTTCCTCTATTGATTCATTATATTCAGAAAATATATTTGTTGTAAATTTTGGTAATGCCGAAAACCGAAATACTGAATTTGATAAGATTTATCTCATACCGAAAAAGTTGGATGGTTTTTGGTAGTCTTATTTCATTACCGAAAGCTTTGGTTTTGAAGTTGGTAACACCTATTACCGATTCAAACCAACCGAATGCCAGACCTATCCAAAACCAACGGACAAATCCAGATGTTTAGTCCAGATGATCGATTTGCTCACGAAAGTAATTGCCATGCCGCGACAGCCATGCTACTACCTTTTAGAGCGTCCTTAACGACCATCACCAAGCTACCATCCCAGAGTTTCTGCAAGTCTTCAATTTTTCTCACTACACGAGGTTTTTTAAAACTTTAATAATCGCCAGTGACTATTCACCGAGGTGAATATAGAATATATTTGATTGTTTTTCGATCTCTGTTGATTTATTGTTGTATAATATATAATCTCGATAGTCATTTTTTATTAATAGTTTTTTTTTCCAACTCACAAGCACATATATGAATCAAAGAATATTATCTAAAATAGATAATGCGTGCCACCATGACCGGAGTTGCATCTGGAATTCCTATTGAAGCAACGAGATTTGTTGTTGGATTTGTTGGAGATCAATAAATTCAGAATGATCCTGGATCTACATATGAGGATCAAGGGGATTTGGGGCTGTTCATCTCTTAGTCTCAGTGTTCGAGGACAGGCGGTGGCGAGAACTCCGTTCGAGACATGGAGGGATGCTGACAATAGGTCCGACGGCGGCCTCAGTTGGATCGGGTGCCCATAAAATTTTTGATTCCTATTCCTAATTTGAGGCCTAGCCCAATTTGAGCGCTCAAAGGGATGAACCCTAATTATTTAGGGATTCGTATTTGGGATCCAGGAAATACAAATTGTACTACTGAATTATCTAGAGTAGTACCAAAGGATGATTCAAGACATTCTACGAAGCATAAAGTGAAGAATGAGGGCAACACGAGACATTACACCGTGGGTACTACCAAAACGTTTTGTCTGTCTATAGATTACAACTGACGGGTCCATCATGTATACTCTGGAACAGTGTTAGCAGTTTATGAAAAGCTTGTCACCAGAATGTTATCTGGATTCGTTTCTGGATTTATTTCAAAACTCCGATGACACACTATACAGACTACTTGGATGTGTCTAGAAAAGCTTGTCACCATGCTATCTCTTGTAATCCAGCTATTTTGAGTATTTCTTTCTATTTGCAATAAAATTAACAATATTTTCTTTCAAAAAAATATATGAATCAAAGAATTTATCTTTTTAACCACAACAAGGTAGTATAGTGGTTCCCTAGTTGAGTGCTTCTTAACGTAGGTTCGAACAACACTCCCTGCAATGCCCTGCTGGCTATCCAGCCCCTGCAATGCCCTGCTGGCTATCCGGCTCCCACCGGATTAATCCTTAGGCCTAACAAGCTTTTTGTGATTCCGCGACCTTGAATCAAATCAACATTCATAATAATGTACTATTATATTCATGAAAGTCTGAAGTCTACAGAGTTCGTGGTCAAATTCTTCAAAGAAAATTATGAAAAACTTGCAAATGAGAGACACATGAAGGACACAAATTCTTGTTATATATGGCGATGAAAGCACATAATTAATATAATCTTGCAAGTGGAGGACTAAACAACTTTGACGCCAATAAATTTCAACAACCCGAATGATATCACTGTTGACAAATTACAGCCGTTTTTGGTTCCAAAAATCTGGAAACCTGAGTGATGAGTTCGATCGGTGGTCGGTTCCACCCTTAAAACATGCATCACGTGAAAATCTTTTAGAATTCTTGTTTGTATAGAAAATTTTTTAGAATTCTATTCCTATAAGGACACCTCTTGTAAAGTTATATATTAACTTATAATTAGGATGAATAAAAATGTGAAGTTCTCCTGAATACCTTTCTTTTTGGTATCAGAGCTGAAAAACCCTGAATTGAATTGAAACCCAGAAATCCACTACCATCACCAAAATCATTTCCACTGCACCCGAAATCCAAAAACATGATATCTGAAATCTGCAAATCATGGGAGATATGATTCCAATCCCTAATCATGGAGAAGGAGCCGCACCTGATCATCAAGTACCGTAAGATCGTGGATCAAATATCTGAGTTCCTGCAACCCTTTATGGAGACACAACCCGTATGCTGTAAAAAATTTAATGTCAAATGTTGGCGGCACTGCTTATTTTCGGTTAAGATTAAAAGTCTTTGTAACAGTGAAAAAAAAGAAGAGAGAGGGGCTGAATGAATGAATAATTATGGTGGAATTTTGGAGATAAGGGTTCTTCTTTCAATAAGGATCCGAAGCTGGATTTGGAGAAAAGTTATGCATACATTCACAGAGTCCACAACAATCGAATGTTGCACCTTGCAGCTGCACCTGATGCCGCAATCATGGCACCTGAACCTTATTACTCAGGGGGTGTTTCAGAGTCTTCCCTTCAGGGGGAGAGCAAGTATGTAGAAAATCCTCTGAATATGGATGAATTTGAAGAGTTGGAGAACCTGAAAAGTCAATTTGGGGCTGGAAACCAAGTAAAAGAAACTGCAAGCACATGAATGGATCTGTCAACCAGAAGAGTCGACTCGTCAACTGCAAAGGAGCTTACGGTTTCTGACTCAGACGACTCATCGATTCCTCCCAGAACAGAGCTAGTCGACCTTGCTTTCTCTAGAATTATTTGGTCTTCTTATAGATTCTGAGGATGAGACGCAATACTATGATTCCAACGAATATGAAAATAATGATACGGAGGACTGTTGTCACACCCCGAATCTTTTGAAGTTAATAAAAGTTACCTTTCACAGAGATTCACGAGTTACCGAGGACTTTTAATTGCGATCGGTAATTCGATAAGTTATCGCTCGAGTTAATTTTTGAATTTTTAAAAGTACTCCAAATACCTGAATTGATGAATCGATGTTGTAGTATGGGTCGACACGAGTCTCCCGGTAATTTCGGAATATTTTTCGGAGCTTCAGGCTAATTTCTGAAGTTTATGGTAACTTTTAACTATCAATCCGGTAAAAAGGATTTTTACCATTTACCTTTTTACTTTTCACCTTTTTGGAATTTTGGACCGTTGGATCTTTTTCCGGATCAATCTGGGCCGTCCCTTCTCTTATTTAAGGGGGAGGAGAGTTGACTCGGGTCAGAACTTCTCCTCGACCCCGAACCCGAGCGCTCTCCCTTTCCGGCGACCACCGCCGTCTGGCCACCACTGGCCGGCGGACCACCGCCGTTCAACTCGCCTCTTCCTCTACTCAGTCCCATTCTTGAAATATCCAAACATCCTCCGAGAAGAGAGATCGAGCGCCACTGCTCTCGGAGGTCAACGGCCTGAATCCGGCAATCCAGGCGGCGATCCGGCACGTGACTGGTATACTCCTTCTCCTCTTCTCTTCCTCTTCCTTCCCTTGTCTCCTGATGTGTGATTTGAGCCCTTAATCAAAACCTCCAATTCACTGTGTTACTGTTTTCTGGGTTTAGACAGTAGGATTCTCAACGAGGCTTACAGCTCCGGCGACGGTACTCTGAGTTGTTGTTGGGGCTCAGTAGAGGAAGGGAAGAAGAGTTGGTGTGAGTTTGAGGCTCAGATGTTTTGAGAGCAGGAGAAAAGTATTGAGGAGCCGAGAAAGATGTTTGGGACGCTGAGGATTTGAGCTGCTGCAGTTGAGTTAGAGGAAAGGTAGAGTTCCGGTTCTGTCGAGGAGAATCCAAGAGGTGGTGCTGGTGACTGGTGCAACAGTTGGTCATGGTTGGTGATTTTGAGCTGCTGATTCTTGGGTTGAACAAACCAAAGGTGAGGTTCCAGCTTTAGGCCTGTGTGTTGTGGGTTCTGTTGGATGTTTGGATTTGTTGTTGACTTGCTGTTTTGTGTGTTTTGTCGTAACTTGGTGAATCGGAGGAAACGGGAAGGTTATGGCGAAATTCCGGCAAAGTTGCCGGAATCCGGTGACTGCTCTGGGAATACAGTTAAACCGACAGAAAGCCGAAGAGGTAGAAATCGAATCCCTGTTAAGCTTTTAGTCAAGAGTACGGTTAATTCGTAATTGAGACATTTACGGAAAATTGGACGTAATTAGGAAGTTTCTATTTTGGGAAACTTCCCAATCTAAGGAACACTCGCCATGTTAGGAAACTTTCCATTTTGGGAAACTTTCCCTTTTTGGAAGGTTACCATTTATGAGAAAATGTTAAATCGGTAAATCGACTCAAGGTTAAATATATTGGTTAATGTGACACGTTGGGTGTCCATAGTAATTCAACGAATTATCACGTGACACCCTAACGTCAAGTTAAAGTGATAAAGGAAAGTTCGGAAACTGAGTCGGACTTCCGGTAAATTGAGTTAAGAGTCGATAACCGGGGAAGAAAGTCAAAAAAAAAGGTTAAAGTGTCATAGAGAGGAACTTGGTCAACACGTGGTTAGATATGATTTCCTGGTCAAACTAGGAAAAGACCAAGTCAACGATGAAATGACTAATGTATTGGGTTGTTTGTACAGTCTCTGGTCGAACGTGAGAAGGGCTCGACTACGTGGTTAGTTCGAGGGTTTCGCTCGAGGAGCTTTCCGAGCGGGAAGAAGGTCGCAATAGTACTGTGAGTGGACATATTATTTTAAATGAATGCATGCCTTAATTATTGATTTAATTGCATGGTTTTTATGATTGTTTTCGAGAATTATATCCTTCTCGGGTTCTTGAATGTTTTATTTGGATAAAGTTTAGCGGGAACCTCGGTTAAAGATTTTTACTATGTTTGAGGTATTGAATTTTATGCTTGAACGTATTTACCATTATTACTCAAATTTTCTATTTCTTTCCGAAAATGGTTATAGACGGGGATGGCCCGTCCTTCGAATGGAATTGAACCCGAGACTTCGTTGGAAATTGGATTTATGCATATATGACAAGGAATTATTTTACTTATTTGTTTTGGGAAGAGAATTTGAGTAAAGTATTGTTATGAATTTTATTATAAGGGTTGACCAATGAATATGCTAGCTAGAGTAGCGTGAGGGCGCTACTAGAGCTCTTAGCTCCGACCCTAGCTTGAGAAGTCAGACAAACTACGTAGTGCACTATGAGGGTTGACCGTTATCATTTTATCTAGAGCTCTTAGCTCCGACCCTGGTCTGAGAGGACAGACAAGCCTGAGAGGTCAGGTTAATACTATGAGGGTTGACCGTTATCATTTTATCTAGAGCTCTTAGCTCCGACCATGGTCTGAGAGGACAGACAAGCCTGAGAGGTCAGGTTAATATTATAAGGGTTGACCGTTATTATTTTATATAGCTAACATAGAGTAGCGTGAGGGCGCTACTAGAGCTCTTAGCTCCGACCCTAGTCTGAGAAGTCAGACTTATTATTTTTGTGAACTTTTCTCTTCCCATATTCTTTATTTGTTTACCTTATTATGCATTTGTGGGAAATTCAGTATTTTGTGGGCATGCATAAATGATATTTAAACCAATAAATTTTTGGGAGAGCATTAAAGGAAATAGAGTTTTTATATTGGATTTTCGTCCACTCACTCTAACAGTTTTCAATGTTTCTCCCCTGGGCCCTTCGTTTTCAAATGCCCAGTGGTGCAGGGTTCTCGGGCGGAGGTCGTGCGCGTACAAGAGTCGAGGCATAGTCGATCATTCTGTTGCTGCCGCATTTCCTTAGGGTAATCTTCTTAGTAGACTGCTCTGACTAACCCAGTATAGCTAATTAAGTAGGTTAGGGAGCAGGATGCCTTCATGAGTTAGGGTTTATTGTTAGATACTCATGGAAGTGCTGAGTTGGAGTGTAGGGAGGGTTGGCCATCATTAGGGGGTTTCGGTAAGAAGTTCCCTTGAGGTGGTCCCCGCAGGATTTACTTTGAGTTAAAGGGGTTTAACTCGGGTGGGTCCTGACAACTGTAACTACGATGATGGCCTCATGGAGGTATTTGATTGTTTCTAGGTTTAGAATTCAGTGTATAATTGATCTGAGAAGTTTGATTCTGAATTAGTTGCAGAGTTGAAGAAGTATAAAGTTGATGCAGAGAGTTGGGTTGTAGAGTGTTCAAGGTCACTGTGTTTGTCTGTTTGATGTTGGCAGTGACAGTGATGATTATTGTGGTTGCTTTCTGACTTTGTTAAGTATACTGATAATGTGTGGATGCTTTGAGATATTTGAATTGAAGAAAAGGAATCATTCGGAGTGTATATGGTGATCATAAATATACATGTATTTAGATATAGAAGAATTGGGCAGCATGACCAATTATGATCAGAGGAGGGAAGCATAATTGTGAGTTTTAGGCTATGTGTTATCATGAAGAAGATGTGATTGATTAAGAAAGAAGATAGAGCATTTGATGCACGTTGGTAGTTAAGGGTTAAGGGGTGGATGTTTGAATAATCAAGTTGTTTAATGGAATATATTTCGGAAAGCCTGAGGACTTGGGTGTCCATAGTAGGTTTGGAATTGAGAATGTAATTGGAGTGTAAGGTGAAGCCGTGAAGACATTGGGCAGTGAGATGAATTACGATGTGCAAATAATATGAGATGGTCGATAAGACATTGATTCAGAAAGGGATTTGGTATATAAAGCACAGTCGTGAGTTTGGATACTAGCTATGACAGAATTGAGTAGTGAATGACGTCATGGTTAACTCTAATAGTGTAGAGAAAAATTGATGGAGGCATTTTGGGTGTCCATAGTGATTTGAAGACTTTATCAATTTGTATATTGGACGTAATGGATTTGGTTTATGTGAAGTGATGTGTGTTGCCTCTGTAAATACACATTTTTTGCTAGAACTATACTGAGGAATCTCACCGGCCGGTGAAATGTGAGACTGTGAAAGAGTGGATTTTGAAGAATTATGTCTGAAGACCCCCTTCTACTCCATCAACTGAAGGACCCATCTAGAATGTCATCACAGAGGATGCCCTGGCGGATCCAAAGTGGAAGCAAGCTATGAATGAAGAACTGAAAACCCTGCAGAAGAATAAAACATGAGATGTTGTTCCTATGCCTCCTGGTAAGAAGACAATCAGGTGTCATTAGGTGTTTGCAGTGAAGTTGAAAGCTGATGGGAGCATTGACAGATATAAAGCTCACTTGGTTGCTAAAAGATACACTCAACGATATGACATTGACTATCAATAGACGTTTGCTCCAGTAGCCAAAATCAACACTGTAAGAATTCTTATCGCATTGGTTGCTCGTTATGATTGGCCACTACGTCAGTTTAATATGAAAAATGCTTTTTTGAATGGAACTCTGAAAGAAGAAGTGTACATGGATACACCACATGATATCAGCGGTAGACCATGTGATGTTGCAAAAGTGTGTCGACTGAATAAATCTTTGTATGGATTGAAGCAATCACCTAGAGCTTGGTTTGAGAGGTTCTCCAAAGACATGAAGACATTCAGATGTACTTACTAAGAGAGTGTCACACAAAGCATATGAAGACTCAATTGGTAAGTTAGGTATGATTGTCATCTATGCACCAACTTAAGAGAGGGTGTTTAATTACAGAATCATTTTTTATATAGAAGATCTTTTATAGATTTCTATTCTTATAAGTACATATCTCTTGTAAAGTTATATATTAACTTATAATTATAATGAATAAGAATGGGAAGTTGGGCTGAAACCTTTCTTCCCTCCGCGCACCAACGCAGACTTCTCTGCGCGCACCAACGCTGACAGGACAGTGCTAACTGCTCAACAGTCAATAATCAGAGTCCGTATCTATCTGTCCTTGCTTGTCCAAATACACTGTCTGTAGCAAACGAACACTCCCCGCCTCCCCACTCAAATACCTCAAAACTTCTTGTTGGCGGTGTTTCTAATATTAAGAAAGACGAACTTTGTGTCAGTGACTGGGCAGACATCAGCAAACTCTTTGATCCAGTATTTCAGACTAAAACTTTGTTTTGTATGGCCTGGTCTTGCTCAGCTAATATTTTTGACAACAAAATGGTTCCTTCTTTTCGCCACCTGTGTGTATCTTAATACCAATGCCCCCACGTACAAATACCCATTATTGCTCCCTAGCTTTCCTTCATTTCCATTATAACCAACTCTGGTCATAATCCAGACTTTCTTTGCGAAACAGCAACAATGGCTAGCAGATACTACCTGGTGTTTTTGCTTGCTATTATCATTAGTTCTTTGATGGTTGTTATCTCTTCTGCTAGTAATTTCAATCAGGATTTTGAGATTACATGGGGCGATGGCCGTGCTAAGATACTAAACAACAGCGAGCTTCTTGTACTCTCCCTCGATAGAATCTCAGGGTCAGGATTCCAGTCTAAGAACGAGTATCTATTTGGTAAGACTGATATGCAGCTCAAGCTTGTCCCTGGAAACTCTGCTGGCACTGTAACCGCCTATTATGTAAGTTTCATTTTCAGTGTTTTGATCATAATCAAACCATACCAAACCGCTACCCTAGAGAATAGTAAAAAACCAACTCCTATCTAAAGTATTGTGTAGTATAAATTTGTAGTTTGACTCACTTTGGCATCATAACATGTAGTTTTTACGGTAATTACGCGCGCATATAGTAATATTCTAAATTATTTTCTCTTTATTCACATCATAACCATTTTCTTTACTATGCTTTGGTGATTTGATCTTAATCAGTTGTCAAAACCTATAGTATTGACAATCTCACAACATAATATGTAATTTATTTGTAAGAATAAAATTTAACAATGATTACAGAACACATGTAGTAATATTCTAAATCATATTCTGTTTGTGTATATGGGATTGCAGTTGTCCTCAAAAGGGTCAACATGGGATGAGATAGATTTCGAGTTCTTGGGTAACTTGAGTGGTGATCCGTACACCATCCACACCAATGTGTATAGCCAAGGCAAGGGTGATAGAGAGCAACAGTTCCATCTTTGGTTTGACCCAACTACCGACTTTCACACATATTCCATTCTTTGGAACCCTCGGACCATTGTGTAAGTAGCCATCAAATTAAACTGTTCTCGAATCATGTTTCCTTAAAGAGGGTTAGAATCATATATATGAAGTTTTTAACCAAATAACAATGTGACAATATCTCATTGTGACTGCTGCATCTCATCCTTAACATTATGGAATTTCTAAGCCTTATTTACATGTATGGTTCACTTTTCTCCTTGATGATAGATTCTATGTTGATGGCACCCCAATAAGAGAGTTCAAGAACTTGGACTCAATTGGTGTTCCATTCCCAAAGGACCAGCCGATGAGATTACACTCTAGCCTTTGGAGTGCAGATGACTGGGCTACAAGGGGTGGTCTGGTTAAAACAGACTGGACCAAAGCACCTTTCATTGCTTCTTATAGGAACTTCAACGCCAATAATGCCTGTATATGGTCATCCTCTGGAACATCTTCCTGCACTTCACCATCCACTAAAGGTGGATGGCTCTCAGAAGAGATGGATTTAGCAAGTAAGCGAAAATTGAAAATGGTGCAAGAGAAGTTCATGATCTACAACTACTGCACAGACACGAAGAGGTTTCCCCAAGGTTTTCCTAAAGAATGCAGTGTCCAAGGAAATTCCAAAATAAAATTTCCTCATGCTCTAACGTTGTGAATTTCCATAATATGTTTATGTATTATAGCTTGTATATATAAAAGACTCAGTAGTATCTCTCTTGTTCTTACATTTTGATCAAGTAGGGGTGTCATGGACTCATGGTAGACTGTTGTGTCGACAAGTTTCTGTTGGTTTAAATTAAAAAGAAGATTCAAAACTCATAATTCTATTTAAAATATTATTTATTTAAATTGAACAGTCTATGTTTTTTTAAGAATTATGATGGGTTCTATAAACTCAACTCTTGATATCAAGAATAGAAGTAGCAAGAGATCGTATTATATATTGTTCACATACTCTCTCTCTCTTCATCCTTCTCCTTTTATTCTTATTTTTTACTTTAGGCAATTCGATAAACACTTGACACCTTTATCTACCATTGGTCGTGTTAAATGATTAGACTTCATGTGTGACTATAAGGGTTGTATCTTGAAGTTTGTAGACTACCGTCATAACCCGCATAAGGAGAGACGTCTACGACTTAAGAACAACGATTACGTGTCTCCCTTGTAGATCCTATGAGAAACTCTTCTATCCCCTTCTTCTTTACATTATTTATGTTTATATCACATGCTTACTTGATGTAATTATTTAATTTATTTATTATATATTATTTCTAACAATATTTCTAACAGTTTCTCATGTAATAGTCTTTTTATTATTTACTTTTCACTCTTCACTGTGATCACATTTTTAGTTTATGAGCATCTTCTTAACACTTTGCCAACTGAAAATAAAAAATCAAAGACCAAAAAGGCTCACGAGACCCTTACCCTATAGGGTCTTGATCACATCAGCTCTATTCAAATCGGACGCATCTATGGGTCTTGACGTTTGATTTAAATGGTCTAATGTTTGATTTAAATGGTCTAATATGCATTTTGTTGTTTCTTTTTATAAGTTAAGAACACTTGGCTTCGCGTCCGGCCGTCCCTCCACCCCTAAAGTGTTATCATTTTTATCTAATACATATTTTCATTTGCCAAACAAAAAACCATGTATTATAATTTATAAGTATGATGAACTTCTTGAAAAAAATTGTATTAATCGGTTCACTTTTAAAATAGAACAATTATAAATAATTCAATTATTACACTGACAAATGAAAGAATTGGTGTATGTATTGACAAGTTCAATCTCTCTAGGAAGTGCTGCATTCCACAGGGAGACCCTGAGGGAAACGCTTGACATCTGCACAGTAATTGTAGATCATGTAGTTCTTCTGCACCCATTTCATCCTGTCTTGACTTGTATTGTCCAGTTGAAGTGCAAGAAGATGATCCAGAAGACCAAATGCAAGCTTCAGCGTTAAAGTTTCTGTAAGAGGCAGTGAAAGGAGCTGCACTCCAATCTGTCTTCACAAGTCCACCTCTTGTTGCCCAATCGTCGGCGTTCCAGAGACTCGAGTGGTTTCTCATCGCTTGGCTCTTCAAGAATGGAACCCTGTTCGACTCTTGATTCTTGAACTCTCTAATGGGAGTGCCATCAACTGAAAAACTGAAACACAAAAAATGGTAATTAGTCGATGGATAATAGAGAAACATGTTACTTCAGCTAGTGTCACATAACTCGGACGAGCTAGTGGCATGGGGTGCTTACACAATGCGCTGTTGATTCCAGAGAATGGAATAGGTGTGGAAATCAGCAGTTGGGTCGAACCAGAGGTAGAATTGCTGCTCTCTTTTGTTGGCGGCTTACATAAAAAGTAGTATACTGTTAGCTGTCCAGAATAGCACTACCAAACCATATCCGAACCCCCAAAATGATTATCACCAAACGCGCTTTTGAACATCAATTTGTTTGTTCCACAATTTGATGTGTGTGCCTTTGTAACCTTTTTGTTCAATTTTTTTGGTTACAAAGATCTCTATTCATTTTACAACACAACAAACAATAAAATAAAAAATAAAAAATCGCTCATAGGTCGCCAATATTCTGTCTGCAGCTAGGTCCTTCGGACCCTAGCAAATAGCAATTAATCAAAATTACATCCACATTTTAAAGAGCGCATATATCACACACATCAAATGAGCAATTTGGCACGGCTAATGAAAATGGCAAAAGCTCAAGAGGTAAATTTTTAATATTGGTACAATATAAACATAAAATGAAGTTACATTTGAACCGAAATTAATCATGTAATACTTGCTGAGTGTAAAAAAATCGTATCAAAGTATGTAACTCTCAATAATCCTCAACTCGGTCACTGCAGACTAAATTTAATTAATAGAAAAACAAAATTGTACCCTCCAAATGTCTTTGGGTACATATTAGGTCACCCAAAAGCCTACTTAATTAGGTTGCCAGTCAGAATCAGTATAAACATCTACATCAGTAGAGGAAAGTAAGTTTGCAAAAGAGAAAGAAACGCGTGACACATAGGCCCTTTCTGTTTTGAACGAATACATTTACTTACACAATAGGGTCTTTATTTCAGAAAATTCTAGGGTGCAGGGGCATACCATGTCGGCTGGGGGTAGAGAGAGGGTGGCGAGAGGGTCAAATTGACCTTTTTTATAATTGTTTATTTAATTATTTTTTAAATTTTAATTATATTATATCATCTTTTTAATTAATGTTAACAATTAATAATAATATTTTTTACCTTTAATTGGTTCAATTAAATATATAATTTTCATCTCTGTTGTTTATATTTTCTTTAATAAATCAATCTCATAAGGTCTTAAAACACTGGTCTAACTTCAAAGTCAAACTAATTAAACATTTTACATAAAACATGTATGTTATTATCTTATTTTTCTTTTTAAAAGATAGTGAAACTTTATTCAAATAAAAAAGGAGAGTCAAAAATAACAATCCAAAGTCTAATATAAAAGTTAGAAATAAAAGCGTGTAGCGTCACTCATAAGTTTTATGAAATTACATACTTATAATCAAAAAGTATATGAAATTTCTAAATCGCGAGATGAGTATATAAATTAAGTGATTTTGTTAAAATATTATTTGGATAAAAATCATAAAACCCTATATGACAAAATTGTGAGCCAATGTAAAAGACTAAAAAGTATCGATCACCGACTTAAACTGCAATGAATTGTTTGTAACCTAAACCAACTTATCAACATGCAAAATCAAAGACTAAAATAGACTAAGATTTTTGTGTTAAATTTATAAATGAGCAATTATGTTATCAAACAATGTTTTTCTTAATGTCAGTTATTTTAGTTTTACCTCTTTTAGTTGAAGTTTCTGACTACGACACTGCGGTAGGCCAATTTGTCCGGTTGGTTTCCTCCCTTCTCTCCCGTGTAACCCACGTGAAGTTTTACATCCGCTATGCGCATGGGGGTGCTGGTCTGTACAGCGGATGTTCCCCTTTAATTCTATATATTTATTCTTTAATATGGCGGACCCAAACGTTAGACGAAGCTGGCATGGCATATAATATCTGCTAGCTGGATGATCAATAATAACTTCTGTCAACACGGTCATATCTGGCCCTATACTCTATTCAACTCAACCTCGACCCCCTCCGAAACTTCTCGTTTCAATAAAGAATGGCTCGTTACCTTCGTGTTCTACAATTAATTACTACCCAAATCTTTACAGCTATCTCCTCAACTTTTCACTGTCAACAGCTGACTGAACCTTCCCGAGTTCTTCCTCGGAAGCTCATTCCTGTCCTATAAATACCATCCCATATTTGCCAACTTCTCTCATTCGATCATAACCATCCTTCCATTTCCATAGTCATTCTTTACTAATCTTCCCATGGCTTCTTCAACATCAATGCTGCCGTTTGTTCCATTTCTGCTTGCTAGCTTTGTTATGGTGGCCTCTGCGGGTAACTTCAACCAAGACTTTAAGATTACATGGGGAGACGGTCGAGCCAAGATACTGAACGACGGCCAGCTTCTTACTCTCTCCCTCGACAAAGCCTCCGGCTCTGGTTTTGAATCCACAAACGAATATCTCTTCGGCAAGATTGACATGCAGCTCAAGCTTGTCGCCGGAAACTCTGCTGGCACCGTCACTGCCTACTATGTATGTCTTCGATCATCTTATATTGTTTCACGTTGCGTCAAATTATCTTGCATGTTTCTAATTTTGGGAATTAATATGGTCGATCAGAGTGATTTATGATGTTTCCTTATTTAACTTGTGCAGTTAAAATCAGAAGGGTCTACATGGGACGAGATAGACTTTGAGTTCTTGGGAAACCTGAGTGGCAACCCTTACATTCTTCACACCAATGTGTTCAGCCAAGGCAAAGGTAACAGAGAGCAGCAATTCTATCTCTGGTTCGACCCAACTGCTGATTTCCACACCTATTCCATTCTCTGGAATCCACAGCGCATTGTGTAAGCCCCTCATTAATATCCAAATTTTGTTACCAAATTACATGACATTAGTTTCACTACTAGCTAGAGATAATTACTACATTTTCTGTAATACATATTGACCAATTTACTTTGTTCTGTGTTTCAGTTTCTCTGTTGATGGAACCCCCATTAGAGAATTCAAGAATCAAGAATCAAACGGTGTTCCATTCCCAAAGAGCCAAGCAATGAGAATACACTCGAGTCTATGGAATGCCGATGATTGGGCGACAATGGGTGGGCGCGTGAAGACAGATTGGAATGCAGCTCCTTTCACTGCCTCTTACAGGAATTTCAATGCTGAAGCTTGCATTTGGGCTTCTGGATCATCTTCTTGCGGCTCAAGCAATGCCCCAGCTTCGAGTAATGGTGGTTGGCTTTCGCAAGAATTGGACAGTGCAAGTCAAAAGAAGATGAGTTATGTGCAGAAAAACTACATGATCTACAATTACTGCTCAGACGTCAACAGATTTCCTCAGGGTCTCCCAGTTGAATGCAGCGCTGCATAGAGAAAAGACATGCGAATTCATCAATCAATTCTTTCATTATGTGCTAGTCATACAATTTTTACTATTCATTTTGTAGGAGATGCGATTTTTTTATAAATTCTTTCCTAGTGCGCAGCGGCGTAGCTAGAAATTTCATATGAGTGAGACACATAAATAATGATAAAATAAAAATAACATTAATAATATTTAAATTTATATTTTTATCTATTACAACGATTCATATATAGCTCAGTAGTGGTTCACGATACTGTGTCAAAAGTTAGCCTTTGTCTGGTGAAATTATATTGTGTTATGGGAATTTATTGGACAATAATTTGATAAATTTCGAAGATATTACATGGTAGGTTGGTCAGCTAAAACTTTTAAAGGAAAAGTGAAAAATAAATTACAGGAAAATAGGGCAGCAACCCAATTAAATGAAAAGAAAAATTATCAGGAAACAAGATATGATAAATTTTTAGATACTATGGTAGAACCACATGACATTGCCAAAGGTTTAGGGTAGAATGATAGGGTTTAGGGATTAGAATTTAGGGTTTAGAATTTTAAGAACCAAAAAACCTAAAATAGTCTTTGACAAAATAGGTGAAATGCATTTTTATGCCAAAAATTCATTGTTGGCGACGAGAAATTCCGATGAGAATTTTCTCTCACCAAATTAATATCGTTCAAGGCAAGAGTTGACTCGGCGAAGATTTACGATGTACGATTTATATTCCAAATACGAGGATCACTATTTTAGGTTGAATTATGCTTTGTTACTCTGTCTTTCACCTATGCTGACTTTGTCGTCAAGCTCCCCGATGCGGGGTCACTTTTTCGGAGAGAAGGGGAGGGCACTTGTAGAAAACCCTCTGATGCCAAAGACAGTACACTTCTTAGTTGAATCAGAGTCAGATGTCGTACCTGGTCGTTGTACTTTGCTATTTATAGATTATAGAAACTTGAGCTCCAAGTAAACTTGTCTTCCAAGTTTTCTCATAACTCACCTGTATGGCTCTGTTACTCCCCATGGCAATAATGGCGAAGTTAGACCTATATTCCACGACACCATTCATTTTGCTCGTTGGCAGCCGACGGCAATCATGAAGCGTCAAAATCATTACCTCGTTGGCAACCGACGACAATAATGACGGCATCAATGCCATTACCTAGTTGGCAACCGACGACAATAATGATGGCGTCAATTCCATTACCTCGTTGGCAACCAACGGCAATAATGACGGCGTCAATGCTACTACCTCGTTGGCAACCGACGGCAATAATGACGGTGTCAATGCTATTACCTCATACTTACTTTCATTTTGAATCAATGTGGAAAATTGTGAATCAATTATTTTATTTTTCCTCACAATGCCCCCTAATTTCCCCTTTGAAATTCAATTCAAAGAGAAAATTATGCTCGTCAAGATTCTAACGACTCTTCCCTTGGTAATCCGTTTAAGTTGATTAGCCTTGGAGGTATAATCCCTCATCCCTTGATCCCATGGACCCTTCCAAACGGGTCGTCATGACCCGTACTTTGGACAAACGGCTCATTTTTTGCCGAATAAACACGGAATCGGGTTATTTGGACCCATTTTTGTGCTAACGGGTTGCACGACCCGATCCAGCCCCGAAACGGGTCATTTTCACCCTGCCCCCTGCCAAACGGGTCATTCGGACCCGAATTGAAAGCAAACGGGTCCTTTGACCCGAGTCAAAGGCAAGCGAGTCTTTTGACCCGAATCGAGTGAAAACGGATCTGTTCGACCTGGTTTGGCTCAGCGGCGATCCGGCGCGATTTCATCCGGATTTCTCAGCGTTTCCTTGCAGCTCTTCCTACCTTTCTTGTTCCCTAAACCCTTGGCTTCCTGCCCTATAAGATTCTCTACCCGGGCGCACCGATTTTACCCAATTCTTTATCAAAACGGAACCGCAGCAGCTCGGCTTCGCTGTCACTGCCGTTGTGCTCCTTTGCAGCTCTGTTCCTGCAGCCCCGTGCCCGACCCAGACCGCCCTCTCCTTCACGGCAGTGTAACTTGACATCTCTTCGATCCCTTTGGTTTGACACAGGATGGATTGGCAGCGGTGCTTAGCCTTGTTGTAGGCGCTCGCCCTCCATCCCTCAATCTCTCTCTCCCTGTTGAGTCCCAGACTCTTAGCCTTTCCTCTACTCCTTCACAATTTGTAAACGATCTCGCCGCTTTTTTTACTCACTTTCCCTATTGCTCCATGCAGTTGAATTTAAATTGCAAAATGGCCTCTTCCCACCTCGTTGAGACGACACTTGTTGACGACCTCGCTCCCTGGCAGCCTTCGGACCACGTACTAGCGGATTTGTCAAAAACTCTTTACCTTCTTACTTCAGTCAAATTTTCTGCCGTTCCAGTTGACTTTGATATCTTCCTGGGTAGAGGTATTCCCAAGGATGGGCTGGTGTTATCTCCCAATCACCTTCGGTTTATCAGATTTCCTATTCATCCCGTGTTTCAACTCATGTGTTCTGTGCTTGGCTTGCACCTTTCCAGCTGAGTCATAACTCCTATCTTATCCTATCGTCTTTCTTAATTATGGGTTTGAAGTGGGAAGTTTCCCTCGGGCTAACTGACTTCCTTAGCCTCTATAATTGTGTTAAACTCAGCAAACACCTGATAGGAGCATAAAATATGACATTCTTAATCTGATATTACCTCCATTTATACCTTGTTTATCTCTTATTGTCGTAGATTAGTCATATTGTAGAATCGAGAGTTTTTGGTAGAGTTGTTGAAAAACATGTTAAACATAGAGGAATAATGTACAAAATTGTCAAAACCAGATTCGTGGAGTCTTAGAGATGTTTTGATGATTCTGTGAAGCTTTTACATTGTCATAAAATGATTTAACTTCTCTTATACTTAGGAGACATGTAGAAGAGTTCATAGGAGAAAGAATCAATAGAACCAGAGCTATGGAAGGCAACAATATCAAAGGGGCCGAGAGCAGTAAAAGCAAAAATTTCCTAGGCACATCACCTAACTTCAAAATTTTCTTCAAGACGACTCACAAGGGATTAGAAGATGTATCATATATGCACGGAAAGCTGTGTGAGTCTAGTTTCTAAATTCTTTGGAATCGCAGCAATCCAAGTTCTGAGGGAGGAGTTATGATGGAAACAATGGCCGGATGTCAGTCATCCGAATCAGGGCAACTTATTGCTACCGTGAGGAAGTGTTCCTGATGGACCTAGGGAAGCAAAGCAGCCGATCCATGAAGCCTAGTCCATGAAGGGAATTCCAATGACAAGTCCAAAATTCAGCCAAAGAAGCCCCTAGAATCTCCAAGTCGTGTTGGCCAAATAAACCAAGTTCAAGAAGGAAAACTTAAACCTATTCGGTTTAGAACTTGTGGCTGCCGACCCTATGTGTATTCCTCTATAAATAGGCTTGTATTTAGACACAAAATCATCATCACTACCTTGCCATTACATAGCCAAAATTCTACCAAACCCTATACAGAAAAATACTTAGCCGATTCATCTACCACAAGTCATACGAATCGTTTCATCTTTCCACCGAATTCCCCATACTTGCCGAACCCTTTCAAGGTTGTAAGAGTGTGATTTTCTCATGTCTATTTATATTATTTTCTGTGTAATTTTGAATTATATTGTAATACACTTTTCGGTTTTGGTTTTATTTATCAAACATGGTTTTCGGATTTCTTTGTGATCTTTGATTGTTCTGTGTTTTAATTTATAACTTCTTGAATATATGATGATTTTGTGATTTAGGTTTAGGGGCAGTAGCATGTTCTTATGTATTCTTGATTTTTAATTGATTAATTGTCATGAATTCGTGCATCTAAATCAATCATTGAGGCTGCCTTGGCCATGGTTGTTCTAAGGATGTGCCGTTCGAGTGGACGAAGGAATGCGAGGATGCGTTTGTGCGACTTAAGGACTTGTTGACTTAGGCACCAATCATGACTCCACCGGATTGGAGCATGTCATTCGAGCTCATGTGTAACGCCTCAGTCTATGTGGTTGGAGCCGTGCTCGGCCAAAGGAGTGAGAAGAAGCCATGCGTCATTTACTATGCTTCGCGGACATTGAATGATGCTCAATTGAATTACTCAACAACGGAAAAGGAACTTTAGCGGTTATATTTGCTTTAAAAAAATTTCAATCTTATATTTTAATTCTAAAGTTGTTGTGTATAGTGATCATGCAGCATTAAGGTACTTGATGACAAAGAAGGATGCGAAGCCGAGACTCATTCGATGGATTCTTTTGCTTCAAGAATTTGATATCGAGATCAAAGATAAGAAGGGAACAAAAAATGTGGTGGCAGATCGCTTGAGCCGAATTGTGCAAGAAGAGGAGCCGATTCCATTGTTGGAGACGTTTCCGGATGAGCAATTGTTTCGGTTGGATATGAAGGAGCCTTGGTATGCCGATTTAGTGAATTATCTTGTGTCTAGGAAGCTTCCTAGCACCATGCCATATGCAACCAGGGTTCGGCTCAAGAAGGAGGCTTGACATTACATGTGGGACGTACCATACTTGTGGAGACAATGTGGGGACCAAGTCATTCGACGATGTGTTCTCGAAGACGAGCATAAGTTCATCCTTGATTTTTATCACAAAGAGGCGTGTGGAGGACATTTTAGACCAAAAAGGACAGCCATGAAGGTACTTGAGGCCGGTTTTTTTGGCCAAAGATATTCAAAGATGCTTATACGATTTGTTTGACTTGTGATTGTTGCCAAAGAATAGGTAATTTAGGTAAGAGATCAAATGCCCTTAAACCCTATCATTGTTGTTAAAATTTTTGATGTTTGGGGAATTGATTTTATGGGACCTTTTCCTTCTTCTAAGTGTTTCCTTTACATTTTATTGGCTGTTGATTATGTTTCTAAGTGGATGGAGGCAAAAGCCAACAAGACTAATGATTCTAAAGTTGTTGTAGGATTTTTGAGAACTAACATCTTTTCTGTAGCACCCCGGGAGGGGAAACTACAGTAGCCACGAATTTACGCCAATAAGAAGCCAACACGTCCGAAGGACGTGCCAACAACTTATTAACCTAAAGTCGTAGGCTTTTTAGTAAGTAAAATAAAATTTAAACTTTAATACTTTGAGTGGCACCACATGAAATTCTTAAAACATTCATCAGAGTTTTTCTAATTTCGCGGAAGGTGGTCAATATAAAGGGGACAATTTAAAACTTTAGCGACAACAATAGAAATTTAAAACATGGTTAACAAATCGGGGTGACACCTTTACTGTTTATGTAGAAGGCTCTGGTAAATGACTCAAAGGGTAAAACCGGAATAGGGAGTACACTTGGACCAAACATCGAGTAAAGAATGAAGCTCCACACATACAGCTCTCTTTATCTTTCCCGTCACAGTACCTGCAAACAATCTGTTGTAGGGGTGAGCGTCGTCCTCACGTGCTCACATATAGGCCCACCAATGATAGGTTTGAAAACCATAAAACCATATATATACATATAGATTTGAGCTCGCAATAAAACCATTTAGAAAATCCTTGGCACACAAAAACATCATTTCATATCCTTTAGGAAAACAGTGCAGTATGCTAAAAACAGGGGTCCAGAGCGCTCGATGAGCAATACAGCCTGCAGGGCTTCACGAATCTCTATGACCGAATCCCGGGTTTGTCTTCACAATAAACCGGGGCCAACTACCTATGCGTTTGAAAACGCGTAGTAGCGAGAGTGTCCATTTACAGCTAATGCCCAACAAATCACTCATACCAACACACCGCACTTACGTCTCGCTTAACTCTGTGCGAGACGAGCGTAAGCGGGATATTTAAATAAACAGGGCATTGCCCCTCCGGAGGTTCACGGTCATCGACACCGTGGGAAGCGTAGTCTAAATACTAGGTCCCGCCACTCTCAGGTCAAGCACCGGAAATCAGGACAACTGTGCTCAACATATCACATCATCGTATAAAATCTTTTACGTCTAGCCTCGGGTTTTCTTGGTCCAATCATAAATCATTTATCATTTAATATAAAGAAAACCTTCCCGAGGCATCGACCATGAGCATACACAAAATCATGCACTTTCTCATATACATACAAAATCACTACCAAGGGGGTTCAGATTCCCTACCTGGAATTGCCGTTCCATACGTAAGCTCCAAACTTCCAGGAGCTACCTCGGTGAACCGAGGTCACCGCGTAAGCTACCTCGTCCAATAATCACTGCAGAATTAAAGTAGCTTAGCAACCAAGAAACAATAACAGTCAACAAACCTCAGCATTCCCAGTTTGACCAGGAATGACCACATTGACTAAGTTGACCAACCAATTTCCTTTTATGACACTTTAGCCTTTTTGCCTTTCTTTTCCGGTTATGGACTCTTAACTCATTTTTACCGGAAGTCCGACTAAACTTCCGAACTTCCCTTTACCATTTTAATTTGACGTTAGAATGTCACATAATAATTTGTTGAATTACTATGGACACCCAACGTGTCACATTAACCAATTTATTTACCAAGAGTCGATTTACCGATTTACGTGAAGCACCAATTTTACTTAAAACGGTCAACTTGACATTTTCCAGAAATTACAGTTATCATTTTCCGATAACAATTTAACATTTTACGAATTTAACCAAGTTGTGTCAAACTTCGTTGAACTTCAATTCTTTACTTAACCGTTTTTTCTGAAAGTGGGACTTTCCCAAAATGGAAACTTTTCTTTAATGTGTAACATCCCACATCGACCAACGGAGAGGGTGATGTACCATATATGTACATCGGTGACACTCATCTAGCACGAGGCATTTTGGGAGCTCAGTGGCTTTGGAGGGGATGAGAACTCCGAAGTTAAGCTTGTTAAGCTTAGAGCAATCCCATGATGGGTGACCCCCTGGGAAGTTGCTCTGAGAGCTCCTGGAAACAAAACCGTGAGGGCCGGCGGGGCCCAAATCGGACAATATCGTGCTACGGCGGAGATGGTCCGGGATGTGACAGATTGGTATCAGAGCCACTCTGCCGAGGGGTGCGAGTGTGCCGACGAGGACGTCGGGCCCCTAAGGGGGTGGATGTAACATCCCACATCGACCAACGGAGAGGGTGATGTACCATATATGTACATCGGTGACACCCATCTAGCACGAGGCCTTTTGGGAGCTCAGTGGCTTTGGAGGGGATGAGAACTCCGAAGTTAAGCTTGTTAAGCTTAGAGCAATCCCATGATGGGTGACCCCCTGGGAAGTTGCTCTGAGAGCTCCTGGAAACAAAACCGTGAGGGCCGGCGGGGCCCAAATCGGACAATATCGTGCTACGGCGGAGATGGTCCGGGATGTGACATAATGGAAACTTTCCCAAAATGGAAAGTTTCCCAAATTAGCGGGTTTCCAAACTTAGAAGGTTTCCTAAAATGGAAGGTTCCCAAATACGGTTAGTTTCCGTTTTTATACGTTTCCTTATACGTAAATTCTGATTACGACTCTTAACCCAACTAAACGGAAACAATACACTTTGAAGGGATCGAAAGACTACCTCCTCGGCATTTCTGCCGGTTTCACTGCATCACCGGAATCGTCACCGGATTCCGACAACTTGCCGGAATCTCTTGCCGGAATTTCGTCAGAGTTTCCCCATTTTCTCGATCACCAAGTTCTCGACAACATATGCAGGAAAACAACAGCAATTAACACCAGATCAACAACAAATCAAACTTAAATCCAAAAACAGTAACACAGTTGCCCAAAAACCAGGAAATCTGTCCCTCACCTCCAAACCATGATCGAACAGCTTCTCAGCCTTCTCAACCATCCCCTTGCCGGACTCCACCCTCTGATCCACCCTGAACCGAGCCTAGCTGCTCCTCTATAGTTGCAACACACCGAGCAGCTCAGTGCCTCATTCCAAAGCCTCACCAGCTGCCTCCAAGCTCTTCCCAAGCATCACACAGGTGTCCAAGACTCGCCAGAACACCAAGAATAGGTCACCGGAGCTGCTAGCCTCGAAACCCAGAAAACCCGAAAACAGTAACAGTAGAGGAGTTTTCGAGTATGGCTCGAATCAAATGATCAGAAGCATGGAAAAGGAAGAGGAAGAGAAGAGAAGAAGAACCATACCAGTCACGCGCCCTAACGCCGCCTGGATCGCCGGAAATCCGGCGTTGACCGCCGAGTGTAATGGCGCTCGATCTTCTTGCACGGTGGCTGCTTGGAGATTCTGAAGGTTGGGTCAGGTAGAGGAGAAGGAGGGGAAGAAAGTGGTGGTAGAGCGCCGACCAGTGGTGACCGGACGGTGGAGCGCCGTTGAGCTCAGTCTCGGTCGAGAAGCGTCGAGAGGGAGAGAGAGAAAGGGAGGGGAGAGTTTTGACCGAGTCAAAACTCTCTCCCCTATTTATAAGGAAACCAACGACTGAAATCAGATCTTGGAAAGATCTGACGGTCCAGATTAAAAGAAGGTGAAAAGTAAAAGGTAAAATGGTAAAAACTCTTTACCGGATTGATAATTAAAAGTTACCGGAAACTTCGAAAATTCATAGAAAATAAACCGAAGCTCCGAAAAATAATCCGAAAATACCGGGAGACTCATGTCAACACGTACTATGACATCGAGTCATTAAATCAGGTATTTGGAGAACTTTGAAAAACTCGAAAATGAACGTGGTTGTTCACTCGCGAAGTTACCGAATGCGACTTAAACCTCAGTAACTCGCCATTAACCACGGTTAAAACATTCGGGGTCCCACATTTTCTAGGATTGGAGTTCCAAGAGTTTTGATAAGTGATGTAGGTTCTCACTTTTGCAACCGCACCATAGAGGTTTTACTCAAGAAGTATGGAGTCACTCACAAGATATCAACGTCATATCACCCTCAGACTAGTGGAATGGCCAAAGTATCAAACCGAGAGATCAAGCAGATTTTGGAAAAAAACTGTAGGTTCAATAAGGAAGGATTGGAGCAATCGTTTAGACGACGCATTGTGGGTCTATCGGACAGCATACAAGACGCCTATTGGGATGTCCCCTTTTCGGTTCATCTATGGGAAAACATGTCATTTGTCGGTTTAGCTTGAACGTAGAGCATAGTGGGCGGTGAAGCAGTTCAACATGGACCCAGATTCAGCTGGATTACATAGAAAGCTACAACTTTGTGAGCTTGAGGAGATTAGGAACAAAGCTTATGATTCGGCTATGATTTATAAGGAGAAAATGAAGGCTTATCATAACAAGATGATAAGGGGAAAGAATTTCAAAATAGGGCATCAAGTCCTCTTATTCAACACAAGACTTAAACTTTTTTCAGGTAAACTTCGTGCACGTTGGCAAGGTCCATTTGTTATAGCTAATGTGTTTGCTTATGGTGCCATTGAGATTCAAAGTAGAATATCAGGAAATACGTTCAAGGTGAATGGTCATCGACTTAAGCCTTATTACGAGGCATTCAAAGAGCACAACAGTGAGGAGCAAAACATTGAAGACCCACGGTATGGAGAGTGACACTACTATGAAGATGAAGAGTCTAGGTTAAGAGACTATAAACATTAAGCGCTGCATGGGAGGTAACGTATTTCAACCGTAACTGTAGAGGAGCATCAATGAGGGTTTGAATATTTCCTATCCCTTTAGTTTTATTGGTTGAATTGTATTTGTGTTCGTTATGTAACTTAGACGCATGCTTAGGGAATTATGACATGATTTTAGGTTTTACATTGAGAACAATGTAATTTTCGAAGTGTAAGGTAGAGGTTTACATAATAACATGCTTGTTTGAGTCATTTAATTATAGTTTCGAGTCATAAAAAGAAAAAAACCAAAGAAAACAAATTCAAAAATTAGAAAATCGGTTCCACAAAATTTTTTCGAGTTATGTTTTGTGTGATTTTGTTTTTGTTTGAGTCTTAGGATGCCCCTAAAACAAAGTCAATGATGATTATGTCTTTGAATGCATATATGATGGTTTGACAATTACTTAAAGAAATTGTAAGTTTCATGGATATTGTTGATTGGTATGAATATTTGAGATTTGATTAATTGTGAAGCATGCATGTTTGGTTAATTTGTTTCTATAACAACCCATGTGAGCTATTGAGCCTAAATGCTTTCTTCTTGAGTGATAATATGTCAAATTTTTCGAAATTCACTATCATAAACCTCATCATTCTTTGCATATTTAACAACTATGTGCTATAACTTTTTAATGGACTCTAGAATTTACTAGAACTTGCTCATGTGATTTTTGAAACATTATAATCATAACATGTCTTGATTTTGAAAAGGATTGAATTGATCTACTTAGGATTACCACCATTACCAAATAAAGCATGTGCCTATTTGTGCCCGTCATGGGACTCATTAGTTTTAACCCCTTTGAGCCTACATTGAGCCTTTTCTTTCATCACTTTCATAAAAAAAAATTCATTTGCTTAGAATAGCTAGACCTTTACCTTGTTATCAAGATTTGGCAAAGTACTTTCGATGGAGTTTTGTTGTGTGATGTTGTGAAACAAGTGTGGGGTGAACTTCGAATGTAAGGGATGCATTTGTGCCGTGAAACAAAAAGATGTGTGATCCTAAAATAAAAAATAAAAGGAAGAAAAATTTTTCGGATCAAGATACAAACAAAAAGAAAGGCACGATTGTGAAACATGTTTGTGAATTTAGAGTTTTGTGATTATTTGAAGGTCTAAAAATGTATATGTGACCTTTGTTCTTATTCATGATATTTGAAGGAGTTAAGAATGACGTATGAGTCCAACAAGATAAAATTCGACCCTTGGAGTGAAGATATAAGGAGGATTGAGATTTGCTAAGTCTTGGTGATGCCTTAAAGCACCACTTATCCTAAAAATCCTACCCTATACAGCCGAGTCCCATTACAACTATTATTGAGATTGATTCATGATTCTTAAGATGACTAACTTTGATTTGTGAAGATTTTCTCATGAGTTGAGCATATGGTTTTGGTCCATTCTTGCATTTAGTTGTTAAATGAGGTTTTTCTTGAAAATTTTATTCACAAAGTGCTTTTATTTAATGAAATATGCAAGCTATTTGTTGTCTTACAATTTGTTCTCTTGCATATACTTATGAGTGAATACCATGATCGAGTGAAAAGAGGAGAGTATGTCATTGAGAGGAGGATCGGTTGACCTTATGTGTTCATGCTATTTGTTCTCACTTCTTACTTTTTCATGCCATGATACATGTTTTATGAAACTTGGAATTTACGTGTTTACACTCAAATGTTCAAACTTGAAAGCTATTCATGACAAAGATTCTGAGACAATCGTTTAAGGGCACTAGTAATGTTAGTAGTAGAGTCTTATATTTAGTTTGCTAAGGGACTAACAAAGGATAAGTGTGGGGTAGTTGATACAAGCATAAAATGTGACATTCTTAATATGTTATTACTTCCATTTGTACTTTGTTTATCTCTTATTGTCGTAGATTAGAGTCATATTGTAGAATCGAGAGTTTTTGGTAGAGTTGTTGAAAAACATGTTAAACATAGAGGAATAATGTACAAAATTGTCAAAACCCAATTCGTGGAGTCTTAGAGATGTTTTGATGATTATGTGAAGCTTTTACATTGTCATAAATTGATTTAACTTCTTTTATACTTAGGTGACATGTAGAAGGGTTCATGGGAGAAAGAATTGATAGGAGCATTTTATGCCACATTCTTAATACATTTTTACCCTCATTTATGCTTTGTTTATCCATTATTAGTATAATTTTAGTAGTTATTTAGCATAAGGAATTATTTATAGAACATTGGCTAAAACATGTGTAAAATAGATAAATTATATGCAATATTGTTAAAAGCTGAAATTAGAAGTATTTGTGATGTTTTTCTTGAGTTTCTGTAAACCAATACATTGCCACTACTTGATTATATATTTTGAATAGGTGACATGTATATGGACATAATGAAACAAGAATCATGAGGATCAGACTTATGGCAGGTAGCAAAAGAAGCATGGAAAGACAAGAGGCCAAAAACAGAGGATTTCTAGAAACCATAACTCAACTTCAAAAATTTCCCTAAGACGATCCAGGAGGAACCAGGAAACGTACCATAGATGGATGGAAAGCTGTGGACGTCTAGTTTCTAAATCTTTTAGAATCGTAGCAATCTAGGTTCTGAGGAAGGAGTTATCATGGAAACAATGGCCGGAGGTCAGTCTACTGGAAACAGGACAGCTTTTGCTGAAGTTGTCTACCGAGTTTGTGAGTGTGTTTCTTCACCAAAATCCTTCCCAAGAATGCCAAATGATTGATGAAGAGCTTAATGAAGACATGGGAAGATGCTTAGAAGACAAAGAACTGAAGGAAGCACAAAGGGAGAGCCCGAAACAGTGACTAGGAAAGTTATCCTAGTCAAACTAGGATAACTTCTCCTAGCAATACCAAGGAAGCCTTTCGGCTGTCCTAGGAGTCCTTGAGCATGAAGGAGAGCCCAATGTTGATCCATACACATGAAGAAGAGTCCATGATTCAGAAATATCACAATCCAAGTCAGCAACTCAAAGGGAGAGGCCGAATCCATCAAGGAGAAGGAAGTCCAACTCAGAGAGGACTTAGTGGCTGCCGAATCTCTTAGGGTTTCTTTAGGAGTTTTTCTCTATAAATACACATGTAATACAACTAAAAAAGGATCATCAATTTTGTGAAAGCCTTAGCTAGCCAACTCTACCAAAATCCCTCAAACACAGCCGAGACACAAAGTCTGCCGCCAACCTTCCCTTGCCGCCGATCACCATCCTTGCCTTAGCCGAACCTTTTAGGTAGGATTTGGTATGGATTCCTCCATGTCTTTGTGTAATTCTACTGTGTGTAATTCAATGTTATATATATATTGGTATTTCGGTTTCTAGTTTTATGTTATGAACATGTTTGTTTGTTTTTCTTTGTGATCTACTTATGAATGTGTTTGTTAGCATAACATTTAGGATGCATGCTAGGTTTTGGATTTAGAATATGTTGTGTATGTTTATGTTATTACTGTTTTCTAATTGATTAATCACATACCTGAACACGTAATCGAACCTAAGGGTAGTCTTGTGCACGGATGTTCCTAAGGGGGGAGTTTAATATGCCGTAGTATTCTAAGGTTAAGTTCGCCGATTGGGTTCTTAATTTTTAGGCATTTCTAAGGGTTGATAGGGTAAAGTGATTAACATGCTAATAGGATGAGTGACGCCATACCTAGGATCATGTCTCCAATGACTCTCGCTCGGAAGTGTATTTTGTATTAGTGTCAGGCAATTGTAGGCACTAAGCAAGATGACACATATATAAATTTAGAATCAGGCGATTGTAGGTCCTAAGTTTACATGAGAAGTCTAAATAGTTAGAATTAATTAGAATTCACGAAAACATATTTCATTGCATCTTGTTCGTGCGTAAAACTTATGTGTTTTCTATTTGGTGTTAGCTATGTTTTGTGCTTAACAATTGATTGACCAATGTAAATATTAATTTAAGGTTTAGGAGTAGAAATAATTTAGAAAACAAATCTAAATCCCCATAATAAAACTTTGTAAACATGTAAATAATTTGTAAATAGTTTTTAGTTATATTTTGTATTTATTTTATACTCGTGCCGAAAATGTATGTATATGTGTATATTTATGTGATAGTATTTACTTGTGTATTATGTGACAAATAATTGTTTATACTTTCTATATTTATTTTGTATTTTTGTGAAAATTACTAACTTGTTTATAATACAGTAATAATCATTCCCTAGTGTCCCCGGCTTGAACGATCCCTACTTTTTTCTTCATTTGAGAAAAACTTAAAAATAAACTCAAGGGATGACGTCAAAATTCACCGGTCGCAGTTAATAGCTCTTGGTAACTAGTAAACCACTGTGAAAATGTAACTTCTTGGGTACGGGGTGTTACAATATTGCCTTCAGAGCCCTAGCCAGGAGAGAATTCAGATATTTCACAAGCCTCCAACCATGTTTAGCTCGCAAAGCATGATTAAATTGTTCCATATTACGAAACCCCAAACTCACATTCTCCTTAGAGGCACATAGCTTGTCCCAAACCATCCAATGTATCTTTTTCCCCTTCGCACTATCTCCCCACCAAAATTCTGCCATGCATCGATACATCTCCATACACATGTTTAGGGAGCTCGAAGCAACTCATAATATAAGTTAGGACCAACTCGGGCCCGGACCTAAGGTGAGTCTGACGAGGCGGCCGCCTCAGGGCCCAAAAGTCAAGGGGCACCAAAATCCGGTAGCTACCTTGGACTGAGGGATTAGAAAGTCTTCTAGCCATGGAAACTAAAGCTTAAACCTATAACTGTTTGGGAAAAACAGAGGAGATAAATAGTTGGGTTTTGAAGAAAAGAGAAGGGAGAGAGAGAGAAGTTTGAGAAGGCGACGATGATGAGTAGCGACGGCTGTCGACGATAATGAAAACTGGGTTTTGTGGTTTAGGAGAGAAGGGGTTAATTACTAGTTATCTTTTAACCTTTTTTCCTCCTTCTATCAAGAGTGTTAGATTAATGGGCTCCCTCCGCCTTTAGAACTTGGTTTGGTTTCCAAACTTTTAAACCCTTATGCTAGTTTTTTTTTCTATTACTGATCTACTCAAACTCCTCCGCTTCATGTGAAGCTTTCCGGTCAGGGGCACCACTCTTAGAATTCGCCTCAGGTCCGGCCCTGGACCAACTGCACCACCGTTTTAATCATAACCTCTTTACCAGTCGGGCTCAGTGTTTTATCCTTCCAGTTCTTCAACTTACCTCGAGTCCTCTATATCAAACTGAAATGCTTCGGCTTTGGAATAGCTAACCTCTGTTGGAAGACCAAGATATTTATCTTGCTTATCCACTCTTCTAACCCCCATCAAGTCCGCCAAACCTTCTTGTGTGTCTCTGGAAACATTTTTTGAAAAACAAATACTGCTTTTCTCTAAACTCACGTACTTACCCGAAGCCTCCTTGTATAACTTAAGAATTTCAGCCACTTTAGCATATTCTTCCATCTCTGCTCTCATGAAGATGAAGGAATAATCAATGAAGAACAAGTGGCTGATCGGTGGTGCACCCGTCACAATTGACACACCTTGCAGACTTTGCTCTCGTTCTGCCTTACACAACATGCGTGAGAGACCCTTAACGCACATAAGAAATAGATAAGAAGAAATCGAATCCCCTTGTCTAAGTCCTCGTTCAAGGAGAATTCTGCCTCGTGGTTCCCCGTTTAGAATAAAAGAATATGAAACTGTTTTTACGTAGCTCATAATCCACTCCACCCACTTAGCATCAAATCCCATACTGTTCATCATTGTTTCAAAAAATGTCATTCGATCCTATCATAGGCTTTACTCATGTCAAGTTTCAATGCTCCATAGCCAAATTTTCCACCATAACAACGCTTGAGGTAATGAGAGATCTCGAAAGCTAGTAGTGAATTATTAGAAATTTACCGAAGAAAATCGAAAATTTCGGCTTTTTAATGAGTGATCATATGATACACGATTGTATACAACCCACATAAGAATTCCTCAATTTTATCTAAACTCGTATAATAGGAAGCCTAAAGTTTTTGTGTCAAAGTTTCACCAAATATTGAACTTTTCAATCTACCATTGATATTGTAGTGTTGAAAAAACTCATTACATTAGACAATGTTACAAATGTAAATATGGTTTCTCTATTGTATTTTTACCCAATTAAATATTTATTTGTACAGTTACCTAGTTACTTATTTGTTTTTTTCTTTTTAAAAGACAAATTGAGAGGCTAGTTTATTTGTTTAACGCGGGGCAAAATCGGGTTTTTAATAATGTTTGAAACTGACCAGGCTCTCTCTGAAAACTGAGAAAGAGATAAACACGAGGAAATGAATTACGCAGTAATCTGATCATTATCATCAAAATCGAGAATCCTGAAGAAAACGAAATGTCTGGTAAAAAAAAGAACTGGTACGATTCAACACCACTACTTCCCCAACACCAATCACAACAACCACGCTCCCCCTCAAACTCATATCTCTCATACTCCTCCATCTCTCTCGAGATGACCTCCGCCGTCTCCACCTCCGCCACCGACCGCTCCTTCTTCCTCGGCGTCGACGTCGGCACCGGCAGCGCCCGCGCAGGTACACTCGGATCATCGTTTCTCTATTTGTCAAAACTCGCAGCGATACGGTCAATGTTTACCGTGTTTGAATTTTAGGTGTGTTTGATGAGAACGGGAAGCTTCTAGGTTCGTCTAGCAGTCCTATACAGATCTGGAAGGACGGTGATTGCGTTGAGGTAAGTCAATTTCATCTCTACTTGTTATTGAGGCTGTTTTAAAATTTACCTGGATATTTGTGGTGGTAATTGGAAACCTGCTAGTGTGCTGTGTAGTGGATGTGGTTACTTGATTTTAACTGCTTGTAATTTATTTATTTATTTATTTTGGCTGGAAAAACAGCAATCTTCGACGGATATTTGGCATGCAATAAGTGCAGCTGTAAGAGCAGCATGCTCTCTTGCAGAAGTTTCAGGGGAGGAAGTGAAGGGTCTGGGATTTGCGGCTACTTGTTCACTAGGTTTGTAGTTTATGCCTCACTCTACATTTTGTGTTGATAGAAAGTCGGTTACATAGCTGATTTGGAGTATAATGGGAAGGCTGAAAATTATATTTGGTCATTAATCTGCGGAAGACGTTTTATCTCTGCAGTGGCAGTGGATTCTGATGGCTCTCCTGTTACGGTTTCCTGGAGTGGTGATTCAAGAAGAAACATAATAGTGTGGATGGACCATAGAGCCGTAGAACAAGCTGAAAGGATCAATTCATGCAACTCACCCGTCCTGCAGTACTGTGGTGGAGCTCTTTCCCCGGAGATGCAGCCTCCAAAGGTACTTCAACAGCCATTCTGGCCATGGTGTGTATTGCATATACATATCATCCTCAAGGAGTTGTTAAGTTAAACATTGTTCACATCCGATGTCTCTATCCTTCAATTTTTAGGGGTTTCAACCATCTACATTCGTGCATCAAGAAATTGTTATAGATGTACCTCTTTAACCTGCTTGTTTCTTTTATTTAATGTCATTTGCATTTGCATTCATACATTGCTTTTTCTCTTTCGTATGTTTTTTGTCAGTTTATTCATAGATAGCGCCATCTTTTGCAGCTTCTATGGGTGAAAGAAAATCTGCCAGAGTCTTGGTCAATGGTCTTCAGGTGGATGGACTTGAGTGATTGGTTATCATACAGGTACATCAATCTGCAGCAAATCAGTTCATAGACGGAACAAAATTTTCTGGCTGTACAAGTCACCTTTAACTTCAATTGATAGTTTACCTTTTGTTCTTCATATCTTTAGGGCCACAGGAGATGATACACGTAGTCTCTGTACAACAGTTTGTAAATGGACATACCTCGGTCATGCACATATGCAGCAAAACAATGAGAAAGATTCTCGAGACATGGAAGCTTGTGGATGGGATGATGATTTCTGGGAGGAGATTGGGTTAGGTGATCTTGTTGAAGGGCATCATGCTAAGATAGGTAAGTTTTAAAAATTCAAAATTCTCTGGCTTGTTAGTGAGTAGTGATGATAGAATCTGTAACTATTTTCATGAGACAACAAAGGTTACATCTTACAACTGACAAGATGTTAAAGACCTTGCTTTTTGCCATTTTGCGGCTAGGGCTCTGTAGATTTCTTATCATGCGAGACACGCTCTATTTGATGGATTATTTTGCTACAATGAATTATACACAAAATACACAGAAGAGAGAAGCTCCTGGCTATAACTTGATTTCTATGAATTATATAACATACTCCAGCACAATTAATTTGATTATATTTCGACAAAAAAGTGGTATTTTGTAAGCTGATCAAAATAACTTTTTGTGAATTCCTCTGCCATTTGGCATTGATGTCCTAGATAATTTATCAGTATTTTTATTTTAGATCTGCAAATACACATATACACTTAAAATTAACCTCAACCAACTCTTTATCTGGAAACAGTGGAGGTAGTAATATGAGTGCAGTTATGTCTTGGTCATTGTGCCAAATGCTTTAATTCAGTGTTACCATTTGGGACTTCTGGCTCCTTTTAATAACTTGATCTAAAAACAGGACGAAGTGTAGCCTTCCCTGGCCATCCTTTGGGTTCTGGTCTCACATCTACTGCTGCGAAGGCAAGATATTCTGTACTGAAGATTTCACATTGATTTCAAGTGGCGCTCCCTTGAGGTCCATTAACTGAGCATACACATTTGTTTAGATGCAAGAATATGTTTTGTGGGCTTTGGATGGTGATTAAAAATGACAATTTTAAGTGCTTTCCTCTTTTAGTGTTTTATATTTTGCAGTTATTTGAATTTTCAGGAACTAGGTCTTGTAGCAGGGATTCCTGTTGGTACTTCGCTAATTGATGCTCATGCAGGAGGTGTGGGGGTATTGGAAAGCGTGCCTTCATCAGATTCTCAGCCTAAAGGTTGCCAACGCTTATCAGTTTTGCTTTTTTATTTATTTTAAGGTTGCCAACGCTTATCAGTTTTGCTTTTTTATTTATTTTAATGAAGTTGCTTAGCTTAATGGTGACATATTCTTTCATTAACCTGGTATATTTTCAGAGTCTGATATTGAAGCTCTAAGCCATCGTATGGTGTTAGTCAGTGGAACTTCTACTTGCCATATGGTTGTATCACAGAAGAAGCTTTTCATTCCAGGGGTCTGGGGTCCGTACTGGTCAGGTATGTGATTACTGGACTTATACATCTATTTCTGTGGCCACTGTTTTAACATCCCAAAGAAGAGTTTTTCAGTAGTCAAAACATTGGTAATGCCTCAAACACTTAATACACCTTTCTTTTCAAAAAAATTCAGCTATGGTACCTGAACAATGGCTCACAGAAGGTGGTCAGAGTGCTACTGGTGCATTATTGGATTACATAATTGAAAACCATGTTGCTTCTCCTCACCTTGCCAATCGTGCTGCTTCTCAACGTGAGTTCCATTGCTCAACCTAGAACATGCTAATTGTCTTACTAATTTAAACAGACGGAATGCTTTTCACTCTTCTAATTTAAGTTGATTTCTCTTTTTAGGCATTTCTGTGTTTGAACTTTTGAACAAGATATTGGAAAAAACTATGCTTGATCTGAAGCGTCCATTCCTTGCTTCTTTGACTGAAGATATTCATGTCCTTCCTGATTTTCATGGGAACAGGTATTTATTTCTTCATTAAAGCTTCTTTTTTTACTTGTTATGGTGTCACTAAATTTATGCAAAAAGTGATACTGCCAATGTCATACATCTTAGGTCGCCAATTGCGGATCCAAAAGCAAAAGGAATTATCTGTGGTTTAACACTTGATACAAGTGAGAAGCAATTGGCACTTCAGTATCTAGCCACACTGCAAAGTATTGCATATGGCAGTCGCCATATTGTAGAGCACTGCAATTCCCAGGGTCACAAAGTAAGAATTCATAACTTTCAAGCTTGTTATTCTCTTTTGGATGTCGACAAGTTTAAAACATGGCTTTACCCCATAGTTCTCAGTCCTGTTATTCTCGTTTGGATGGAGGCATGTTCAAAACATGGCTTTACCCGAAAATTTTGTGGTCTTTAATGTATTTAGGGTGTTATCCCCTCTTCAAGAAGTATAGTTCAATTCCATAGGATTTGTTACCTCCAAGTTATCGGTACACGATCATCTCAATTCCACGTAATTTCTTACTGCCTGTGATTGATAGGTTGCTTTTTGAAATGGAAGTTATTAGAGTATATAATGAAAGGAGTATCTGAAATGGTCAAATGATTACATAGCTTCTTTGAAGAAAGGGATTGCATGAGTTTATTCTTAGTGATATGACGATAGAACCGTACATAACTAACTAGAGAATAAAAAAATATTGAACTATACAAAATGTTATGGCAATAGAGGCTTTTAGGTGCATACTCTTCAGCACGCTGATCATTGCATTATATTGATACCAATCCCCTGTAACCTTTGGTGTTTATCTGTTACTTTTTTGTTTTTGTCTTTTATGCAGATTGACACTATACTAGCTTGTGGAGGCCTTGTTAAGAACCATCTATTTGTACAAGAACATGCAGATATAATCGGTCTCTCTCTCTCTACACACACACATACATCAATGCCCCTATTTCTTGCTCTTTGTTTGTAACATGTGTTTATAATCTGCTTATTGTTTTCTAATTTTCCTCTCTTTATATCTCCTCTGTATAAAACATCAGAACAATGTGTTTTAGTCATCTTCTGCTTAAGCTTCAACTTTTACATTAAGCATATTGCTGGACTATGTTCCTCTAATTACAATAGTTTGCTATTGGTATCTGAATTTAGTACGTTTCTGATCAGTGAGTGAATTGGCTATATATGCTGATTATTCTTTAAGAGTACAAAAATATAACTTTGTTGCTGGCACATCCACTCTGGATGTGGATGTTGCGAACTTAACAAAGGGTATTATCCTTTAAGTACACTAGCACAAATTCAATCCTTTTGTTTAAAGATGTACATGAACTTAAGACATGCATTTGAGTGCTTGCTTCAGGTTGCCCTATTATTCTTCCACGGGAAAGTGAGCCTGTGCTATTGGGTGCTGCCATTCTTGGTGCTGTAGCTGCAAGGAAATATTCTAGTATGCATGATGCTATGAAGGCCCTTAATGCGTCGGGGCAGGTGTGTATTTCCAATTGTTGTTTTAGCACTTTTGATTGTTTTCTTTACTCTACTGGCACTCAATATTTAGGCAGTCTCAATTGGAACCTCTTACTGATTTGCATGTTAGACCTTCTATATCAGTTTGAGGAGTGTGCACGTAATCTCTTCTACTTTTTTCAAACTGCCGAACTTTTTATACCAAATGAATGGATTATTAGGAATGGTATGGTTTACTCCCCAGGGGATATGTGGTTTGAACCCTCTCACCGCTACCTACATTGCTATTTGTTAAAATTTGCTATCACCTATCGCAGTGAGCCTGGGTTTTCAAACTAGGTTTGGGGAATAAAACAAAGAAAAATAAAACCAAACTTGTTATGTTACATGCATTATGATACGAGTGTATTAATAACATTGTTTCCATACATCATGGTGAATGAAATTCCTTTTTCCCAAAATAAGGCAGAGCAATTTACAATGTTGCATGTGTGCAGTCCATTTGAGTCTGACTCTGACATATATGCCCAATATGCATGGTGATTGTTCTATATCAAGGCTGCATACAAATTTTTCAAGATTGTCCTACTGACTCCGGTTGCTCTATTATAAAGATTACTCTGCACTTTTTAAGTGGATTTTTATAATGCTATTGAGATGTAGATAATAGCGAGGTTGGTGCATATCATAGTTCTATTTGGGAGTAGTCTTCAATAAGTTGATATTCAGTCTGACAAATTCTAGTTGCAAGTAGCTTGAGTGCCTGACTTTCTATTTTTGAGTCCCTACTAGGAACGTGATGGTGATTTTTCCAAATGATTTATAGTTTTTGACAGGTGCTTATTGACAATTAGGCATGTGACCTTAGGTGATACTTTCATTGCCTATTGGGAACCACTACCTCTGGTTGAGATGCACTTATTTATGAGTGGAATATGTTTACCCTTGTTTTTCTCACTTTTCACTTATTCAGTGAGTTTTTTTTCTTTTTCTTTCCCTTAATTTGGTAGGTCATCCATCCATCCAAAGACCCTAAGGTGAAGAAGTACCATGATGCCAAGTACCGCATTTTTCGTGAGCTTTATGAGCAGCAGCTATCTCATCGTTCGCTGATGGCTCAAGCCTTGACATAGGTTCTTGTGCCTCTTTGCATCAGCAGGTGGCAGTAGGACAGGGATCTGCTCACTCAATAGATTTATTTTTGGGGTGCCAATGCGACAGAAAAGGCCTGGTGTTGAAAAGTTACGTATTGAAGATATACATATTGTTATATGTAAAGCCTCCATTTTTGCAACTCTTTTCCAAAAGCCAAATTAGTGTACAGGAAAAGCTGCTCTAAAGAAAATTGAAATTAGTACAGTTCTAGGTTCATCTGGTCAAGTGGTTTACTGGTTTGCCAATTTCCTCAAAATACTAGTGCAGTTGATTACTCTACTCTCAAAAATGTGTTCCTGATGATTCATAATAAGCTCAAGTCATTGGATTGTCTGCCTGTTCATGATGACTTTGGGGTTAATTTCTTTCCTTTTCAGTGTTGTCTACTTCAAAGTTCACAGATTTACGAAATACTACGATACTTTTCCCTTGGCATGATGCAAATGAAAATGGGAGTTTGATCATGACCACTTGATATGTCATGAAAATTTCCACAAGTTGGTTTTTGTTGTGTTCAACAATGTCTGCTCACTTTTGGTACATTTCCCTTGGTCAGCTTGATTGGACTGTGGTTTGGAACAAGAAAAATTTGGAAACCTCTGTTGTGTTCTGTCACTGTGTGCCATAATCATGAATCCAGCATGTGAATGTGAAACTCATTGAGCCACAACTTGTTCGGTGGTTGATATAACTCTATTCCAAGTCGGAGCATCTTCCAAAGCCTTCAGCAATCAGCATCAGTAAGATCTCAGTTATTTCTACATTTTGTTTTCTGTCCTCCCAAGTTAGATGTAATATTTCAGAAGTGCTCGAACTTTGGTCCCATAATTGATTTGATTGTTGACGCTGATGGGAGTGGATGCAATTGAAAGTGGGTCTTCATGTCCCCAGGTCAAGCATCCAGTAGAGGTTGTGTTTTCATATTACTTCAACATTTATTTTATTTAAAGGGGTTGCTTCCTAGGATAAACACATTCATCTCAACAAACAAAACTTGTGCCTTCACTTAGCATGCACGATATTGCTGCCCTCACCATTTCCATGGGAAAGCCACAAATGCTCATCCCATTTGGATTAGTTGTGTTGCTTCATTACTCATGCTTCCTTCGCTCGGCCACCTCCTACTCTTTCAACTTCACTGATCAATCAGCTCTCCTTGCCATTCAATCCAAACTCACATTTGATCCTACCAAAACTGTCTTGGGTGGCAATTGGAGTACCAACACAAGCTTCTGTGATTGGGTTGGGGTCTCATGCAGTAAACGGAGGCAGAGAGTGACCGCCTTGGTCTTGTCAGATATAGGTCTTCAAGGCACCATTGCACCTCATGTTGGCAACCTCTCATTTTTTGGTCGTATTGGTTCTCCAACAGAACAGCTTCTCAGGGATTGTGCCAAATGAAATCAGCCGTCTACACCGCTTGAGAATACTTACACTGCAGTGGAACCAGTTGGAAGGACAAATCCCTCCAGCTTTATATAGTGGCGGGTCCAGAATGTGATCTTCGGTTAGGCTAAATCTAAGACACATATTTTCTAGATAAAATGCTCTTTGAAGTTTAAACAAATTTTGGGTGAAAAAAAAACGGAAGCAAAAAATGAGTGAAAGTTGAAGAAAATTGAAACTACATTTAAAAATGAGGAGAAAAAATTGTGGGAAACAACAAAGAAAAACGAAAAAAAAAAGAGTGGGAGTAGAGGTAAATAGAAACAAAAGTTGAAAAATAGGGAGTATTTGTTTCAAATCTAAATTCTTACCTGGGCCTGGGCTTAATGTCATTGCCCTTGCAGGAAACAAGCTTACCGGTGGTATCCCTGAAGAGTTGGGTTTCTTACCCAATCTTCAGATATTATATCTCGGTTTAATTAATCTGACTGCTGGTGAAATTCCATCGTCTTTAGGGAATGTTTCAACATTACAAGAATTGAGTGTGCCAAAGAGTGGCCTCACAGGTTCATTCCCTTCCGTTCTACTTAACCTATCTTCTCTAGTTGTTATTTCACTATATAGAAATAACATTTCAGGAGTACTTCCTGAGAACCTTTGGCATTACTGGCCTAATATTCAACACATTGATTTGTGTACAAGGGGATACTTTCAAAGTTCTTAAGCTGGAAATGGAGGGTGCTCTAAAAAGTTTTGATGCAGAATGCAAGGTGTGGCGAACAATCCGGCACAGGAATCTTGTCAAGGTCATGACTACATGTTCTAGCCCTGATGTCAGACTTTAGTGCTGCAGTACATGTCTAATGACAGTCTTGAGAAATGGTTATATTCTCACAACTACTGTCTCAGTATTATGCAAAGAGTGAGCATGTTGATTGATATTGTATCTGCTTTGGAATATCTTCATCATGGCCAAGCAGAAGCCGTGGTGCACTGTGATGTAAAGCCTGGTAATATCCTTCTTGATGAAGACATGGTTGCACATGTTGTAGACTTCGGTCTTGCAAAAATTCTAGCAGAAAACAAAGAGGAAACCCAGACAAGAACCATCGGCACTCTAGGCTATGTAGCACCAGGTAACTCCAAAAGTTTGCTTTTGTATATTGCTAGTTTGCTACATGATATAAGTAATTGTGCTTAGTTCATGGATATAATCTTTATGCATGAAAGTTTGTCTTATATTTCTCCAAGTTTTAATCCATGAAGTCTGACATACCCTAATTAGATGCATTATTATTGGCATTAAAGATAGGTCTGATAAGTTGTATGATCTGTGTAAGATAAGTTCTGTCTTTTGGAGCCAAGTGTTCTAATGCCAAAATTATAAGTCAAATACTCATAACTTTTCTCAAGGCTATTAAAATGTTTAAAATAGATTTTGGAGTTCTATGGAAACATTGGCAATTTGTAGTTTATACATGATACTTGGCAGAGTACTGATTACTAATATCGCGAATGCTTCATAATTGATGATTGTCAACAGAGTATGGTTCTTCAGGAAAGGTGTCCACGAAAGGCGATGTCTATAGCTTCGGGATAATGCTGCTGGAAATAATGGCAAGAAAGAAACCCACTGATGAAATGTTTTCTGGAGAAGTGACTTTGAGGCAATGGATATATGAGGGTGTCCCTGATAATGTTCTGTAAGTGGCGGATGCTGGCTTATTGAGCATAGAAGAGGGAAGAGACATGAATGCTACAGAAAATACCATTATGTCCATCTTTGAAATAGGCTTGAGGTGTTCACAAGTTGTAGCAGCGGATAGAATGGACATGAGGGAAGCTGTGCCCAAGCTCATGAAAATAAAATTGGCACTACATCGTTGAATGATTTGAATCAGATTGAGGTGTTTAGTATCCATGTACCCTATTTCTGATTGCACAATTTGGTTATTCTGATTGTCTTTCCTATAAGTGTTTTTTTATGGGATTGTCTTTCGTATATGTTTGTTGGATGTTTTTGACGTCTGCAATCATTTCTGTGTGTGTAGTTTGCTTTCATCAATAAGTTGAAATCACTCTTAGAGGGTAATCTTTTTTTTTGTTAGAAACTCTCGAGGTAATCTCTACTTTGTGGTCTTTCTGAAAAAAAACTTGAAAAGGACAGTAATCTTACTTTTGGGTAATTTTTAATTAATCAAAAACTGATAGAAACCATCTTCAACCATCAGTTTACATATCAGTTTAAGGACAGCGATGGTCTAAGGATTTTTCTTCTAAATCAGTTTACAGTTTTTACTCACGTTTGCTCGACATGATTTCAACTTCCTGGAGCTTGTGGAGGACCTTTGTTTCTTGGCACATTAGTTACTATTCATTCAGTTTTGACATAACTTCTGAAGGAAACTAATTTTGTTGCAGAGAAGTTGGCTAAAATAAACAGAGGCGGAGACATGAAAGATAAACAGAGACATGAAAGGACACGATGGGTCACGGGCCCCTTGAGCATTTTTCAAGCAATTTTCTTACAAATATGTCTTATTAATGCCCACTGATTATGTAACTCATATAATTTAATATAATGTATATATATACGTAATAGGAAGGGTCACTTTACTGATATATACATGATTGATTAGTTTTTGAATATTATTTCTAAGTATTATCAGTTATTTATGGGTTATTTGATGATGAATAAGTGTTGATCGGTGATTAAACTAATTACAAGTGTCTTTGTAAATTTAAATTTTTATTTTTTGTAAAAACATTTTTTTAGTTGTTGTAAAAGGGAAAAGTTTCGGTCAAATAATCATTTCATCATCGATATAAATTATTATTTTCTTCATTTCATACTCTTTTTTCTCGAGCAATTCATTTTCAACTTTTAACAAAAAATTTAACACTTTAACTTGGCAAAAATGGCTGAGAAATTTATAGTAGAACGTTTAATTTAAATTTTAAAGACAATTAGTGTACATAAATTTAAATTTTAATATTAATAAATATTTTTTATTTTTATTTATGCCCCACTAATTTAAAATTTCTGGCTATTGAAAATAAACATTCAGAAAATAGTCACATACTAGTGACATAACATCTATACGTATGTGAATGGTTCAAATGTACGAGATTCTTGTGTTTCCTAACCTATAAAGGTGTTGGAACCGGTGCGAGTCCCATATCATTCAAGAATTGCCTTCCTTATAAGACATGAACAAGATGAAGACGCTGTGGAATAGATTGATTTCTACTCCAAGTTTCTGTGAAAACTTCTCACCATCAATTCTTGATGTTGAATTGGAGTGGAGTAAATACTGTTCAAGACACGCAGTCAACCACCCAAGAAATGGAGCCTTGTGTACTTTTCATATTACACTATTATCTTAACTCTTTGCATGAACACTGCTATTCTCACCATGAAAAACCCACAAATGGTTGTACCATACGGACTATAGTCCTGTTACTCCAATTCTCATGCTTCGTGAAGTTAACCTCATCTGCTTCTACTTCCAACTTCACTGATCAAATTGCTCTTCCACATTTGATCCTACCAAAAGTGTCTTGGGTTGTAATTGGAGTACCAACACAAGCTTCTGTGATTGGATTGGGGTCTCATGCTGTAAACGAAGGAAAAGAGTCGCTGCCTTGGACCTGTCATATATGGGTCTCCAAGGCACAATTACACTTCATGTTGGCATTTGGCAACCTCTCCCTTCTGGTCTCATTGGATTTCCGAAATAACAGCTTCTCCGGGTTCCTGCCAAATGAAATCAGCGGTTTACATCGCTTGCAGGTAATGTTACTGAAGGCCACACCTAACTAGATAACAATCAATAAATAGTCACATTTTTACTTGTCTTTGAGAGATTTCAGAGGAGAGCACACTGCCTGATTACACGTTTGGTAAAATATCAAACTTCTCTTGAAAACTGACCTCCAAGGTTCAAATTGACAGCTTCCATCAGACAACAAATAATGCTGCACAAGAACCAAAAGGTGATAAGCCTAAAATATACTTATAAATAAACCCTACAATCACAATTACGTTGTCGATGGTAGAATAGGAAAGTAGGGGTCTCCTGCAAAAGATTGTTTATAAATCACCAATCTAAGACTCAATCTAAACTTAAAACCTAATCTGTCTAGTCAGAAAGAACTGATCGGCAGACGGCTCTAAACTACTCTAAATACAACGAAAATTTGCAGACACTAACTAGACTCGATGAACTTACTACTGACAAAGTTTCACGATTTTTAGAGTTGATTTACTACATTGAATAAATTCGACAAAATAGAGGACAGAAAACCTACGAAAATAAAAGAATGTTTTTGGGTTTTGAAATAGTTAAGAAAAACAATATCTAGGAAAAACCACTCCACTAGAACAAATTTTACCAAAGATTTGTCAATCTACATGCTCTTATTCAATCGTATGTCTTTACCCAAGCTAAGTCAATGATGTGTTGAACTTAACCTATCAACTTTTCTTACTTGGTATGTTAAGAGAATGATGTTTTCAACTTAACTTATCTTCTAACATGGAACCTAGAGTGATGTTCTCGCACAGCTCTCATATAGAAGTCATTAAGATCGAAAAGATTATGAATAAAGCTAGGCATTTTCGGTATTGATATTGCCCTAATCTACCTAGATGTCAATCCATATGAATGGGGCTCAAATCACTCACGTGCTACTCTAGATGATATGCTTGATATGATAATCAAAACACAAAATCATAGCAATAAAACCCTAGCATGCTTACTACGTTTGCAACCATAATAAACGAAACTAGAGAATATAATTTACAAAAAACACAGGCTATAGAAAACTGAAAATCAATATAGTATAATAGATTGAGGTTTATCTGGTAGTAGTCTACTGGATTTATGTCTTTAAATCCTAGCACTGTCGGCATTTTTGAACTTCCACATTTTTTTGAAATATCAACTTAAAGATTCAAGGCTCAATGAATAAATTATGTATGTCAGCACTACTAATTACCGGTCTTTTCCAGAAAGCTGAATCATGTGGGAGAGATTGTTGTTATCTCAAATGGCATTGCCAATTCATGCGTCAGAACTCTTTCTGCTGACATAGCCTGTACATGCGCAGGGCGAGGTGCTAGATCTGGTCAAGTTTAACTGTAAGATTATGAAGTTAAACTATTTGACCAAGTGATCATACCATTACGTTGGTCACCGTTATCTCTAGACTCAACTGAACAATGTTTACCCATCTAATATTTGAGTGATCAACAACCATCTCCAGAGTCAACTTCTCAACACCCATTTCCAAGGTCAACTGCACTGCAATCATCTCTAATGGTCATGCTCATACAATACTATACTAATAGGGTTACGGAAGGCACAGTTCCATCTCCAAAACAGTAAGCTGTTTCATTATTTTCAGTCACTATGTTCATGGAACGATTTCTAAGTTTCTTCGCTCTAGGAGTTCTGTTTGGTGATGGCATCATTCCTTCAACTTGTCATATCCTCACTGACCAATCTGCTCTCCTTGCCTTCTGATCTCAAATTGGTTTTGATCCAAGCAATACTGTCTTGGGTGATAACTGGACCACCACAACATTTTTTTTTGTTACTTACATCGCTTAAGGATACTTATACTGCATGCGAATCAGTTGGAAGGAAACATCCCTCCAGCATTACATCGTTGCCAAAAGATGGAAACCATGACCCTCTCACATAATAGGCTACGTGGTCTAATACCTCAAGAGTTAGGTTTATTCCCAAGGCTTAGACAATTGTGTCTCGGGGAAAACAATCTTACGGCCGGTCAAATTCCCTCATCTTCGGGTAACATCTCTACATTAGAACTGAGCTTGGACCAGAGTGGTCTCTCAGGTTCATTCCCCTACACTCTACTGAATGCTTTGATGCAGGATGTAAAGCATGGAAAATAATCCGACATAGAAATCTTGTTAAGCTCATAACCACTTGCTCAAGCTCTAAGAGCTTTGGTGCTGCAATCCATGTCTAATGTCAGCCTTGATAAAATGGTTACACTCAGACAACTATTGTTTAAGTCTGTTGCAAAGAGTGAGCATTTTGCTCGATATTGCCATCCGCTCTGGATGTCTACACCATAGCCAATCAGAAGTTGCGGTCCACTATGATTTGCAGCCTGGCAATATCCTTCTTAATGAATACATGGTTGCGCATGTTGGAGACTTTGGTCTTGCTAAAATTTTAGCAAAAAACAAGGACGAAACAAAGACAAGAACTCTAGGCATACTTGGTTACATTGCACCAGGTACATTTATTATTCATTAACACTTGAGATCATGGATGTTTTCCAAAATTAAATGCATTATAAATCATAGACCAAGTCATATTAAGATTCTGAGAACTAAGTCATTAACACAGAAGAGAAGAAACACAGGATTATAGGTGTATAAAATAAAAGGAAAACAAAAGGACAAAATGAACCTCCATACAGCAGATAAAATTGAATGAAACAGAAGTGTAATCCAGTCTACAGGTACATAGAATTGAGAGAAGATTATAGGTTTTCCTATGTGATAACTACAGATACAATAACCGTAGCAAAACAGTTAGGATCTGTTTCCCCAAACTCTTATGTTTGTGAGTATGAATTATATGTACATATGGTATATGCTCCTATGTAAACAGCAGTTGCAGAGTTCATGAATGTCTTTATTTGGTTCAGCTGAGGGTTGATGCTTGGCTATAATTGATGCAATTGTCTATTACTTTCAATTGAGGGTTTATGCTTTGTTATAATTGATGCAGAGTACGGTTCGGCTGCAGTAGTGTCCGCGACAGGTGATGTTTATAGCTTTGGGATAATGTTGTTGGAAACAATATCCAGAAAGAAGCCCACAGATGAAATATTTACTGGAGAAATGACTTTGAGGCAGCGGATACAGGTTTAATATCGCGCATAGAAAAGGGAAGAGAAATGAATGCCCAAAATTGTAAAAATATGGTTTCAGTTTAGATCAAGTTAAAACCATTTTGTTTATGTAAAAGCATCTAATTCAACACATGGCAAATACACAAACATTACAAGAACAACTAAACTATGAAGCTTAATACCTTCATTGCTCCTCCAGTCGGGTTTTGATGCAGTCTTCCATGAAGCCACCATTGTTGATTGCTTGATTACTTGATGTGCACGTCACGTACTTGGTGTAAGATGAAGGTTGGTCTTCTATGTGTCTGAACCTTGTTGCTGGCACAATGGGAAGCCAATGAACGCAGAACCGGTGTGGAACGCAGAACCGGTGTGGAACACAGGGACCTAGACCCTCTATATATAGTGATCAACATAAGACTTGATCCCATAACCAAATCCTAATTGAACAATGCAAGTATCTTGAAGATATTTCCTTTCACAATACTAATTCCTTGTACATCAAGTTTTGTACTATGAACCTTCTAGATTTCCAGCTGATATACAACTCGAAAATCTAATATGAATCAGAATATAATATCTACCGTTTCTTGTTATCCAAGATAAAGTCTAATTACAATTAACATGAATATAACAGACTGTGTTTAAGTCCACATTATTTCCAACAATCTCCCACTTGGACCAACAATGTCTGAAACATGTCACTGAATTAAAAATTCTGTTGTCTGAACTGATATGCTATACATAACAAGAACAAAATATTTGATGAAAACAGTCTAAGTCTTTAGACAAAAAAAGTTTTCAAAAAATCTAGATAGGTTCCTGCATATACACATATCACTGCTGAAACGGGGAAAAACAGAATCCCCAAGACTCCATCTCCTATCCAGAAAATGCTGAAGAGCTCGAGCTATTTGGCCGAGTTGTTTTGTTTTATGAAGTGGGCCGGGTCTTGGGCTCAGTTCAAAACGGGTCAAGGCCTGGTTTTTTTTTGTTTCTAAAGTCATGTTGAATGATGTTTAATTAAATTTTGTTTTGTAGGAAAATTAATCCCAGAAAAAAACTTGTTCTTGATGAAAAATTTGCGATTTGTGAGTTTTGTAAAAAACCCGCTCTGATACCATGTAAAAATATGATTTCAGTTTAGATTAAGTTAAAACCATTTTGTTTATGTAAAATGATCTAATACAACAAATTGCAAATACACAAACATTACAAGAACATCTAAAGTATGAAGCTTAATACCTTCATTGCTCCTCCAGTCGGGTTTTGATGCAGTCTTCCATGAAGCCACCATTGTTGATTGCTAGATTGCTTAATGTGCACGTCACGTACTTGGTGTAAGATGAAGGTTGGTCTTCTGTGTGTCTGAACCTTGTTGCTGGCACAATGGGAAGCCAATGAGTGCAGAACCGATGTGGAACACAGGGACCTAGATCCTTTATATATAGTGATCAACATAAGACTGGATCTCATAACCAAATCCTAATTGAACAGTGCAAGTATTTTGAAGATCTTTCCTTTCACAATACTAATTCCTTGTATATCAGGTTTTGTATTATGAATCTTCTAGATTTTTAACTGATATACAACTCAAAAATCTAATATGAATCAGAATATAATATCTATCGTTTTTTGTTATACAAGATAAAGTCTAATTACAATTAACATAAATATAAGAGACCGTGTTTAAGTCCACATTATTTCCAACAAAAATATCATTATGTCCATACTGAAATTTGGCTTGAGGTGTTCTAAGGAAGTGGCAGAAGATAGAATGGTGATTAAGGATGTGGTCCCAGAGCTCATGAAACTTAAAATTGGCACTACAAGTATGAAGCAGATGTGTGATCCAAGAAATACACTGTTACCTTCATATTTTATTTCCATTTATTTTTATATTTTGCATTTCCATCACTCTGTTGTCTCTCTGTCCTTCCTAGTTCCTAGCTTTTCTTTTCCCTAGCTGCAAGACTACAATCCGATTTGGTATGTGTTAAACATCATCTGTTATTTCTATATTTTACAAACATATAGAGTACTGTAGGCCTTATCATGGGCCGGTCTACGGCCAACCCGACCCTAAATTTTAGGGCATCTGCCTCTAAATTTTAGGGCCTCCGACCCTAAATTTTAGGGCTTAGGGTAGGGCTTTGATTTTGTCAACAAAACTTAAGGCCGAGTAGTGTAAGGCCAGGACTTGAATATGCAAACCCTTACTCGCCCTAAAAGCTCATTTCGTTAGGGCTTAAAGGGATGACCTTTCAAATATGGCTCAACAGGGCCGAAATGAGCTAGTTTTTAATTTTTACCTCAAAATTTATATGGACAATTAAATCACTTATATGTAATACACTCTATTTTCTAGATATATGTAACACTCTATCTATCTATAAATATTAATTTACGTGGTTATATTCATATATCTTATGAATAATCTCTCTAAATCATCAAAATTCAGTCGTTATTTAATAAAGTAATAGGAAATCAAAGAAATAAAGCTTACAAAACCAATTAATGAATGAAGATTAGTTGTATTGATCTAAAAATAAGAGACATATTGAAATAAATAGAAAAAATATATAATTATTAGGGCCGAAATGACAGGTCTTTTAGGGTCGGGTAGGGTTTGGCCCTAAAGGGCTAAATAGGGTAGGGTCGTAGGCAGTGGCGTAGCCAGACATCTCACTTAGAAGGGTAAAATTTGATTAACGAAAAAATTAAATGATCTTCGGTTACTCTTCAGAACGGTAAAAATTCAGGAATTTACCCATTTCTACCTTAATCGGCTCCCGTCGACCTACCGGCATCTCCGGCCACCTCCTTCTTCTTCCCCGTCCAACAATACACATCAGCAAGGAAACAAGAACAGGATCAATGTCTGAGACTCACTGAAGAGGGCACGACGGTGCCTCGGTCGTCTCTGCGCTTCTCTGTCTCGATCCCAAATCAAGGCCGCTGCTCAAGGTGCTCCACCCAGAGACGTTTGAGGAACAAGAGAAGACCCCGGGGCTCATCAGAGACCCTAGGAAGCGTCGCCGGTGGAAGAACAAGTGAACCTATGCGACCTCGAATGTTTTTACCGTGGTTATTGACGAGTTACTGAGGTTTAAGTTGCATTCGGTAACTTCGCGAGTGAATGATCATGTTCATTTTTCGAGTTTTTAAAAACTCTCCAAATTCCTCATTTAAGGACTCGGTGTTGTAGTACGTGTCAACACGAGTCTCCCGGTATTTTCGAAGATTCGGTTTATTTTCTGTGAATTTTCAAAGTTTTCGGTAACTTTTAATTATCAATCCGGTAAAAAGAATTTTACCATTTTACCTTTTACTTTTCACCCTCTTTAAATCTGGACTGTTGGATCTTTTCTAGATCTAATCCTGGCCGTCCATTTTCTTTTAAAAAGGGGTGAGACCTTGGACCGAAGTCAAAGATCCCACCTTCGGGTCAACGACTTTCCAGCTCCGGCGTCCTCCTCCCAGCGCCGGCGACTCCGGCCACCATAGGCCGGCGGACTACCACCATTCTCTTCCCCTCTTTCTCCTCTATCTAGCCCAATCCTTGGATCACCTAGGCGTCTGCCATGGAGGGAGATTGGAGGAGGAGAGAACTCGCCTGAGTTCTTCGATTTCTGGCAAACCAGGCGGAGTTAAGGCGCGTGGAAGGTAAGGTTTTTCTCCTCTGCACTTCTTCTTCCTTTTCATGTCCTTGAACCTCAGATTGGAGCCCTAATTGAAAATCCCTCTCTTCCCTGTTTTCACTGTTTTTTTCTGGGTTCCGGGTTCTCGACTTCGGCGAGGTTGTTCTCTGAATTCTTGGCATCTCTGACGTCCTCTCCGAGCTATTGGAGCTGCTGACAATCGAATTCGAACAAAGACATAGGTTTTGGGCTCAGGTCAGTGGCAGGCAGAGGATGAGTGATGATCTTGAGCTTCTGTGTTTTTGAGATGGTGTTGTTATTGGTGTTTTCTGTTGTTTTGTTGTTTTGACAAGTTGAGTTTCTGTGTGTTGTTGTTTGAAATTGAATGTGGATCATGGATTGGGGCAGAGGCAGAGGGTAGGATAGAAGGAGGGAGAAAGAGCCGAGGAGGAGGTTTGGGGCAGTTGAATGGCAGTGAAGTGAGTTTAAGGAGCAAAGATGCCACTCGACAGTGAGACGTGGAGGTGATGGCAGCCATGGTTATTTGGGATGTGAAGTGTGAGAGTTTGGGAGCAGAGGCAGAGGGTAAGAGTTGTCCCTAAAAAAAGCTATGTTATTTGGATTGTTGTTGTGTTGTTGATTTTGCTGTTGTTGGGTTGCTGAATTGTTGTTTTCGTTGTTTCATGTCGATAACTTGGAGACGAAGAAACAAGGGAAACTCTGTCGAAATTCCGGCAAGTTGACCAGAATCCGACAGAGGATTTTGACGAGGCAATGAAACCGGCAGAAATGCCGAGAGGTAGTCTTCGACTCCTTTTCTTTAAAATGTGTGTTTCCATTTAATCGAGTTAAGAGTAGTAATCGGAAATTACGTAACTTTCTATTTTTGGAAACCTACTAATTTGGGAAAGTTTCCATTTTGGGAAAGTCTCATTTTCAGAAAAAGCGGTTTAGTCAAGAATTGCAGTTTAACGAAGTTTGACACAATTTGGTAAAATTGGTAAAGTGTTGAATTGTTATCGGTAAATGATAACTGCAATTTCTGAAAAATGTCAAGTTGATCGTTTTAAGAAAAATTGGTGATTCACGTAAATCGGTAAATCGAATCTTGATAAATAAATTGTTTAATATGACACGTTAGGTGTCCATAGTAATTCAACGAATTATTATGTGACACCCTAACATCAGATTAAATGGTTAAGGAAAGTTCGCAAGTTAAGTCGGAATTCCGGTAGATGAGCAAATAGTCGATAAGTGAAAAAGCAAGTTAAAAAGGTTAAAGAGTCAAAAAAAATTGGTTGGTCAACTTAGTCAATGTGGTCATTCCTGGTCAAACTAGGAATGCTGAGGTCATTTGGACTGTTATTGTTTTTTGGTTGCTAAGCTACTCTATTCTGCAGTGATTATTGGACAAGGTAGCTTACGCGATGACCTCGGTTCACCGAGGCAGTTCCTAGATGTCTGGAGCGTACGTAAGGAGCAGCTATTCCAGGTAGGGAAGATAAACCCTCTTTGGTAGTGGTTTTGTATATATATATATATGAGAAAGTGCATGATTTCGTGTATGCTCATGGTCGATACCTCGGGAAAGTTTTGTTTATATTAAAAGATAAATGATTTATGATTGGGCCAAGAAAACCCGAGGCTAGATGTAAATGATTTTTATATGATGATGTGATATGTTGAGCACCATTGTCTTGATTTCCGGTGCGTGACCTGAGAGTGACGAGACCTAGTATATAGCACTCCCACGGTGTCGATGACCGTGAACCTCCGGAGGGTAATGCCGTGTTTATTTTAATTATCCCACTTACGCTCGTCTCTTATAGAGTTAAGCGAGACGTAAATGTGGTGTGCTGTTACGAGATATTTGTTGGGCATTAGCTATAAATGGACACTCTCGCTACTATTCGTCTTCAGACGCATAGGTAGTTGGTCCCGGTTTGCTGTATAGACAAACCCGGGATTCGGTCATAGAGATTTGTGAAGCCCTGCAGGCTGTATTGTTCATTGAGCGCTCTGGCCCCTGTTTTAGCATACTGCACTGTTTTTCCCGAAAGTTATGAAATGATGATTTTGTGTGCCAAGGATTTTCTAAATGGTTTTATTAAGAGCTCAAGTCTATATGTATATATCTATATGGTTTTATGGTTTTCAAACCTATCATTGGTGGACCTATATGTGAGCACGCGAGGACGACGCTCACCCCTACAACAGGTTATTTGCAGGTACTGTGTACTGTGACGGGATAGATAGAGAGCTGGGTGTGTGGAGCCTCATTCCTTACTCGATGTTTGGTCCAAGTGTACTCTTTTTTCCTGTTTTACCCTTCGAGTCATTTACCAGAATATTTGGCATAAACAGTAAAGGTGTCATCCTGAATTGTTGACCATGTTTTATATTTGTATTGTTGTCGCTAAAGTTTTTAATTGACCCTTTAATTTGACCACATTCTGCGAAATTAGAAAACCTCTGATGAATGTTTTAAGAAATTATTTGGTACCACTCTAGTTAAAGTTTAATTTTATTTTTACTTATTAAAAGCCTACGTCTTTAGGTTAATAAGTTGTTGGCACGTCATTCGGACGAGTTGGTTTCTTATTGGCTTAAAATCGTGGCCACTGTAGTTTCTCCTCCTGGGGTGCTACAGAACCTAAAAAAAACAGAAAATTTGGGGTTTTTAGAATTGGGACTCAAATCAAACTTGCAAGGGCATATAATTGAAGGGAAGGAAGAGATGAATTAGAAAACACCCTTCTTGCACCGTCTAGTCGCTTGAACGGTGAGATTTCGTCAGAAAACCGCTCGTCCTCACTTCCTTCGATTTCCACTGCTTGGGGTTTTGGGTAACTGGGCTAAGACGAGAAAGGAGGCTAGGAGGGAGTCGAATGGTGGTGGCGGTGAGGCGAGACGCGCAGCGGAGCGGCGAGTCTGGGGCGGTCTCTGTTGAGCAGAGAGAGAGAGAGTGAGTCCGGTCTCTCCCCCCGATCCCACATATATATTTATATATATACAAAAATCAACAGCCCAAATCAACTCCCTGATTGATCTGACGACCCAGATTAAATATGAAAAAGTTACCGTGAACAGTAAATAGATATTTTATCATTTACTATTTACCGCATAGTAACAACACATTAATCTTAATAATTTCCGTATACGAACTCCGATTAAGTCATAGGATATACCCACAAGTTAGTATTAACATCCTCTACAACTTCCCCGAAGGAAGTTTTCCCAAATTCTCGACTTATCGCCAAGTCACCTTTTTACGGTAAAATAATTAATGTTTATTATTCACATAAACTGAATAAATCCATATTAAATAGCTCGTAGCTCCGAAAAATATTCTGAACATAGCGGAGGACTTATATTACTATATTCCACACCCTAGGGACATATAATCTATTTTCCTCAAAACTGAAAATAACTCGATATAATACTCGAATAATAATTCAGGGAGAGCTAATAGCGAGGTTGCAGCCCCCTGTAACCCGCTTGGTCCCGGTAATAGGTAAATTTTGGGACGGAGAGTTATAATATGGACCAAATTAGTCATATAACAACAAAAACCACATTTTAGAACCCTTTTATTAAAATTTCATGTTATCATTTAGCCTTAAAATTGAACGGAATTTCATTAATTCGACATGATTTATTAAAATTTGAAAGTTTAGGGGGTAAATTTTCAAAATTAAATGTTTAGGAAGTGAAATGATGTTATCCCTAAACCTCAGGAGGATAAACTGAAATTAGTCATTTTTTTAAATGATCCAGTAATGTGTTCACCTCAAACAAACTGTCTAAGCAGACAAAGAAAAAAAACTTTTATATAAGCACCGTTAAGCTTCAGGGGTTGGTATTTTGTTTACTCCGCTGCATGATTTAGGATTGTAGAGTCCTCATCCTATAAGTACATAACAAATACAAATCATCCTTCAGAATTCTCAAATGTGAATGACAAACAAATTTCATTTACTGTTCCAAAAGCAATTGCAACAGACAAATCATTCACTAGAACATGTGACATAGACTATTAATAGAGAAATCATCTTATGAAAACATAACACTGCTTTAAATGTACAAATGTAATGTTTAGCAACGATGCATGTAAATTAACATGAAGTTAAAAACAGAAGGAAGAAAGATAAACACAAAGAATTGAGAATTCAAAGTCCAAGCAATGAGTGATTGTGTTGTTAAGTAACAATCTATGTACTTGTTACATATACAATAAGATGAAAAATAATCATTTTAGGAGAGATGCCGTTATACGATGCAGAAGACGAATGAGATTGCTGAATCTGAAAGCAAATTCAAACCAAGATGTTCCAGGATATTCAATAAAAATATTAGAATCTACTACCAATCATAGACCAAAATATTCAGCAATCATAAAAAATAGTTTGCACCATTGTAACTAAAATTAAGAGAATGAAGTACATATACCTTAACCAACATAGAGAGAATCAGCTTGAAAGAGTGAGAAGAATCTAGAGCGTTTGAGAGAGATAAAGAAACGTCGAACGGAGTGAAGCACGAAGAGTCCAGAGAGTTAGAAGAAGAGATAGCAGGGGCAAATGCAGGATTACTCAACTCAGAGTGAACAGTTGTGAATATATATATTAATCTAGAGCGTTTGAGAGAGATAAAGAAACGTCGAACGGAGTGAAGCACGAAGAGTCCAGAGAGTTAGAAGAAGAGATAGCAGGGGCAAATGCAGGATTACTCAACTCAGAGTGAACAGTTGTGAATATATATATATATATATATATATATATATATATATATATATATTAGTGCGGATCAGGAGCGAAGGTCTGTTCCTAAGCTTAGGAACGGATTTCATCATTTTGACCCACTTCCGGATCGAATTTCCTCAAACTTCCTTCTAGACATATCTATATCATCTTGTGTAGATCATCTCTGCAAAATTTCAGCCAATTTGGTGATCAGGAAGACCTTCAAACCTATGTTACAAAAAAGATGGACAAACTGGACAGAATTCTGTCCGTCAGTTTTGTAACGCAAGTTTGAAGACCTTTATGATCACTAAATTGGCTGAAATTTTGTAGAGATGATCTACACAAGATGATATAGATATGTCTAGAAGGAAGTTTGAGGAAATTCAATCGGGAAGTGGGTCAAATGATGAAATCCGTTCTTAAGCTTAGGAACGGACCTCCGCTCCTGATCCGGACTGATATATATATATATATATGTATATATATATATATATATATATATATATATATGTATGTGTGTGTGAAGTGGTATGAGGAAAAAACGTCTATAGAAGCTAGATGGAATAGACAAAAAAGACTTTATAACTGAGATACTAACAAAATACCTCATTAGATTATTGGTTGTGTTGGTATAAGATTTGTTGGCTATCCTTTATGATCAAAACACAAGGATACAAGCTACATGTGTAGTATGATAGAAAAGACTGTTCAGGTAATCAACATGGACTTAAAATAGTGAAGAATGAAGAACTTGACAGACCTTATAGGGATGGGTAGTTTCATGCATGTGCATCACATTCTTTCACTAAGGATGGCAGCTTTGCTTGTCATCCAGATTTGATGGATACCCCTGTTGTATCTATCCTATCTGTTGAGTCTCACATGTTCAAATTCAAAATGTGATTGTTTCAGTTTTTAAGTGTTTGAATTTCAAATCCCTTTTAGCAAGACATTTATTTTTTGGTACTTGAACTCCATGTCACGTCCCGATCCAAGTTTACCTTCCTAAACCCGAGTTAAAACATGCGGGACTCATCTCAAAAGAGATTTACTCGAAATCCCCTTTGAGAAAGGATAACTCTCTTTCCAAACCAAATTCAAATAGTCTAAACGACTCGAATTGCACGACTTGGGAACGACTCGTTTAGTGGTCTAGACCAAAATTCATATACTCGAAAAGACCATAAAGTATACCGTGTTCTCTAGTCTAGTCTTAAACATTCAATTATCCAGAAAGGGACTTCTTCACTATTCTTTAGGTCAAGGTCATGGTTCGGTATAATGTCATATAATAAGACAAATATACTAAAAAAGATGATGGACTTGGTGACAACTCCTTCTGTGGTCGACACCAAAATTCATAACCAAATAAACTCCGATTACCCTCAAATTTTGTGTGGTAGTCCGCCACTGTGTCTAGTTAATTGTATCAAAATTTCATAATTTTTGGTTTAGTCTAGGTTAGGTTCGTGGTGTGATTACTGTTCAGTGGTCGAGTCTGTCAGATTTGTGTCATTTGTGTTCATTTAGTGTTTTAAGACTTAGTTTCACCAGTTCTTTGTGAACGATAACCCCTATTTATCTGTACTACATTGATATATCTGAGTGAAAAATAAGGTATATTTATTAGGCGGTCATACCGCTCATCAGTCTAGACCAAAATTCATATACACGGAAAGACGTGTTCTCTAGTTTGAGGATGAAAACGTTTCTAGTCGGGAAGACTGATTCTTGACGCAGAGTTTTAATCACATCACGTTATTCTGTCTGTCAAATTCATTGACCTCAAGAATTAGGAAGTGGCCTATTTAAAAGGATACCCTCAACTAATGATGCACTCCTCCAGAAGCTAACACATCCTTTACATTACATGCATGCTCACCATGTTGATACTACGAGTTCTCGTTCTTTTTGAACTTGTGTTACTTCACTGCTCATTCTCACTTCACCTTGCCATTTCTTCAAACCTCACTGATCAATCAGCTCTCCTTGCCATCCAATCCAAACTCACTTTCGACCCTACCAATACTGTCCTGGGTGGTAACTGGACCACTGAGACAAGTTTCTGTAACTGGTTTGGGATTTCTTGTAGTAAACGAAGGCAAAGAGTCACAGCCTTGAAACTTCCTTATATGGGTCTCCAAGGCACTATTTCCCCTCATATTGGCAACCTCTCCTTCCTAGTCCTTGTTGATCTTCAAAATAATAGCTTCACAGGGTCCCTGCCACATGAAATCAGTCGCTTACACCGTCTGAGAACACTTGTAGTCCAAGTTAACAAGTTGGAAGGAATTATTCCTCCAGCTTTGCAGCACTGCCAGAAGCTTGAACTCCTATCCCTTTCATATAACAGGCTAAGTGGTCAGATACCTAAAGAGCTGGGTTTCTTACCCAAGCTCCGGGGACTATATCTTGGTGTGAACAATTTTGATGCTGGTAAAATTCCAGAATATCTGAGCAACATTTCAACATTGCAAGTTTTGAGTTTACCGAACGCTGGTCTCACAGGTTCATTCCCTCACAGTCTACTTAACCTATCTTCTCTTGTTACTATATCTCTGAGTGGAAATAATATTTCTGGAAGTCTTCATGATGTGGATATCTGCCATTATTGGCCTAGTATTCAAATCCTTCAATTTGCTAACAACAAATTCAGTGGTAAGCTCCCTTCCAGAATTCACCGATGCAGAGAGATTGTGGTCCTATCTCTCTCAAAGAATAGGCATACCGGAAGTATTCCCCATGAAATTGGCGCCTTAGAAAATCTTGAAGAGCTTCTTCTTGATTTCAATAGCCTAACTGGCTTTATACCTCCCACTATAGGTAACTTGTCCAACTTGGAGAAATTATTTATCGGGGGTAATAACCTTACAGGAAGTATTCCAAAGGATTTGGGGCGCCTTTCTAATCTGCAAGGACTCGGTTTGGCTAACAATAGCCTAACCGGTGAAATACCAATTGATATTTTCAACATTTCCTCCTTACAGATTTTCACAGCAGCATTCAATTCCTTTTCTGGAACTTTTCCTTCATCAACTGGAGTTTTACTTCCTAATATTGAAGGTCTCTATCTTTCTAGCAATCACATTACTGGAGGTATCCCAGCATATTTTTCAAATTTTACCAAACTTGGTGTGCTTGATATTAGCCAAAATTTACTTTATGGAGCAATACCCATGAGTCTTGGTATCATAGAGAACCTCCAAATCCTTAATCTGGGAGGAAATCAGTTAACTGGAGAACCTGGAGTTCTTGAACTTAAATTCCTTTCTTCTATATTCAATAGCAGTTCACTGAGGGTTTTGGCTTTGGATGACAATCCTCTCAATGGCACCATGCCTGATTCTTTTAGAAATCAACCTTATTCCCTCCAGAACATTTATGCCCCAAGGTGCCAAATCAAGGGTCATATACCATCATCAATTGGTTTTTTGAAAAACTTGACCTCCCTTGTCTTGTTGAACAACAATATGAGTGGAAATCTTCCATCATCAGTTGGGGGATTGGAGATGATGCATAGATTGTATCTCGACAGTAACAATATAGAGGGGTTCATCCCAGATGAACTTTGTCTTTTGAGGAATCTAGGAGAGCTATTACTATCAAATAACAATTTCTCAGGAGTGATCCCAAGTTGTATAGCAAACCTCACAGGCCTTCAAAAAGTCCTCCTGAATTCCAATAGACTGACATCAACCATACCAATGAGTCTATGGAGCCTTGAAAATCTCCTGTTCCTGGATTTATCATTCAATTACCTTAGTGGAGACTTACCTTCAAGCATGAGAAAGACTAAAGTTCTTCAAATGATTGATTTATCCTCGAATCAAATCAGTGGAACAATTCCAACAGTTATTGGAGAATTTCAAAGCTTGAGCTCTTTAAATTTGTCAAACAACATGTTTGTAGGATCTGTTCCCCAAAGTTTTGGTGATCTAAAAGGACTAGAACTTTTGGACCTATCATACAACACCTTGTCTGGCACGATACCAAAGTCTCTAGAAATGCTCAAATATCTCAAGTATTTGAACTTGTCTTATAACAAGCTCTCAGGAGAGATTCCATCTGAGGGGGCTTTTGTCAACTTCAATGCACAATCATTCCTGGGGAACATGGAACTCTGTCAGAGATCACCAAAATTTGGAGTCTCACCTTGCAGGAATCCTAGAGCTCGAAGATCAAGGAACGCGTATAGTTTGCTCACATATGTTTTACCAGCTATTATATCAACAACAATCCTCATAAGCCTCATTTCTTGGTGGACCTGTCAAAAACGAAAAGCCACCATTCCAAGGCCAGCTGAACAGTTAATAGCACCAGAGCACATTCTGATATCATATCATGAACTCTGTTTGGCTACCAATCACTTCTGTGATAGCAACTTACTGGGAGCGGGGAGTTTTGGCTCTGTGTACAAGGGTGTGCTTTCTGATGGGACAATTGTTGCTGTCAAGGTTCTAAATTTAACGATGGAGGGTGCCTTCAAAAGTTTTGATGCAGAGTGCAAAGTTTGGCGGACAATCCGGCATAGAAATGTTGTCAAGGTCATAACTACATGCTCAAGCCCTGAGGTAAGAGCTCTGGTGCTGGAGTACATGTCCCATGGCAGCCTTGAGAAGTGGCTATACTCCCACAACCACTGTCTAGATCTTCTGCAAAGAGTGAGTGTGTTGATAGATATTGGTTCTGCTTTGGAATACCTCCACCATGGTCAGTCAGAAGTTGTAGTCCATTGTGATTTGAAGCCTAGCAATGTTTTACTTGATGAAAACATGGTAGCACATGTAGCAGACTTTGGTCTTGGAAAAGTTTTGGCAGAAAATAAGGAGGAAACACAAACAAGAACTCTTGGCACACTTGGCTACATTGCACCAGGTAAAATATTTAATTGCACACACTATTTTCATTTGTTCTTACTATGTTTCCCATTTTCATAAAAGTAGTACATGTATAACTTGATAAATATAAGTTACTATAAATTACTTTTGACAGAGTATGGTTCGGAAGGGAAAGTGTCTGCCAAGGGTGACATTTATAGTTTGGGAATTATGTTGTTTGAGATTTTCACAAGAAGGAAACCCACAGATGAACTTTTTGAAGGGGAACTGACTATGAGGCAATGGATAAATGCATCGATTCCAGAAAGGGTGATTGAAGTTGTGGACATTGGTTTGTTGAGCATAGAAGATGGAAGAGATTTCAATTTCCTAGAGAGCATCGTTTTAGGTATCATGGAGTTAGGTTTGGAGTGCACCTTAGCATCACCAGAAGAACGGGTCAACATAAGAGAAGTAGTGAAAAAGCTGAACAAAATCAAATTGACACTTCTTCATGATGGAAAACACTTTGTTTGACCAACGAGTAGCTTTATGTTCTTTAACACACATTGCTGAAGCTTGTTTTGCATATGTATCTTATGTGTGGTATGTATGATACTATAAAGTAGCTTATTGAACATTAGTTTTTTTTTATTTTATAGAAGGGAATTATGTACTGTTTTTTTCTTGTATGGTTTTCGGTTTATCAAATTGATTATAATGGACAGAAGAATCAAACCTTTTTTTTCGCTTGTTCCAAGCCCCTTGAGTTTGCCAAATAGTTCAGCTGTCAATCCATTTCAACTGTTAGCTTCACACCAAAAAACGAATTACGTAACTTTCAGCTCTCTAACAATAGCTGAGCAAAAGTTTCTAATAACCAAAATAAAGTGCAGGTAAAAGCACCTACTATTGCCTAGGAACGTTTTCTCAGATGTCAAACAAGAAAATTACAGGGCCTTTAACTAACTTACAAAAACATTTCCAGAAGAGAGACTACTCGGAGCGAGTCAAGAACAAGAGCCCTCCTGAAGCATTGCCATGTTATTATCTGCTTAATCAGGTACAACATAGAAGCTATCAAATAGTAATCATAAAAACTAAAAGTTCCCAAATATCAGACACCAAAGTCAAATACAATATTTTCCTCTATGAAAAGGAACAGAGGAAGAATAACAAATGCTATCTAGCTCTGAGGAAATGATCATTCAGTGCATAAACTATTCCAACTATTTAGTAGCTTAAGTGTTGGAGTGATTTTGAGAAAAAAAAATGAGAAATCCAAACTGTTTTAGTACATACTTGTTTTCCCTGCAATAGATCAGTTTGACATTTTTTTTATCATACAAAATTTCATTTAATAAAACTGTAATTACAAAGCAATTACAGTACCCAACAAGAGATTACAACTACTATCAAATATCACTAGCTTCAAACTACATATCATCTCCCCGCAAATGAGAGACTGACATGTTAATAAATTCAAAGAGCGTCGAAATGGGCAACCGGTTGAGTTAACTTGACCAATATAAGAAGCAATTTCTAGGATACGTACGCTGCCCCAAAATTTCCATACCCAGGATCTCCTCCTTGCAATCTCCTCCTTGACATCTCTGCAGCTTATTCTTTGATTATTTTTCAGTTATTTATTTTTCAGAAAATCTAATTCCACGACAAGCTAGATTGGACACATTGACAATCGATGGCAAATACCCTACTTGAAAACACAATAAAAACCATGTTCGAGTCAAGAAATTACACAAAATATATTTGCTGGGTTCACCAAGTAAGTAAACAACTGCATGTTTGGATGTAAAATATACTTTCCCGGACGAGCCGTGTTCTGAACCACTTTAGTGGTCCGTCGATGTGTTGATCGGGTATCTCGGAATGTATTCATGATTGGGGCCATATTAGGCCTATCTTAAAGGTCAAGCATCATGGTGCAAATATGGAGTGCTATCGATTATTGTGATTTTAGTAATTAATGGTGATTACTTGGCTATCAAGATGTAGATATTGGAGATCCTATGAAGAGAAGGGCAACATGGACGTGTGCCATGCTGGATGAACTTTAAAGGTATAATTAAGATACCTAGATTGATGCCTTGATTATAGGAAGTCTTAGATGTATAAAGCTTGGGCCTTTGGTGCATAATGATAAATATGGATTACATTCCTTGATGATGAATGAGTACATGGAGTAGCAGATCACGTCCAAAAGCATATCAAAATACAATTATTCTAAGAATTCATTCCTTAATGGTATGCTTGAGGTGATTTACGTCTGGATAACATTCATGAAGCAATATTACCTTGAAGACGTACATATCTAACTACAAGAGTTAGATTTGGGGTGAATATCTTCATCTATCTTAATTATACATGGACCGATTCTTACGGTCTAACTAATTGTAAATATTTTCTTTTCATTTTAGGTCATGCTTGGAGAAGATTTGCACTTGCTTAAGGATGTAATCTTTAAGAGATTTGATTTTCTTTGGTCCACAAGTAAGAACAAATCCTAGTGTTCACTATATAAAGGGGTCAAGGCATATGAAGAGAACATCTCACATCGATCAACAAACAACTTTTGCATACTACAAAACAACATAGCTGCTCTTCAGCTAGGTTTAAGAAGAACCTAAGTACCGGTCTGACCAACGCTTGTACGACAGTTATTTGAAGAGAAGTCAAAAGGCAAACAAGCATCAAGATCAAGGTTGTACCTGACCCATAGATACTGGCACGTCTCAAGCCTGGTTGTTCGAGAAAAATGATTTTCACACCGAACATTTGGCATGCTAAGTGAGATATAACGTGTCAGGATTATAGAAGAAACGATTTTGCGTTTCGGTTGATTACCAGAAGCATCAGTAAAATTAGCCAACTGTAGTGTTGGACATGGACAACAAGTCGAAACAGATATTGAAGGCTCTCATTGAGCAATTTGAGAAAATCAATGCAACCGCGGCTCTCATAAATGCTTTCATGTATCGGCATAACCAAGAAATCAAGGAAGCCAATGAGAAGACCACAACGCTGCAATGAAGCAAACCATGATGTTTGCAATACTAACCAGGAGGTTTTACAATCTCAAGAAATATAACCTAAAGCTGACGAAGATACTCTCGCCAAAGAGGTTGAATCGATTTTTGATCAATCTAGTGACGAAATCTTTTTTCTGGTCATGTCAGAAAAAATTGATTTGTTAATTTGTGGTGAGTCTCATGAGGAGCACAACAATAAAGTCGACAACCAGCAAAGCTGCTCCAAAGGCAAAGTCATCTCGTTCGCGCATGATACTGTGTATATGCACACAGGCCAAACCTTACAGATGGTGTAAGACCCCGTCCCAAAAATTTACCTTTTTACCGGGATCAGACGAATTACAGAGGATTGTAACCGCGCTGTTAGTTTTCTCCGAATTAATATCCGGGTTTAATATCGAGATATTCTCGATTTTAGGGGGAGATAGAATAATTGTCTAGAGGGTGTAGAATATATTAATACGAGTTCTCTGGTATGTCCAGAATGTTTTTCGGAGCCACGAGCTATTTATTATGGATTTATTTAGTTTACGGAAGTAATAAATGTTATTTACATAACTGTAAAAATATGACATTGCGATAAGTCGAGAATTTGGGGAAAACTCATTCGGGAAAGTTGTAGAGGATGTTAATACAAACTTGTGGGTATGTCCTATGAATTAATAGGTGTTCGTATGCAGAAGTTATTAAGGAAAATGTGTTGTTACTGTACGGTAAACAGTAAATAGCAAAATATCTATTTACTGTTCATGATAACTTTTTATAATTCAATCTAAACCGTCAGATCAAACAGAGATTGATCTGGGTCGTTGGATTTTTGTTTATATATTTCCAGGGGGACGTTGACCGGGGGAGACACTCTCTCTCTCTCTCTTCTCGATTTTGGATTGAAGGGGTAGGGATCTCTCTCTCTCTTTTTTCTCTCTCTCCTGATCGTATCTCTCTCCCTTTCTCTCTCGTTTCTCCACCGAACCTCGCTTCTTTTTCCTCCACCCTTGCCTTTCGGGTAATTGCCGTCGCAAGCCCCACATCCAGTGAGCCAGACTTCGACCTACACGGAGCGGCATCATGTTGGACGGGAGGAGGAGCTTCGAGAAGGCCTCTGAGACGAACCAGGTATTGGTAAAGTAGTGGTGGAGCAACGGTGGTGCTGCAGCAACCGAGATCGTAGAAGCTAGAGAAGCTCTGCCTTCGTGCCCCTCCAGTGAGTGTCAGACTTTGATCTTACTCTTGTTTTTCTTGTTGTGGTGTTTGTTGTTGTTAAATGGTGTGTAATGTTGAACAAGGAAGGACAAAGGAGGTGACCGGAGTGGCCGGTAGGTCGACGGGGACCGATTAGGGTAGAAAGAGGTAAATCCTCAGGTTTTTATCGTGGTAGATCTGATATTTTTACTAATTATCATGGTTGTGAAAGGACGGAACTGCCCCTGGCAGTTTGAGTTAATTACAAGGTTGCTATTAAGGCTGACAGTTTGAGTTAATTACAGGAATGTCATTGAGGCTAAAATCTCATAAATGCCCTTGACAGTTTTGGATATTTACCAAACTGCCATTTAGGCCAAAAAGACAATAGTGCCCCTGAACATATTTACCAAACTGTCATTGAGATTGAATTGACTATACTACCCTTGATAGTTTAAGATAATTACAAGGGTACCCTCCAGATGATATTACAGTTATGCCCCTGATGGATTTGTTATTTTACATGGATGCATTTATGTTATATTTTTATGTGTGAATGTTGTATATAATTGTGGTGGAATGTTCGGGATAATCCCGATAGATAGTGGGTCGGTGAATACCTCAGCGGAGAGGCTAAACTTCAGATATGCAATAGGCGTTTGCTATCCATAATAATAAGTCGACCGATATGTAGTAAAGCGGGATTTTCCCGGTTAGAGCGTTAATTAAAATAAGAGCTACGTGTGGATTGATCCTTGAGGACAAGGTACGTAGGCAGACTGATCGGGATTCGGGTGCAGTCACAAATAATATTAGAACCCTAGGTTCTCTAAAGTAATTGGTTTGAGATCCATAAGCGGAAATCGGGATAACCTCCGGTTGTGAGGTCTATTCCGATATCGTTTGGACTGTTGAAAATGGTTTGGGAAAAAGGGTTATCCCTTCTCAAGGGGGATTACGAGTAAATCTCTCTTGAGATGGGTCCCTCACGTCTTATCCCGGGTTTAGAGAGGTAAACTTGGGTCGGGGCGTTATAAATGGTATCAGAGCCTAGGTTCAAATCTCGGACCAAAGGTTTGGTTAATTAAAATCCTTGAAAATGTTTAAATATGTTGTTGACTTTTCAAGTGGAACAAGTCGCTATACTTGTTAGTATGTGTGGTGGCAAGGGTTGCCACCTGAGGATGAAGTTAGTAAAGTTAAATGTAACGATAAAGTTTGCGACATCAATTGCATTTAGATGTCGATATAAACTTTTCGTTGGATCAAAAAGTCGAGAGGTTCGAAAGTTTAATAACGAGCCAAATTTGGAAAGGTAAATTCGAATTTCAATATTTGGCGTAAATAGGCTTAAAAGCACGTCTAATATTATCCGAATTTATAAATCGAAAATTTTCAAACTTATTAGGGTTCGATCCTTGTCGATTAGTCAAAAGGTTTTGTTCAATTTCCTGGTCAACCTAGGAAAGACTTGGCCAACCCTAAAGTCAATCATCTATTCTTCCTGGTTAACCAGGAAAAATTGGGTCGTTAGACTATTCGATAGTCGCTTCGCGGCCTACATTTGATGGATGGGTTAAAAGAGTATGTAGGGCCATTTTTGTCAACACAATAATGTTGCGTATTTTTAATCGAGGAGAATCAGGGATGATTCGGTGATTGAGATGCTGGATGAGGTCAAGAGAAACATATTATGTAAAATATCATAGTGGCGCGGCGGACGCGTGGTGGGTCCATAAAGCTCGAGGAGGAATATTTTTTTATGACGGTCAGGAAACCGTTTACGGGCATGAGAAACATTACTGAATATGAGGTAATTAATTAAGGACGATTAGAGTACCGTACCTAGAGCAGGAGATACGTGGCCAGTATGGTGAGTGGACCTATGATTTGTTTTAAAGAAATACATGCCATGGTTTATTAATTACATGGTTTTAAAATGTTCATAGAACGATTGATTTTTTGGGTTTCTGTACATTTTCTATTCCTTTGGTTTTGCGAGCACCCCAGTGGAGGGTTTTTATTTGTTTATTTCTATTTGATTTATGGATTTCAGCTCGCTTATTTTCGCTTGAGTTTTGAATGGTTTTCGACGGGAGAGTCCCGTCGTACAGATGAGAATCGGACCCGATGTTTTACTGAGATTTCTATGTTTGGAATTTGCCGGGATTTAAAGTATTTTTGGCATTTGTCTAGATTTTATAAATAGGCTTTGGGTCTGGATTTTATAAATAGGCTTCGGGCCTGGATTTATACATAAATCAGGGATTTATTTTAATTTCACCATTAAAGGGTCGTCGAAGATGCATGAGGGGCTTTGCGACAAGCCCTACGAGCTGCCTTTTCTGAATTGTCAAGTCATTGACACTAAGCACTTGTGCTCAGTTCTTGGAAGTGCTCGCCGAAGAGAACACCGTGCTGCAAATATCAAGACGTCAAATCTTGGAGTGAAGCATTGGTGGCCTCCCCCATGGCCTCACAAAGGGTAACTAATCACTGAGTTTCCTGCTTCTTTGATTCTTCTTTTGAGTTTTTGGTTCGTGTTCGTTTTGTTTCTGTCGCATTGAAAATTAAAAAATACAAAAAGAGATTATATGTGTTGCTGAAATGTAAGACGATGTTCTTACAGGACAAGAGGTTTGAATTATCTATCATATATTTTGAGGCCTACCCCTGAGGCTTCGAATACAAGAGACAATCCCTGTGTCTTGAAATTACTGCCCTATGCAAGACAACAAAGATTTGAAGACAAGTTTGCAATTAAGCAAATTTACAGTTGCAGCTTTTGTGTTGTAACTTCACAGATTAAAAACTGGGAAGATCTAGGAAGAATTATAATACAAGCTTCATATGCACGTAAAGACCTAGATGTCTACTTTCCAACGCAATTTGCGGTTTGCAATTTCAACCATCTAGGAGAGAGTTATAGCAGCTTGAGTCCCGACAGGTCAGAAGACACATTTTCAGAAGCCTACACTACTGTGTAGCAACTTCAGTGAATCACTAGTGATGATCTATAAAGAACTCATCTCAGGCTGCATATTGCTGGAAAAATTTGGATGTCTAGTGTATAACGCGATTTATGGTGCATGATTTGGACATTCTAATAAAAAGTTATTGCAGTTTGAAGACAAGAATGTCAGGATGAACGAAAATTGGCAACATGCGTATATACGTGTGGGAATGGGCATTGAAGGTCTCATTGGCTGGCAAGTGTATACTTGTGCCTTCTATACATGTTCTTAATGCTTAGGGAGCTTGGCACTCAAGATTCTCTATTCTCATTCGCCTCACTAAGAACATCAAGACTGGACAGTTGCAGTTCAACCAATTTCTATGACAGCTTTTATTGGTGGAAAGGTATGGATGTCTAGTTTCTAACGCAATTTACGGTTCATAATTTTGACAATCCAAGAGGGAGTTATGGCGGTTTGAGTACCAAGAGATCGGAATGCTCAAGAATTTACGTCTTGTGTTTATGACTACGGTGAAAGGACTTGTAGGCACTATTAGATCGACGAATGCACACTGGAATGTTCTGTATTCATGCTCACATACTTGGGGGCTTTAATCAAGTTTTGTTATCCTTTATTTGCCAACTTCGGACACCAAAACTGGGGGGCACATAGGGACAGAAATCAGGTACTCTGAAATTTTTGAAAATTTTGAATTCTTGTGCACAGAGTTTTGGTAGTGTCTTGGTATTTTTAAGGCCAACATCTATGGCTTCCAAGTGTGGTTTGAGTGCACACCATACGTATGCGTGAGGATGATCATTGGTTCATGTATATATACTAGGAGTATTGCTATAAATAAGAATGTTCTTAAGTGATTCCTTGAAGCTGGCATCATTCATTAAGGTCCATATGCATCTAGCATGTTTCATGGCATTACCATGATTTCAGGCCTCATCAATTACTACAAAGTCATGAACATATGTAAGCACAATTACGCACAGATGTGGATTCCTTCAAATTGTTGTATTTGGTGTATTTTGGTGGTAATTCAAGGATATTCGCAATATGCAAACAGTAGTGGTAAGTGATGATTAGCTACTGCATGTTTTTATCCACCAAGACCTAAGGAGGCTTAGTTTGTTTCTCAAGTGGCTTGACCATCATCAATACCTAATTTGCTTCGAAGTGGCATAGACTGGTGGCCAATACAAAGTTTTAATTTCCCATACTGGGGGTTATTCAAAAATCCTAAGTGTTGTCATGAAGATACCTTGTTCAAGGAGTAGACCTCGTCCCTGAAACAAGGAAGAAACAGATGGGGCTGTTTTGCAGGTTTAAAATGTGTGCGGCGTGTGTACAAGAGAGAAAATGCTTAGGACCAAGGCCACACATAAGCTAATGCAAGAATATTGATGTTGAAAATCATGAAGCTTCTGGAGATTACTAGGTGGAGAAGTCATAGAGCTTATTTCAAAGTCCTAAGTGCCTTCATGAATTCACCTTACTTGGTGTTTAATGTTACATCCACAACAAGATGGTGGAAGGGAGTTTGGAGCTTTCTTAAGGGTTTCTTGCATGAAGTAAAAATCGATTTATGACTAGTCCTATAGCATTCGCTGCCGTAATGAAGCAGAAGACCAACAACCTTTTCTTGTAATCAAGTCCATACTAGGGGGCTACAAGATGCAAACCATATATTTCTGTGACAATTACAAACAACATGTGGAGTTGTTGCCAGAGCACAATGAGTTTGGAACAAGGCATATAATTTGACATTTGCTAGAAGAAGTATGGAGGACGCTCCGATATGTCTTTTGGAGGAATGGAGACAGGGCTGGCAACAATATATGAAGACCATGTCCATATATGGTTTGGCAAAACGTTCATAGTTACAACACGAGTATATTCGTGACTGATCATAACAAAGAGCTTGTAGCTTCATGGAGCCAAATTCACGCAGCATACAAACTAGTCTCAACTCTACATATGCAGCTTGATTCTCTACATCATGTTCTACCAGAAAAGCCTATACGTGAGGCTTATAAGTTCAAGTTTAATTGGTCTATGCTTATTCTAGCACTTGACCAGTTAGTGGTTTCCATTCACTGCATCTAATTAAACTGGGGGGCTACTCTATACATATTATGCCGACTCATGGGGCAAATTTTTAAATTTTCTGAAACTTTTAGAGTTTCAGTATTATTCATTTATTTGTTTAACCAACCCATATGGTTCTCCAAAATCAATTTATGGTTTTGAAGTCTATTTGATCAATCAGTTTCGAGGGTGATCATCATCCATACAAGGTCAACATCTGTGGCCTATTATTTTGAAAATATTAGCAGCAGCAAAAAGTTGTCAAGACTTATGAAAACTTGGTATCTCAAGGTACTAATTTGCAAGACGGTTCCACGGTCCCTGGAGGTTCAAGTTGAGCATCCATGGATTCACACATGTACTACTGATGCTAAAGAACATGTTAGGATGCTCAGTTGTCCAGAAATCACAAGTGAAGCCTATGGAATGCATTAAGCAAGTCAGTCCCTACATAGAAGAAAATCTGAAAATTTTAGATTTGGCTTATTTTTGGTCATTTTCATGGCTCATTCGCGCTTCCTTCCATGGGTTAAAGGCTTGTTCGCCATACACCATCTTAAAGCTAGTATATTGGACTACAATTATAAAAAAGAATCATGTCATTCGCTGTCCTGAGGAATGAGTTACGAGATCTATAAGTTGGCATCTTATAACAACATTTTTTCAGAAACTGCACTGCAATGAGTTTTGGTGGACTTGTTTCTTCATCTTAACATGTACCTATCACTGAGTTTTTTATTTATATATCAATTTGGGATGTTATAAAACATTTTAGAATCATGAATCATCCAGCAATATAATGAGAAGATCAAGTTACAAGCTCTTCAAGTCAGCTAAATAATAAGGGAAAAGCTGAATTTCCAGAAAATGGCTTTCAAGAGGCTGTTTTGGGAGACCATTTGTGCCATCTTCCTGGGTTTCTTTGGTTGTTCGCTTTATCAATCCTTCAAGTACATATATTTTACTACATTCTCAAGCCAAGAACTGATCAGAATCATCATCCAAGCATAGTGCAAATCGTGCATCAAGTATGCATCATGAGCAGCAAATTGTCATCAGTTTTTTGTTGTATGTTTTAATATAGTACTCGCAAGTGCACGAAACTTGTAGGATAGAAAGTGCAAGTACGAGATCGTTCCCTCTATGGCTTGATTAAAACAACTTACTAAGTCAATTATACAACACCTAATGAGATGACAAACCAATTTTATGATGTTGATGTATTAAAATAGAAAATAAAACAAATAAAATCTAAAAGAAAACAATAGAATTCCGAAGAGTTTAAGAACAGAATATAAAAATGCTAAAGCAAAGAATCCACCACCTAGTACTCCTACCTCCTCTCTAGTTGAAAGCAATTGAACTCCCTAGATTGCATGTTAAAGATTTCCGTAGATAAGCCTTATTGATCCCGGACATATGCCAAAGCTCTTCTAACCAATGAATTCTAACTTATTGATCCCGTATAGAACCCAAGTAGCTAAACTATGAACTACTTCACGTTATGATCAAGTTCAAGTAAAACATGTTCAACTCCATTAAGCACAAAAGAACTAGGAAATCATGCAAACAAGAATATCGACTATGATCAAGCACTTGTATTCTTAACTTACAACTCTCAAACACAAGATTAAAAATAATCTTTTGGAGCCCTAGAAAACATCTACTCATTGATCAAGCCTCATGTTTTCAATTCAAATAACTAATAAACAAAACCTAAGTCTTATTGATCCTGAGCAAAGATTTTAAAATAAAAGTTCATATAAAACAATGAATGAGAATTTAACATAGCAATCCATGAATTCAAATGCACATCAACTAAAGAAATAGAGTAATCATACTTGGGGCTTCATCTTAGCCTTAGCTAGAAGTTTAGAAATTCATAGTAGAAGAAAACATGACTAGAGAAATAGAAAACGTAGAAGAACCGATGAAAGAATCAATGAACTTCGGTAGACCGATGGTGAGGTTGCGTCCTTGTCTTTTTTCTGCTGTGTCTCTGCATTTTCTCTCCCTTTTTTATGTTCTTTAGGGTTTGCTTTTATTCCTTTTCAAATCCCAACAAATTTGGGCTTTTCTAACTTTCCTTGTCTAATCCGGAATAACTTGCTTATTTCCAAATAACACAAGGTTATTATCATTAATGCAAAATAGCCTTCCAAATATGTAGACACGTTCAGCCCCCTTTCCTTGTAGTATGAAGATTGATGGACTTGGGCTTCATGCATTAGATTCATGAGTAAAAACACCAAATTCGTCAGAATCTGTCTCCACGCGCAGCTTGCACTTAAACCTTCATAACTTCCTCTAAAACAGTGCAGATCTATTTCTGTAAAATTCCTTAGAAAGCTAGCATCCATATCTTTTCAGTGGTGTATGGCTCGCCTCCAGATTCCTTGTGAGCAGGTACATTTTAATCCTTAAAGTTGACGTACTGTAGGCCAGTTTCTGGGCAGCTCGGGATAGAAAACATAGTTTCAATCCCCAGCTTGACTTTTAGTCTATCATTTTTTGATGAACTTTATTTTTGGGCTGGTTTCTTAGTCTTGTTGAAAGTTCTTTTTGAGGGAGTTGGTTCATCTTGGAGGCTGTGGTGGTGAAGAACAACGTCAAGTTATAAAACAACCAGTAAGTGGTTGGCTCAAGTTTTCTTTATTCATCAAAAGTTGGCTACATGATATGCAATTATGTCTACCTTGAGGTTAAGTTTACTTGGCTCATTACTATCAATTATCATCAAGACCAATGCTTGTAGTCTTGTTACCATGTTTAATGGAGAATGGGGGGATTCTCTATGTCGAAGTGTTCAGCGAAAGCTTAAGGCATGTTTTTATCAGAGTTTGCTTCATAGTTCTCAAGTCCAGGACTTCAGGTATTCAAGTTAATTACATGATTATCATTTGATGGTTATGTGAGTTGTTATATGAGTTTCCTAGCTATTTCTCATTGTCATTGAAGCTTTAAGAGTCAAGACCTACATTTGAATTTGGTATTTGTTAGTTGAGTCAATGAGTGGCTTTCGCCGGTATGAATGATGCATGGGGACTATAAGTCTTTTCAGTCAAGACACATGACTTCTCCTTCAAGACCTGAGGGGATATGTTTGGGTGTAAAATATATTTTCCCGGACGGGCCGTGTTCTGAATCAGTTTAGTAGTCTGTCAATGTGTTGATCGGGTATCTCGGGAGGTATCTATGATCGAGGCCATATTAGGCCTATCTTGAAGGTCAAGCCATCATGGTGCAAATATAGAGTGCTATTGATTATTGTGATTTTGGTAATTAATGGTGATTACTTGGCTATCAAGATAGATTAGATATTGGAGATCCTATGAAGAGAAGGGCAACATGGATGTGTGCCATGCTGGTTGAACATTGGAGGTATAATTAAGATACCTAGATTGCTGCATTGATTATGGAAAGTCCTAAACGTACAAAGCTTGGGTCTTTGGTGCATGATGATAAATATGGATTACATTACTTGTTGATGAATGAGTGCATGGAGTAGCAGATCACGTCCAGAAGCATATCAAGATACAATTATTCTAAGAATTCATTCCTTAATGGTATGCATGAGTTTTTTCACATCTGGATAGCATTCATGAAGCAATATTACCTTGAAAGACGTACATATCTAACTACAAGAGTTAGATTTAGGGTGAATATCTTCATCTATCTTAATTATACATGGATCGATTCTTGCGGTCTATGTAATTGTAAATATTTTCTTTCCATTTGAGGTCATGCTTGACAAAGATTTACAGTTGTTTAAGGATATAATCTTCAAGAGATTTGATATTTCTTGATCCGCAAGTAAGAACAAATCCTAGTGTTCACTATATAAAGGGGTCAAGGCATATGAAGAGAACATCTCACATCAATCAACAAACAACTTTTGCACATTGCAAAACAAGTCTCCTTCAGAACACCTCTATCAAAAATATTCTTTGGGTCTTTTTCTTCACCAAAGCCCTACACGTAGGCATTCCCCGCTGCTACTCACCAAAACTCGACCCGTCGAAAGTTTCCGCATTTACCTCACCAAGCCTCATCTATGAGCGAACAGTCCACCACCGCTTCATAAAGCTCTATCCATAGGTGAATACTCACAAAACTACTGTTGGAGTGAAAACTGTAGCAAATATCCCCGGTTCGTCAAGAAACTCTTTGGCGAACGCCATGCAATCTTGATTTATTATAACACCCTGTCCTGAAATTTATCTTTTTACCGAGATTAGGCAGGTTACAAAGGGTTGTAACCACGTTGTTAATTAATCAGAGTTCGTATGCGAAAGTTATTCAGGATAATGTGTTGTTACCGTGCGGTAAATGGAAAATAACCATTTACCACTCAGGGTAACTTTTAACTTTTAAGATTTGATCAGGGTCGTTGGTTTCTTTATAAAACGAAGAGAGAGGTTTGACCCGAGTGAAACCCCCCTTTCGGATTGACCCGAGTTCCTTTCTCTCTCTCACAGCTCCACTATGTTCCGCCCGGTGTGGGACCCCACACATTTTAACCGTGGTTAATGACGAGTTACTGAGGTTTAAGTCACGTTCGGTAACTTCGCGAGTTAACTACCACATTCATTTTCGAGTTTTTCAAAGTTCTCCAAATACCTGATTTAATGACTCGATGTCATAGTACGTGTCGACACGAGTCTCCCAATATTTTCAGATTATTTTTCGGAGCTTCCGTCTATTTTTTTACTAATTTTGGAAGTTTCGGTAATAAGAAAATTACCTTTGGTAATCAGTAAACAGTAAATGTTAAACTAATGAAATTTGATCTGAGCCGTCAGATCTTAAGAGGGAAGATCTAGGTCGTCCGTCCTCTTATAAATAGAGGCGCGGGTCAGACTTGGTCAAAGTCTTCCCCAGCCCTCGCTCGACGCAGAACGCGTTTTCTCCTTCCTCCGCCTTCGCTGCCGCGATCTCTGCCGTCAGGTCATGGCTGCGCGCGTGGCTGGTCCCTTTCGAATCCTCTCCTCAAGCCCATCCTTTCTGTGCTCGAAAATCACTCAAGCATTGAGGTTCCTGTAAAATCCCGATTTTAGTCTCGAGGTTTCCCGGCAAAATTTCTCTGGCCTCCGGCCATCGAATCTTCTAATTGAGGGTTTTGCTCCAGCAGCGTCTTCTGGTGAGCTTCTCAAGCTCAGGTGAAGCTGGAAACAGTGGGCTAGGGCTGAGACGAGGTTTTGGGAAGCAGCAGTTCAGATTTGGAGGTGAGGGACAGTTTTCTTGTTAGTTCAAGCTACTGTGTTGTTGGATTAGTTGTTGTTTTGTTTTTGATCTGGTGATAATTTGATGTTGTTTGACTGCATGTGTCGATAACTTAGTGACGAGGAAAAACAGGGAAACTCCGGCGAAATTTCGGCAAGTTGACCGAAATCCGGCAAAGATTTCGGTGATGCAGTTAAACCGGCAGAAATGCCAAGAGGTAGTCTTCGACTCCTTAAGAATGTGTTGTTTCCGTTTAAAGGAATTAAGGTTAAAGTAATCAGAAATTACGTAAGGAAACGTATAAAAACGGAAACTAACCGTATTTGAGAACCTTTCCATTTTAGGAAACCTTCTATGTTTGGAAATCTGTTAATTTGGGAAACTTTCCATTTTGGGAAAGTTTCCATTAAGGAAAAGTTACATTTTCAGAAAAATGGTTAAAGAATTGAAGTTCAATGAAGTTTGACACTTTTTGGTTAAATTCGTAAAGTGTTGAATTGTTATCGGAAATTGATAACTGGAAATTTCTAGGAAACTGTAAGTTGACCGTGTTAAGTAAAGTTGGTGCTTCACGTAAATCGGTAAATCGACTCTTGGTAAATAAATTGATTAATGTGACACGTTGGATGTCCATAGTAATTCAACGAATTATTATGTGACACCCTAACGTCAGATTAAAATGGTAAAGGAAAGTTCGGAAGCTAAGTTGGACTTCCGATAAATTGAGTAAAGAGTCGATAACTGGAAAAGGCAAGTTAAAAAGGTTAAAGTGCCATAAAAAGGAAATTGGTTGGTCAACTTAGTCAATGTGGACATTCCTGGTCAAACTAGGAATGCTGAGGTCTGTTGACTGTTATTGTATCGTAGTTGCTAAGCTACTCTTTTTTGCAGTGATTATTGGACGAGGTAGCTTACGCGGTGACCTCGGTTCGCCGAGGCAGCTCCTGGAAGTTTGGAGCTTACGTATGGAACGACAATTCCAGGTAGGGAATCTGAACCCCCTTTGTAGTGGTTTTATATATGTATGAGAAAGTGCATGATTTTGTGTATGCTCATGGTCGATGCCTCGGGAAAGTTTTCTTTATATTAAATGATAAATGATTTATGATTGGGCCAAGAAAACCCGAGGCTAGACGTAAATGATTTTTATACGATAATGTGAGATGTGTGGAGCACCGTTGTCTTGATTTCCGGTGCATGACCTGAGAGTGGCGGGACCTAGTATATAGCAATCTCGCGGTGTCGATGACCGTGAACCTTCGGAGGGTGGTGCCTTGTTTATTTTATTTTCCCGCTTATGCTCGTCTCGCACAGAGTTAAGCGAGTCGTAAGTGCGGTGTGTTGTTTATGGGCACTACAGTAAATGGACACTCTTGCTACTACGCGTTTTCAAACGTATAGGTAGTTGGCCCCGGTTTGCTGTGAAGACAAACCCGGGATTTGGTCACTGAGATTCGTAAAGTCCTGCAGGCTGTATTGTTCTTTGAGCGCTCTGGCCCCCCTGTTTTAGCATACTGCACTGTTTTCCTAAAGGATAAGAAATGATGTTTTTGTGTGCAAATGATTTTCTAAATGGTTTTATTTCGAGCTCAAATCTATATGTATATATATGGTTTTATGGTTTTCAAACCTATCATTGGTGGGCCTATACGTGAGCACGCGAGGACGACGCTCACCCCTACAACAGATTGTTTGAAGGTACTGTGACGGGAAAGATAAAGAGAGCCGTATGTGTAGAGCTTCATTCCTTACTCGATGTTCAGTCCAAGTGTACTCCCTATTCCGGTTTTAACCTTCGGGTCATTTACCAGAGCCTTTTTTTTCATAAACAGTAAAGGTGTCACCCTGATTCATAAACCTTGTATATTTTTATTGTTGTCGCTAAAGTTTTTAAATTGTCCCCTTTATTTTGACCACCTTCTGCGAACTTAGAAAAACTCTGATGATTGTTTTAAGAATTTCATGTGGTGCCACTCAAAGTATTAAAGTTTAAATTTTATTTTACTCACTAAAAAGCCTACGACTTTAGGTTAATAAGTTGTTGGCACGTCCCTCGGACGTGTTGGCTTCTTATTGGCTTAAATTCGTTGCTACTGTAGTTTACCCCCAGGGGTGCTACAGCAGTGGTATCAGAGCAATCGTTCCCCGGACTTTTGTTTTTAAAATGTTTTAAAACCTCTGATGCCTTGAAGTCTATGCTAGCGCGTCAAAAATTTTTCCGAAAGTGGTCTTTAAGAAACTTCGGAGCTAGTAGAGTTTCGTGAGTTGGCATAAAAAGGGTTTTGAAAATTCTCACTTGGGAATTTTCATTTACGATTTTAAATTTTAGTGACAACTTTAAATTCATTCACGAGTCGTGTTCCTACCCTTGATGTCATTTCTTAAATCCGACTCGTTGCCTTGTGGTAGTATATGAAATCCCTTTGTGACTCAAGTTTGTTTTATGGCAGTGACAGTTGTGCCTTGAGCTAAAAAGACATGTTGTCACCTTGATTCTATTCTTGTGTTATGTCATGTCTGAGTATCTTGACCATTGTGTTGTCTTGAGTACCCGAATGACCACAGAAGAATTTCTTGTGCTTCTGTTAAATCCAAACCTATTTGATACTGAGGTCATTGTTTCATCGAGTATTTTCCCACTTAGCTCTCTCACAGTACACGGGCTGCGACATATGATAAGAGTGGCAGTAAATTGAAACTATAGATTTTGAGCTCTGAAAACTTGGCATACTTGAGGATTATGGATGTGAAAACGTCCTGTTTGATTGTTGATGATATGGAGGAAAAACTTTTGCATGTGCTATGGATGATGGATATTGTTTATGCTATGAGATTTCATGTAGGGCCAGAGCATGTTATTTGAGCCGCAGGGTATGAGATTTGATGTATATGAGCATAGTATCTGGATTGTGTTTACGGACCCTCCTTGCTGAGATAGTGAGTTGGAGATGAGGTCCTTGGGTTTGAGATTCAGATTGAGGATCCCGTAATGGTAGATCCCTGAATTTGAGATTGAGGATCCCATAGTGGTAGATCCTGGAGTTTAAAAGGAGATTGTGGGTCCCGTAATGGTAGATCCTGTAAAGAAAGTTATGATTGAATAAAGATGTTATTGTTGGTGGAATCCAAGGTGGTATCCCAGATCTTATTGGAGTTAGGTGACTCCGTTGTTTGCTCATAGTCTTTGAGACAGAGTTTGCATTTTTCGTACGTGCGTGGTTGAGTATTAGCATGAGTTACGACGAATCAGTGGTGTCTCTCCCCTAGTGTGGGAAGTTGTGATGTAGCGTTGAGGTGATTGGTATTATCCTCCGCAATTTGAAAGAGACATTTGAGGAAGTGGATTGAGCGATGAGTATCGTATCCTTCCCAGTGCATTGTTAAAGCTTGGCGTCGACGCTTGTGGTTACTCTGACGCGTGGTGAAGCTTTGGAAACTGTGTTGACCTTTTGAGGTCCTGAATTAAGAGTATGTGATGTGAACGTGATAGTATGTGTATGTGAGGTCTTACCCTCGACTTGGTATGTGGGATGAGGTGTCAGGAAAATGTTGAACGACCGATTTGTCAAAGATTGGAACGACGAACTGGAGTTTGTGCATCAGTTTGGTTACTTGCATTTAGAGTTTGCAACTTTATCAATTGTCCATGGGTGTGGTTGGACATGCTGTTCTCTGCTTGAACTCTATGCATGGAAAGCCTGAAGTGAGGAAAAGTGTAAAACACTGTTTGATGACCAAGTGGTAGCTTCATGATTTGAACAAACGGTCTGAGACATGAAAGGGAGTGTACCTAAGAATATTCAGTGAGTACCATAAACTTTGGTGGTAACTTGTTGGCTTGACAAGGAAGTAGGTACTAATTTTCCCTGCAATAGGCATGCAGTTAAGATTGACCGATGTTCAGATTATCGAAATCTTGGTCAGCTTCGAGTTTGTGAAAGTCAGTGACAAAAGGAAACATCACTTCAGTGCAACTTGATAGCGGGCCACTGGAAAGTGAAAGTGTAAAGCAGATGAAAAAGATTGTGGCTAGAGGACATTATCAAAGAGTCTCAGCTCAACCAAGTGTTGGACTTCGAGGTGAAAATTACCTTTGGGTTAATCACTTCTTCAACGAGTGATTACGGGTAAGAAATTATGTTTTCAAGGTATCTGGTGCCTATGACTGATTCATAGATAAAGCGTTGTTCGGTTTAAGTTAGTAACGCTGTTAGTCTATGACGAGGCACGCTAATGAGGAAAACGTCCATTAAGCAAGAGACCTGGTGAACGTTTTACAACGTTGATGACGTGTAACATCCTTCCTGGCAGGTGTGGAACCTGAGATTCTATCTTAAGAAAAGCTTCGTACGAGGTGCGACCTGACAGCTTCAGAGGTGAAGACGTACTGAACCTTTAAAAAGGATGTGGTAGCTAAGGCGTCATCTGATATTCTCGAACGTGTTATCAAGGCTGACCGTTATCTTTCTGATGGAGCCTGACGGGAACACTCGCATGAGACGACTCGTCGTAGTGGTATTAAAAGAGGGGATTAGCGAAAGCATCTACGAGTGTCTGTTCCGATTTTCGATGAAGACGATACTAAATTTGCGATATCGACTTCGAGGAAGAGTATCGGCGACATCCTTACGAGTCATCAAAGAGTTGAAAGTATGACAACCTGATTGATTTGGCTCATCATTAGTGGTTCTTCGGTGTTGAGACATCGTTCGTGGTTCATCGATCGTGTAAGCACGATGCTGCAACGAAAGACGTGATCTTGTGGATTATCACTTGTCAGTTGGTATTTGTGCATCCTCTCCTACAGTAAGGCTTTGTTAAAGTCATTTTGGTGCGAGGACTTTGTGACGCTGTACGTTAGCGGATGTGACAGCTTGTCTCGAGTATCTTGTCTTTGCGATCGAGGCGAGAAAGTGACAAGTTCGAGTTTGTTACTTGGCTATAGAACCTGCAAGATTGACGATCGAATCGACGGTTTCACTTCGATCGTGACTTCAGCACTCGTTATACGAGGTAACGAAAGGTGGAAATGCTTCAGTGTACATGCCTTGGTATCGGCATTGTTGTTTGGGTCACGAGCAGAGTTTTGAGGTCCAGCAAAAAATTTAGTGAACTTGAGGAAAGTTAGACTCGCGGTAAGCGAGGTTATTGGTGGACTAAAGTCACTAGGGTATCGCTTGTGACGTCGCCACACGTGGACTGGCAACATTGAGCCATCATGATTCCGAAAGAAACAGAGATTGATGGAGAAATTGACCCTTGATCATTGACCAGTTTGGTATGTGAATTTCGAGGGCGAAATTTTTTAAGGGGGTAGAGTGTGGGACCTTGCACGTTTTAACCGTGGTTAATGGCGAGTTACTGAGGTTTAAGTCATGTTCGGTAACTTCGCGAGTTAACTACCACGTTCATTTTTGAGTTTTTCAAAGTTCACCAAATACCTGATTTAATGACTCGATGTCATAGTACGTGTCGATACGAGTCTCCCGATATTTTCGGATTATTTTTTGGAGCTCCCGTCTATTTTTTTACGAATTTTGGAAGTTTCGGTAATAAGGAAATTACCTTTGGTAATTCAGTAAACAGTAAATGGTAAAAGAATGAAATTTGATCTGAGCCATCAGATCTTAAGAGGGAAGATCTAGGTCGTCCGTCCTCTTATAAATAGAGGCGCGGGTCAGACTTGGTCAAAGTCTTCCCCAGCCCTCGCTCGACGCAGAACGCGTTTTCTCCTTCCTCCACCTTCGCCGCCGCGATCTCTACCGTCAGGCCATGGCTGCGCGCGTGGCTGGTTCCTTTCGAATCCTCTCCTCAAGCCCATCCTTTCTGTGCTCGAAAATCACTCAAGCATTGAGGTTCCTGTAAAATCCCGATTTTAGTCTCGAGGTTTCCCGGCAAAATTTCTCTGGCCTCCGGCCACCGAATCTTCTAATTGAGGGTTTTGCTCCGACGACGTCTTCTGGTGAGCTTCTCAAGCTCAGGTGAAGCTGGAAACAGTGGGCTAGGGCTGAGACGAGGTTTTGGGAAGCAGCAGTTCAGATTTGGAGGTGAGGGACAGTTTTCTTGTTTGTTCAAGCTACTGTGTTGTAGGATTAGTTGTTGTTTTGTATTTGATTTGGTGATAATTTGATGTTGTTTGACTGCATGTGTCGATAACTTGATGACGAGGAAAAACGGGGAAACTCCGGCGATATTCTGGCAAGTTGACCGGAATCCGGCAAAGATTTCGGTGATGCAGTTAAACCGGCAGAAATGCCGAGAGGTAGTCTTCGACTCCTTAAGAATGTGTTGTTTCTGTTTAAAGGAATTAATGTTAAAGTAATCGGAAATTACATAAGGAAACGTATAAAAACGGAAACTAACCGTATTTGGGAACCTTTCCATTTTAGGAAACCTTCTATGTTTGGAAACCTGTTAATTTAGGAAACTTTCCATTTTGGGAAAGTTTCCATTAAAAGAAAGTTACATTTTCAGAAAAATGGTTAAAGAATTGAAGTTCAATGAAGTTTGAAACTTTTTGGTTAAATTCGTAAAGTGTTGAATTGTTATTGGAAATTGATAATTGAAAATTTCTAGGAAACTGTAAGTTGACCGTGTTAAGTAAAGTTGGTGCTTCACGTAAATCGGTAAATCGACTCTTGGTAAATAAATTGATTAATGTGACACGTTGGGTGTCCATAATAATTCAACAAATTATTATGTGACACCCTAACGTCAGATTAAAATGGTAAAGGAAAGTTCGGAAGCTAAGTTGGACTTCCGGTAAATTGAGTAAAGAGTCGATAACTGGAAAAGGCAAGTTAAAAAGGTTAAAGTGCCATAAAAAGGAAATTGGTTGGTCAACTTAGTCAATGTGGACATTCCTGGGTCAAACTAGGAATGCTAAGGTCTGTTGACTGTTATTGTATCGTAGTTGCTAAGCTACTCTTTTCTACAGTGATTATTGGACGAGATAGCTTACACGGTGACCTCGGTTCGCCGAGGCAGCTCCTGGAAGCTTGGAGCTTACGTATGGAACGACAATTCCAGGTAGGGAATCTGAACCCCCTTGGTAGTGGTTTTATATATGTATGAGAAAGTGCATGATTTTGTGTATGCTCATGGTCGATGCCTCGGGAAAGTTTTCTTTATATTAAATGATAAATGATTTATGATTGGGCCAAGAAAACCCGAGGTTAGACGTAAATGATTTTTATACTATAATGTGAGATGTGTGGAGCACCGTTGTCCTGATTTCCGGTGCGTGACCTGAGAGTGACGGGACCTAGTATATAGCATTCCCGCGGTGTCGATGACCGTGAACCTCCGGAGGGTGGTGCCTTGTTTATTTTATTTTCCCTCTTACGCTCGTCTCGCACAGAGTTAAGCGAGTCGTAAGTGCGGTGTGTTGTTTATGGGCACTGCAGTAAATGGACACTCTCGCTACTACGCGTTTTCAAACGCATAGGTAGTTGGCCTCGGTTTGCTGTGAAGACAAACCCGGGATTCGGTCACTGAGATTCGTAAAGTCCTGCAGGCTGTATTGTTCTTTGAGCGCTCTGGCCCCCCCTATTTTAGCATACTGCACTGTTTTCCTAAAGGATAAGAAATGATGTTTTTGTGTGCCAAGGATTTTCTAAATGGTTTTATTTCGAGCTCAAATCTTTATGTATATATATGGTTTTATGGTTTTCAAACCTATCATTGGTGGGCCTATACGTGAGCACGCGAGGACGACGCTCACCCCTACAACAGATTGTTTGCAGGTATTGTGACGGGAAAGATAAAGAGAGCCGTATGTGTGGAGCTTCATTCCTTACTCGATGTTCGGTCCAAGTGTACTCCTTATTCCGGTTTTACCCTTCGGGTCATTTACCAGAGCCTTTTTTTTCATAAATAGTAAAGGTGTCACCCTGATTCATAAACCTTGTATATTTTTATTGTTGTCGCTAAAGTTTTTAAATTGACCCCTCTATTTTGACCACCTTTTGTGAACTTAGAAAAACTCTGATGATTGTTTTAAGAATTTTATGTGGTGCCACTCAAAGTATTAAAGTTTAAATTTTATTTTACTCACTAAAAAGCCTACGACTTTAGGTTAATAAGTTGTTGGCATGTCCTTTGGACGTGTTGGCTTCTTATTGGCTTAAATTCGTGGCTACTGTAGTTTACCCCTAGGGGTGCTACACCCGGCGCCAGCGACTCCGGCCCCTCCAGGCCGGCGGACCACTCCCATCTTCTTCCCCTCTTCCTCCTCTATCTAACCCAGACCTCCAAACTTCCAAACAACCACCATGGCTGGAGATCGAGGGAGGAGTTGAGCGGTTGTGTTTGGCTAGTAACCAGCAAACCAGGAGGAGTTAGGGCGCGTGGAAGGTAAGGATCTTCTTCTCTTCTCTTATGCTTCCTTCCTGTGTCTTTTGTTTGTTGGATTGGAGCCTAATCGGAGTTTCCCCATTCTGTTTTCTTGTTGGGTTGGTCGAGTACTCCGGTGAGCCTCTAGTGGTCATGCTCTTGGGTGTAAGAGACGAAGGCGAGGCTGTGGGAGGCAAAGGAGGTCCAGCTGGAGGAGATTAGAGTTGTTGCCGTCGAACTCGGAGTAGATGCAGAGGGTAAAATTTTGTCCCCTACTTGTGTTTGTGTTTGTTGAATTGGTTAGGGTAGGGAGGTTGGCCGGGAAATCTCAGATTTCACATGCTTCACAAGTAGACTTGGGCAACGATTTAATTCATAAATCCAGCCACATTATCCTTAGATCAGACCTTCAATACCAATCATTATATTGATCTTTAAGAAGAAGGTTGCATAACAACTCAAAACAAGAGTTCGCGTTGAAAATAAGATTCACACGTGACATGACCTTCATATATTTACACAGTCATAACTTCTTTGATACAATATTTATGGACAAACTATAAGAAGCTCTGGAAACTAAACACTTGTAGCTTTTCAAACATACAAAGTCCAAAACCCAGTTAATCTTAAGGTGATCACAAAACTCAGTCGAAGTTAACTGTTCTGCAAAAGCAGATTCTCAGACAGATTCGTCCTACTTTACAAAAATAGCCCTAACTCACTCAATATGATAGATGTGATCGAATTGTTGGGGTTCCTAGAAACTAGACACATAGTAGACATTTTCAATGGTACCAATTGAACCTTTTGCAAACGAGTGAGCTATCATGTAGGTCTCTGGGAAGTTGACTTATGAAACTGGACAGATTCTGATTTTGCCTTTGATGTGTTATTTTGTAAAGATGAATAAGCCTAAACCTTTCATACTATTATGTGGGCGCATCCGGCCATTACCTTAACATTCCTTCACACTCATCTACGAGTGAGCAGAGATGCTCGACCGCTAAGAGAATTCAAGAACTAAGGAGAACTTTGCCTTACAAGTTTATAGTGAATGAGATGTCGAGTCGAGCATATTATGACAAGTACATGAATATGATACCGTACTTAGATGGAGAATTTCTCCCAAGACTTCTTTGTCATACGGACAAAACGAGTCTTCTCAAGACATCGACCGATCAAGGGATATATATATATATATATATATATATATATATATATATATATATATATTCATAAGTTCATCGTCCTTTAGCTTTGCCTTAAGCCGACTGATGAATAAGCATCATCAATAACGGTCCTCACTTTCGACACCAAGTATTCTCAAGATACTTTTATTCTTAATTTTGAATTAGTGGCATCTCTTAGTTTGATAAGAGTTCATCAAAATTCATTCAGAGTTTACACATAAATAGGCATTATTCGAAATATCTCTTCCCCCATCAAGTGCTACTTAGAAAATACCTTGCAAACACGCTCCATGGTTGGAAACCACTTGATTTGGATGAAAGCCGACCTATTCAAAATCTTTATGTATATTTCTTAGTTCCCAACAGAGATATGTTGTGATCACAAACTGCATGTTCAGTTTTTCAGAAACTACCAAACTGATAAGGTAGTAGAATGCAATGACATCCATTACAAAAGTATATCTTATCGTAGTCGATTCCAGGATGTTTATGAGAGACCTTGCTCCAGAAGGTGAGTCTAAGCTCTTTTCTCACTACGCTTTCTAACAAAGATATAACTGCGGTGTCGGCATCACCTGACCAAAGCACTATCTCTTTATTTAAACTTGATCACATCTTTCCATTTAGGCCAAATAACAACGTTGGTATTTTCAACGAAGTATGGTTCGACATCAAACTCATTAAACCATGTCACCATGTACACCAGTGTAATTTCTAAGTGTAGAGATCTCTATATAGATTGATATTGACATTGAGGCGTCCCTCAATGATGACCATAATCCAGAAATAACAAATGAGACTAATGAGTTTCATTGATCAATGGATCAAGTAGTGTCAAACTTGCATTCTTTCTTTGCGAGTGTTTATCGAACCAAGTGGCCTCTCCTAAATCCGTGAGAGTCACGGCCTAGTGACACCATCTACCATATTTGTGGAGTCACCATACCACCATTTATGGGTGACAACATGTCCTCTTAATCGGACAACATGTTCTCTTATCAGAACATCAAAATGTCCTCTTATCTGGACATCAATCCTTGCAGACATTTTTACAGCATGTATATGTGATCTCGTCACTCTAAGAACTTAATGAGACATAGTAGGGGCAAACCACGAAAATTCCAAGTCGTTATACTTGAACATTCATGTTTTTATCTCTCCTAACAACAAGAAGACTGGTTCATCAAAGTGACATTAAAGAGATCGCCTGTCAAGGTCTTTTATATAAACAGACTATAGTTGGAAGCTCATGTCTTATTCAAAGACAATATTCATCATCAATAAGCCATCTTTGTACGCGTATTGAGGCACAATTTGGCACATACAACATGTGGACGATATAGATTGCAAAATGTTAACTTAATCCGTTAACAAATATGCATACCGTTAAAACCGTAATAAAAAGAGTTGAATGATGGTCGGTAAAGATGAATACTTAAAACCATGACTCTGCTACAACCCCTAGCCATTAGTCTTACAAGTCCAAAAACCATTGGCTACACTGCCGGGACCGGTTAGAAAGAAATCGGTTGAACCAACCGTCAGTATTACCAGACCTTTGTTTCACACTTTAACAGTTCACTATCTCACAGAGCTCCAAACACTACCAAATTTTATGCACAGGTAGACATGGGAGTTAGAAATCCAAAACAGCTGGCCTCCTTGCAAGAACCGGTCGAAAACCTACCGAACCGGTCGCTGGAGTCGCCAGACATCCGTGAACAATTATTTCAAGCGGTTCACTACTTTATGGATCTTCAAATGCCACCACATTTTGTTTGCAGGTAGGAATTGATATTAGGAACCAATGGCCACAAACAGAACCTCAAGAACCAGTTTAAAAGTTGGTGAACTGGTCCGCAAGCTAAAAAGCCGAAAATTCTAAGTTTTTTTTTTCAACTTTCAATCATTGTTAAGGTTCCTCATAACATCCAATTGTTATGACTTGAGTTAAACCATTATGAACATCACCGTAACATCATTATAACTCAAAGTGAAAAATGGTAAGTCATCTAGGCCAACATCTTATGTATCATTCTTGTAGAATCACTCATATACATTAAGTATCATCCTTGTAGAATCACTCAAGGAGAAAGTATAACGAGAATAATGGTCTACTCATTCATTGATAGAAAGACTTATTTATAGGCATTACATAGAATCTCTTAAAGGTTTTAAAACATGTATCAATATTATAACTGTTTATAGGTGGAACCTAATATTTCACCTTTACCGGGTTACAACTCAAGAAAGAACCTCCAAATGTTTGGTCAATTATTAAATATGCATTGTTTATTGTGCTTGAAGTGTTGTTTACAGGGTGAAAGCCCAATCAGATATGAGAAGCCACTCTGGGTCCTTTGTCAGGGCCCAGTTCGTCGTAAAGCTAAGGAAAAGCAAGGGAACTGTTCCCACATTGGAAAAGGACAAGGCATGCTGCCTTTAATGCTACTATAAATACCAGCGCGGACCTCCCGATAAGGGGACGCGCAACTTCTTAATTATTCTTGAGTTTTCTGCTTAGCTGACAGTGTCTGACTTAAGCATCGGAGTGGCTTTCCTCGGTAAACCCGGGGACGCCTCTTTGACGTGTTTGTTCTTTACACAGGAAAACTCGGAGTACGAGGGAGTTCGCTATTTCTGGAACCGTGCAACCCGCTAAAGGGACCGCGAGTTTACCCGGAAACAATTGGTGCTCTCGTTGAGAGTCGAACTCAAGACCTCCCGCTTAATATTTTTAAGGACGGTGGAAATGGCAGGAGAACAAGATCCAACTAGGAGGCTTAATTTCTCAGGGGATGATAACCCGGGGGCCTCCGAGACCCAGTTTGGCCAAACAGATTTGGCAGCAGCATTTGAGCTTTTGAAAAAGGATTTTCTCGCTCAGAAGGAGCAATCTACTCAAGAACATGCCGAGTTAATGACGGTAAGGGGGCAATTAGCGACTATCCAGGCCGAGCATGGGCTTCTTCAGGCAACCCTAACTCAAAGGGCGAATGCCATTGGGACGTCAGCCAGACTCGCTGATGTCATTACCCCAGAAGGGAATCCTCCGGGTTATGGAAACCCGCGAACTTTTGACAGTGCATACATCCCACCCGCTATTCTCCCACCCATTGCCCACCCCAACCCAAATCCACAAATTATCCATCTCTCCAATCCTTTGTTTAATCACAATCTTTCAGGACCTCCTCCACCTCCAGAGCCGGTGTTAAATCAACCACTTCCCCCAGCCGATGCCCAGACCCGGCTTCTCTTACAGTTGACGCAAACTGTGACTCAACTTGAGCAGCGTCTTAACTCGGGAACAGGACCACTGCAATACCAACCCTTTATTACCCGTGCAAGCCCATTCTCCACCCGGGTTCAAGCAGATAAAAAGCCACCGGAAGCAAAGCCATTTAAGATCAAGAAATATGCCGGAACGGGCTGCCCATATGCACACCTAGAGTTGTTCCAGTCTCAGTTGGATTCAACCCGATTCACGGATGCCCAAGCATGCCATGCTTTCCAGGAAACACTCAGTGAGGAGGCACTGAGTTGGTTCCTCAAGTTACCGACTTTGTCAATAGAAACCTATGGTCAGCTGACACAGAAGTTCCTTTCCCGGTTTATCCTGCTGTCTAGTGCCAACCGAAGCACCACTTCATTATTCAAAGTCCAGCAAAGGGATGACGAGAGCTTGAAAGTCTTTGTAACCCGTTGGCTATCCACGACTTCCAAATGTGGGCACTTGGATGAGTCAGTGGCGTCAGTGGCGTCAGAGGCGTTCTTGCAGGCGCTCAAGCCAACCCGCTTTGTGGTTGATCTCAGAAAGCAGCGGTTCAGGTGCTATGACGATTTGATTAACGAAGTCACCCGGCAAGCTCAAGCCGAGTATGACACCTTCGGGGAACGCCGGACGAATACCGGGTTCACAAGCCAGCGGGCTGATGCTTGGAAAAAGGAAGGGCAGAATAAGAGTGGCCAGGGATACTACGGCAAAAGTTCAAACAGACCAAGGGAGAAACCAAGAGAGGCTCCATACCCAAGACATCCAGCCCGGGAGGAAAAAACCACTTACATCCCTCGATATGAAGTGTTAACCAACTTGACTGCCTCCTATGAAGAAATTTGGAACCGCCATAGGAACGACATTCCCCCGGCTCCAAAAAGGAAGTTTCCCAAAAAGGCAGGGCCGGACAACGGGCAACATTGTGCCTATCACAACGAGTCCGGCCACACTACCGACTGGTGCTTTTCCCTTCGAAACAGCATTGAATATATGATTCAGAACGGCAAGCTACAGCAGTATAAGTCACCTGCTACATGTGTCAACCTGATTGAAGTATATGGAGAAATAATGACAATTCACGGGGGTGGCACCCAGGGAGTGTCAGGCCACCGGGCCAAAAGACTTTGCCCAAGAGGCCCGGAGTTAGAGATAATGCAGCTTCATCAGGAATGCCGCAAGGAACTGGTTCCTTGGGATACCGTGTCATTTTCTCAGTCTGAAGACACGCTGAAAATGCATCATAATGATCCTTTCATTATTACTCTTCAGATTGACCATTGGCGAACTCGGAGGGTTCTAATAGACACGGGAGCCGCTGTCAGCGTCATGTTCAGCAGTTGCTATAAGGGGTTTAAAAGAGGAAGAGATAAGCTCTATAGAAATCACGAGCCGACTCAACCGCTGGGGTCAGATCAGCTAACAGTTACAGTTGGAACCGGGCACCAGTCCACAAGAATTGTAGTTCCCTTCATAATTGTGGACTGCCCATCATCCTACAATGCCATACTTGGGAGAGATGCCCTTTGGGGCCTACAGAGTTTTATAGCGGGTCATATGCTGCTTATGAAGGTACCTACACCCAGGGGTTGGGTTACAATTCGCGGAGACCAAGAAGCCGCTGTCAGATGCAACGCGATAGCAACAGCTCAGTCCCAGCATGAGATGTTTTCAGCCGGTTTTTCCCTATCCCCATTTGACAAACCCGATGACCCTAGAGATGACCCGGATTCCTTACCCATCAGTAAGACGGCACAAAAGAAGAGCCAGAAGTATCCTGCCAAGTTCCCCCGGCCAGCCCCAATCGAAACAACAGAATGGATTCAGATTTCAGAGGAATACCCGGAGAGGAAGATTTGCATTGGCACAGGCCTTGACCCAGAGGTCAGAACCCGGATGATTGAGCTGCTAACCCGGAAACAGAAGGTGTTTGCATGGTCATATGCAGACATGCCCGGAATTTCTCCAGAGGTTATGACGCATTCCCTCAATATTATCCCGGGTATTAAACCGGTAAGACAGAAGCGTCGTGCATTTTGTGCAGAGAAGTACAAGGCCATTCAAGCAGAAGTTAAACGTCTTAAGGACATCGGGTTCATTAAAGATGCAACATACCCGGATTGGTTGGCCAATGTGGTGATGGTCAAGAAGGCAAACGGAAAGTGGAGGATGTGCGTCGACTACACAGATCTGAATAAGGCTTGCCCGAAGGATAGTTTTCCCCTTCCAAAGATTGATCAACTGGTGGATTCAACCGCGGGCCACCCCCAGTTGAGTTTTATAGATGCATACTCGGGATTTAACCAAGTTCCGATAGATCCCGCGGATCAACAGCACACATCTTTTACAACAGACAAGGGGATGTATTATTACAAAGTGATGCCTTTTGGACTCCGGAATGCAGGAGCCACGTTCCAGCGCCTGGTAGTGGGCATGTTTGCAAACCAACTCGGGGATACTATGGAGGTTTATATAGATGATATGTTGGTCAAAAGCCGGGAAACAAGCAAACACCCGGATGACTTGGAGACAGTTATTGACATTGCCTTGAGCAAGGGAATGAGATTAAACCCGGAGAAGTGTGTGTTCGGTGTTTCAGGAGGAAAGTTTCTCGGGTTTATGGTCAGCGCTCGGGGAATTGAGGCAAACCCCGACAAAGTTCAGGCCGTCTTGGCCATGGAACCGCCAAAAACCAGGAATGAAGTCCAGAAACTTACTGGCAGGCTGGTAGCCTTATCCCGGTTTATATCCAGGTTAACAGATAAATGTGCCCCCTTATTCAAAATTCTCAAGAGTCAACACCGCGAGCGGATTACATGGCAGCAAGAGCACAATCAAGCTTTTGAAAAGTTGAAGGAATACTTGGCATCAGTTCCTTCCTTATCCAGACCTAACCCGGGGGAAATACTCTATCTATACCTAGCGGTATCTCAAACGGCTGTGAGCTGTGCCTTGGTAAGAAAACCAGAGTCTGAAGAACTGTCGGTCTACTATACTGGAAAAGGATTCAATGATTCTGAAACTCGTTATCCAGATATTGAGAAACTGGCCCTGGCCTTGGTTGTAGCAGCAAGAAAGCTAAGACCCTACTTTCAGACACATTTTATCCATGTGCTCACCAACCAACCACTACGGCAGGTTCTGCAAAAGCAGGAGACTTCAGGAAGATTGGTCAAGTAGGCAATTGAGTTGGGGGAACATGACTTGCACTTTAAACCGCGTACGGCAATCAAAGGGCAGGCAGCAGCAGACTTTATTGCCGAGTTAATCCCAGCAGAATCCTCAGTTGCTGAAACTCTCGTTACGGAAGGAGACCCGGAGAGGTGGCAGATATTCGTAGATGGATCAGTTAATCAGAGGCAGTGTGGAGTAGGAGTTGCATTGGTGGACCCGGAGGGTAACATGTTTGACTATGCTTTACGTTTTAACTTCAAGGCATCAAACAACACGGCTGAGTACGAAGCCTTAATCAAAGGGCTTCAACTCGCTAAAGACATGGGCGCCCGGCATCTCCACATATTGAGTGATTCTCAACTGGTGGTGCAGCAGGTTAACGGCGGATTTCAAGCAAAGGAAGCACATCTTTCCTCCTATCAAAAGTTAGCGGCTTTCTTTCTTGAAAAATTTGACACCTTTGAGGTTACTCAGATACCGAGGCAGCAGAATGTGAGAGCAGATACGCTGGCTAGGATTGCAACAGGGGAAGATCCTAATGCCGAGTTTAAAGGCCTACTAGTCGAGACGTTGGAGAAACCAAGTATCTCACTCTCCTTTTCTGAAATTTTCGCAGTGGAAGCAAAGCCACCACCATCTTGGATGGATGATTTCATTAACTTCATCCAACATTGAACCCTACCTGCAGACCCGGTAGCGGCCAAATGATTACGGGTTAGAGCGGCACAGTATAGTATCCGTGATGGGAAACTATATCGAAGAGGGCATACTTTCCCTGATTTGAAGTGTATTACACCCGAGGAGGGAAACCGGGTTTTGCAGTCACTTCATAGCGGGGTATGTGGAAATCACTTTGGAGCCCGTAACCTGGCTTTCAAAACCCTCAGAACGGGATATTACTGGCCTTCCCTAGAGCAGGACGCCAGAGTCGTGGTAGATTCCTGTCTCCAATGTCACCGGTTTGCAGCTTTTCCCCGGGCCCCATCAGTCCCGCTATCGGTAATCATTTCTCCATATCCATTTTGCATGTGGGGGATTGATTTCATTGGACCTCTACCCACAGCCCCGGGACAGCTCAAACACGCCATTGTCTCAGTGGATTATAACACCAAGTGGATAGAAGCTCAACCCCTGGCTCGGATCACAACCGCAAATGTTAAGAAATTCCTCTGGAACAATGTCTTTTGCCGGTTTGGAATCCCAGAGAAGTTAATCACATATAACGAGACACAGTTTGACAATGACGAGTTCCGGGAGTTCTTACATTCCAATGGGACAAAGGTGCTATATGCTTCCCCTGCACACCCGCAGACTAATGGACAAACGGAAGCCGTTAACAAGTTAATCAAGCAAGTTCTGAAGAAGAAGCTGGAGGACGCAAAGGGTTTATGGGCTGAGAAACTTCCAGAGGTTTTGTGGGCACTTAGAACAACTCCGACAGAAGCCAATGGGGAGAGCCCATTTTTTATGACTTTTGGCTCTGAGGCAGTAATCCCGGTAGAGATGGAAGTCCCGAGTGACCGGGTACAACTGTTCGACAGGGAAACCAATAATGAGGGCATCCGCCTTAACTTGGACCTCCTGGAGGAACGCCGGGAGCGTGCACATCTCCGAAATATCAACAAGAAGCAAAAAGTGGCCAAACATTACAATTCCCGGGTTATCAAGCGCCCACTCAAACTCGGGGATTGGGTAATGAAGGAGGTAATCCCTAAGCCAACGGGGTTGAAAGCTCCATGGGACGGCCCATATGAAATTGTTGAAGTGGTAGGCCCGGCCACATTTTACATCAGGGGTACAAATGGAGTCACGCTTCCACGACCATGGAACGCACAACATCTACATCTCTTCCCCAAATAGGTACCAAGTTATATGTGAATGTCCAAATTTATTATGTTTTGATGTTATATATAAAGCCTTTCAGGCCTACCATGCATAAAACCCTACCCGGTTATGTTTATCAATCAGTTTGTTGAGTGAATGCAGCCTTTAGCGGCCCTACTTGAATGCCTTAAACGATAATCTCCGATAATCTCCGGTTTACATGACATGAAATATTGCAAGCCTTAACGGCCTTATTTCACTGTCAAACTCGGCAATCTCCGATAATCTCCGGTCTACATGACATGAAATATTGCAAGCCTTAACGGCCTTATTTCACTGTCAAACTCGGCAATCTCCGATAATCTCCGATAATCTCCGGTCTACATGACGTGAAATATTGCAAGCCTTAACGGCCTTATTTCACTGTCAAACCCGATAATCTCCGGTCTACATGACGTGAAATATTGCAAGCCTTAACGGCCTTATTTCACTGTCAAACTCGGCAATCTCCGATAATCTCCGGTCTACATGACGTGAAATATTGCAAGCCTTAACGGCCTTATTTCACTGTCAAAACTCGGCAATCTCCGGTAATCTCCATAACTTGAAATATTGCAAGCCTTTCACGGCCTTATTTCAGTCTTTGAAAGTCCTAACGGACCCGTAAAGCCCTAGCGGCATTGTTTTTATTTACATACCAAACCGGCATTATGTGTAAATTTTGCCAACACTTTGCACATTTTGCATCAGATTACCGTGTTATTTGGCAAGAAGCCCTTGGAAGTCCTAACGGACCCGTGAAAGCCCTAGCGGCCCTTGAAAGTCCTTATGGACCCGTAAAGCCCTAGCCGCACTTTTTATTTACATGCCAAACCGGCATTATGTGTAAATTTTGTCACCACTTGCAGGTTATGCATCGGGTTGGAGGTCCTAACGGACCCGTAAAGCCCTAGCGGCCCTTGGAAGTCCTAACGGACCCGTAAAGCCCTAGCGGCCCCATTTTCACTTTATAATGTTAACATGCCAACCCGGCACTATATGTGTGAATTTTGTCAACACTAGCAGATTATGCATCAAATTAACGTGTTATTTGACAGGAAGAATTATGCGAAGGAAAACCGTCAAAACTTTCATTCAAAGAGGTCAATTACAAAAGTAGCAAACCGCTTGAAAATGCATACTACACTACAAAAGCAAAGACAAAAATACTCAGAAGATCCAGCTCACGGCACTGTAGACCCGCTACCCCCGCCAGCGCTCGAGCCGCCACGTCCTCTCCGGGGCCGTATGATAAACTGTCCTCTACGGGGTGGTAGCCGGTTTTGAGGACCCCCGACAATCCCGCCAAGGGATATACCTCTCCGGGCTGCTGAAGAACGAACCGGGGGACTCCGAACCGGGTTTGCAGGAGCCCTAGGGTTTGCAGCCACGGCAGGAGTCGACCGGGAGGTGCCTGCAGCCTCATCGGGTCTGACATGACCTTGGTGACCATCATAACCAGCTTTGTCGAGCCAGCCTTGGCGAATCCCGGCGCTAACAATTTCGGCACGAGCCTCAGCCCTTGCCGACCGCAGCTTCAGCTCAAACTCGGGGCTCGCCAGAAACTCGGAGACAGCAGAGTCCCTGGCCCGGGAAACAGACTGCACCAATTCTCCTTTCTGCTGCTCCAGAGAAGTCACTTGCTGCTGCAGCGCTTGATTCTGTTGAGTAAGCTGAGCAATAGCGGTATCTTGAGCACACCGGTCCTCCCGGTGACCCTCAATGACTCTCTCAAGCTCCGAGTTTTTGGCCACAGACTCCGCTTTCTGTTTTTCTGCCTTGGCCAACTCCGCCCACGACGCGACCGCTGCTGCGCTTGCCTCTTCCCGGAACCGAGCCAGGCATTCTTCGCTAACTGTCGCCTGGTCCCGGGCCGCCCGGAGATCTTCCCTGAGCACTCTCTCCCTCTCGGGGATTCCTTCATTGATTAGCCGATCAGTTGCCAAGTATGACATCCTGACCGCCTACAAAAAACAATTCAGCGGGTTAGTATCAAGAAAAAGAAAGAAACCCCAAACACAAGTCACACGAAGGAAACACTAACTCGCATCAGCTTCTCCTGTGTCCTCCGGAGGGTAACTACCGGGTCTTCGTGCCCCAGGATGCAGGAGTCCGCGGCACAATTCTTCAGATCCGCCACCATCCTCTGGACGACCACGTCCGCCACCCCTCCACTCGCCAACTCTTGCATGATCTCGTGAATGGCCCGGTGCTGGCTCTTCTCCTTCCTCTCCCTCCTCTCCTTCCTCCTCTTCTTCCTCTCGGACCTTGCCGAGCTGGATGCCTCCCGGGTGCGTTTGTGGGAGGGGACGGGTTCCACTTCGTGCACTTCGTCGCTCCCATCACTCCCCTCAGGGTTCTCACTCGCCACCCCTTCGAAACCAACAACTTCTTCACCCCCGTCGTCAGCCTCATCTTCAGTCAACTCCTCTTCACCCGGGAGCACAGATGAGGGCACCGCGCTCATCACCGGTTCTTCAGTCTCTTCATCGGCGAAGGTAAATTGAGTGACCGGTTCTTCGAATACCGGGTTTTCACCCGCCTCCGAGGGATTCCCTTCAATTTCCTCTTCCTCCTGATAAACCTCTGGTCCGAGAACCTCAGCCAAGTACCCGGGGACCTCGTTGTAATGCAAGGTATCAACATGGAACTGCTGAAGATCCCCTTGCTCGGCGTCTGGGAGCAGGAAAGCCGCTTTTGAGTTCAGGTCGATATCGTACGGTAGACCATCCGCTGCTTGCGTCCGGATCCCGGCCCATACAGCTTTATCTTCAAAGCCGTCGTATATTCCCGGGTTCTTCCGTTTGGTGAACTCCATCGGAAGAAGAGCTGCAACAAAAAACACAGCCTGTTACACAAAAAGCATGCCATATGACAACAAAAAATTAAAGGACACTGGACAAACCTGGTAGCTCCATCAACCGGCACCTGCTGTACACGTACAGCCTACAAAGCCGGTATGAACTCCGGTCATCTTGCCCACGGAAGGCCCACAGCATTCTCCGGATCCTCTTCTCCATCACCGGCTCCAGAGGAATATCGGGGATATCTGCAACAAAAATAATTATAACCCGGGACAGCAAAAAAAAAACCCGGAGAGAGAGGAACTTACTTATCAGTGGTTGGAAGTCACCCGGTACTTGAAGCGGGTATCCCGGGTCTTGAAAGTTTCTTATCAAGAAACTTTTCTCCCTCCAGGTCCGGCTCACGGAGGTTGGCAGGTCCTCGACAATCTTCTTAAAGGTCGCCTTGGACTTCAGTTGGATAGTCCCGCTAAAACCCGCCTTCCGGGAGTACTCGGCCCGGTACATGGCATGCAACTCGTGGTATGTCGGCATCTGCTGCTTCAGTACTTTGTACATAACGCAAAACCCGAGTAGCTGCCTCCATATGTTCGGGCCAATTTGCCCGATTGCGAAGTTGCTCGCAGCTAAGAGATACTGCATCTCTACCTTTAGCGGGAGTGACAGGCCGCAGCGTAGCTGATACTCGTGGCACAGCGTCCACCCATCCCCGGGAGCGAAGAACTGGTCCTCAGGTTCTAAGGGCTGTATTTCAACGGACTCGGGGATTTTCCAGTTGCTCCTTAGTTCCACGATCTCCTCCGCTGTCAGTGAGTACCCGGGAGGATCGAGAGCGGTACCATCGGTGAAGGTTACAGAGGCAAACTCGGGGACGTGAGTGTCCATTGCTTCGTTGGCCATCTGCAAAACACAAAACACGGGGATGTCAACAGAAACCCAGATAACCCGGCGACCACAAGTTAAAAAACCACCCAGCATAACGTAGAAACCCAGAAAAACCTTCTTCGGAACCCAGAAATAGTACAAAAGTCATTCCGAAACACACAACAAGGAAGGAGGAGGACCCATACCTTACTTATGAGGATTTGAAAGGGTTTTTGAGATCGATTTGAGTTTGGGAATCAAAAGAAACAGGGACAAAAGAGAGCGAAAGCAAAAAACACGAAAAATTATCGGTGTGGAGGTGAGACAAAACTGTCACCCTCAACCCCTATTTATACAGTTAAGGGCGTGCGCTAAAGGGACGTTTCAGTTTCTCGAGGGAAACGACACGTGTCACGCATGCCGCTTCACAAAACCGAAAAACTTTTTAGTTTCCCCCCACTACAACCCGGATACGTCGTTTTGAATTCTCAACGTAGAGAGTGTCTACGGGTTACGCTTGCGTACGGACTTGGGGGACTGGGTACCCCGGGTTTGGTTGCTAACTTTGTAACCCGGTAAAGAAAAGATTTTAAGTCCCCACCCAAGCGTACCCCTTGACTGAGGACTTGGGGGACTTGTTTATAGGTGGAACCTAATATTTCACCTTTACCGGGTTACAACTCAAGAAAGAACCTCCAAATGTCTGGTCAATTATTAAATATGCATTGTTTATTGTGATTGAAGTGTTGTTTACAGGGTGAAAGCCCAATCAGATATGAGAAGCCACTCTGGGTCCTTTGTCAGGGCCCAGTTCGTCGTAAAGCTAAGGAAAAGCAAGGGAACTGTTCCCACATTGGAAAAGGACAAGGCATGCTGCCTTTAATGCTACTATAAATACCAGCGCGGACCTCCCGGTAAGGGGACGCGTAACTTCTTAACTATTCTTGAGTTTTCTGCTTAGCTGACAGTGTCTGACTTAAGCATCGGAGTGGCTTCCCTCGGTAAACCCGGGACGCCTCTTTGACGTGTTTGTTCTTTACACAGGAAAACTCGGAGTACGAGGGAGTTCGCTATTTCTGGAACCGTGCAACCCGCTAAAGGGACCGCGAGTTTACCCGGAAACAATAACCTATACTAATAAGAAAACCGAATCAACTGTTCCTACGTGTATTAGGACAAGACACGTAAATGAAGGACGAAAATATAAATAAATAAAAATGAAAATATTGTGCCCGCTTGTCCAACTAAAGAGGAAGAGGTTTGCTAGCGGAATGCAAATTTGTCGACCACCCTTATTTGCCCACCTTAATGTTCACTACCTCATGATATGACTCGTGTACTTTTCTTTAACCAAACCATGGTTAACAATTTAAAAATAAAATTATATTTTAATTTACAAGTTAACAATTAAAGGGATTATAATAAATAAATTTTGTTTTCTCTTAATTTTAAATTTAGAATTAAGTTAAAAACTAAACAATGATTCCCAAACAACAAACACCGTCCACCTCAGCTTCGCCGTCATCTTTTCCTCCTCCGATTTCCCACAGCCACATCCTACCCTAGGCAGAGCAGCCCCTCTGATTGTCGTCGTCGAGCGATCGGGCAAATCGGCAGCCGCGTGGCAACGCCAATATCGGCTGCACGGCCGAGACTGGCGATATGATTGGCGGGAGGCTAGCTTGGAGTTGAGGAAATAAAGGCGGGGTTTGGGAAAGGTGGGAGTCAGGTGCAGCCGAAGAGGGGATGTAGAGGGCTAGAGTTGAGAGCTCGAAGAAGAGGGTGGGGAGGAGCAGGTGCAGAACGCCAGAACCAGCAGCAGCAACAATAGTCTGGGATGAGATTCGGTGTGGGATTCGTTGTTTTTTTAAGAATGGAGGGGCATCTTTTTAACTTAATTGTAAATTAAAATATAATTTTATTTTAACTTGTTAACCTGGTTGGTTAAAGAAAAGTACAGGTGTCAGTGTCATGAGATGGGGTGGACAAATAAGGATGATCGTAAATTTACACTCGCGTGCCGAGCACGTGGGTAAAGGGGATATCCCAAATTGGAGATAAATCAGATGCCTAGCTAGGTAGACAGGAGAAACGCGAAAAGCAGGTAGTGGGACACTACCTGGCAATCAGGTATCGCAGAGCCCTTCTCCTCCCTTTTCACCATCATCTTCAAACCCTTGCTATTATTTCTCTTCTGCTGTGTGTGCTTAGATCGCAACACCCCAACTGGGCCGGGCCTATATCCTTGGTATTGCCTAGCTCTACTTTCAGGTACCCAGTTTTTGTTTTCGTCAGATTTTTTTACGGGGGCATTCTGTTTGGATGTAATTGCGCGTGATTGATTCGTTTGTTGGCCCAGTTTTTATTTGAATTTTGTGGTTTTGGGGATTGTGATGATGGAGCAGTGGCAGATATGATTATATTATCAGAGAATGGAAGAACATGGCTGTGATTACCGGCTCGAGTTTGCGAATTTCGAAACCCGTAAATGATACTCATGTGTAATAAAGGAATTGCATGTTTGAGTGAGTCGGAGAACACTATCGATCAGCACCAGCCTCCTCACTTGATGGAGAGCTCTAATGCTTCCAGCCTTGTTTTGAACGAGGAAGCTCCTCGTGTTAAGTTTCTGTGTAGTTTTTTGGGTAGTATATTGCCCCGGCCGCAGGATGGGAAGCTGCGGTATGTCGGTGGGGAGACACGAATTGTTTGTGTTCCGCGAGAGATTAAGTATGAGGAGTTGATGAGCAAGATGAGGGAGCTTTACGAAGGCGCAGCGGTGCTCAAGTACCAGCAGCCGGATGAGGATCTTGACGCGCTCGTTTCGGTTGTGAATGATGATGATGTGACCAACATGATGGAAGAGTATGACAGGTTGGTGTCAGGTGATGGTTTCACAAGGCTCAGGATTTTTTTGTTTTCGTATCCTGACCAAGATGGTGGTTCCTCACACTATGATGGGGATGAAAGGGACCATGAGAGGAGATATGTTGATGCTCTCAATCACTTGAATGATGGTACAGAATTTAGGAAGCAGCTGATGGAGTTCCCTGTCATTGGTTCAATTGATGATATACATGGAGTGGAACAGTTCTTTAGTCCAATGAGTCTTGAGGGTGGTCTGCATAGCCAGAGAAACGAGATACCTATGTCTCAGTATAACCTGCGTCACCTCAAGATACCTCATACGGGGCCAGGGCAACACCATCAGCCCATTAGTCAAAGGTATAATGAAATGGAAGCGCCGTGGAGTTCTGCATACTATTCTCCTAGGCATCATGGACACCTTGATCCAAGACCAATGCCAGAGTTTCCATCTTCTCCTACCTCTGCACGGTATCGGATGCCATTCACTGATGTACCTGATAGATGTTCAGACAGAACGCCTGAAGAATATGCGCGGCCGCCATTGAATCATCAGGCTGGATATGAACACCAACCACAGTATTCTGACAATGTTGTATGGCTTCCAAGTGGAGCAATATCTGGTGAGAAGTCAGGTTTTCCAGGTAACTTTTTTCATGGAAACAATGTTCTCGAAGGAAACAGTGTATCTGAACACTGCCGGGTATGTTTCCAAAGAAACCATCCACGTTATGAGCACCCCAACCTGATCAATGGATTTCATCAGGTTGCTAATACTTGTGCTGATTGCCATCCAAAATTGCACCATGGTTACACAACTGAGCAGAATAACGACTCTTCATCTCTATATAATGAGAATCAAAATCAATGGGTTCCACATCATTTGAATAGCCGGGCTGAGGAAGCAAGATCACACGTCTCTGGAACTGGAAAATTGAACGATCACTACATTGTAGATGGTCCTGGCCTAAGTTTGCCTCTTGTTCGTACTAATATGGTGGATATCCATCACCTATCTACCAATTTTATCCACCAACGAGTTGGCTCTGAGATGGGAAGTGAAGTGTTTCATGACCGACCTGTGGCTGACCCACCCCACGCACACATTCCTCCTGCAGAAGACCGTGGTGTTCGATATGAAAATCCTCCATATGCCTGTGGAGGAGATAATGTTTGCCCAGTGTCTCATGTACATGTACCGGGACAGGCAGTATGGAGAAATGTTCAGAGCACAATGCATGCTCTGCCCCCTTATGATGCATCCAATTCAGCTCCACAAATTAATGGTTCTGTTAATCCAGGATATCTCAAACATGAAGGTAGTCCAAGATTTTGTATTGCAGCAGACAATCCGAATCTTTGCGTAGAGTCCCTGCAGAAGGTGTTAGGTTTTGATGGAAAATCTGTTCCTGACTATTCTTATGGCCAAGCTTTGAATTTGAACCCAAACAAACTTGCTCATGAAATTCATTATCAATCTCCTCCAGAACTCATCCAACCTGCACCCGATATAGTAAATTCTGCTACTCCTTTGGACGCCACCATTAGAGTTATGTTGGAGACGGAGTGTTTACCTAGAGAAGGACGGGAGGTGACTGATGGAGAGAAGATTGAGAACTCTGACATGCAGGTTATAAGTCAACAAAAGTTCAGTGATAAAAGTGAACTGTTGCCTCTCGAGTCGGTAGATATAAATTCTCTCAAGCTTGCAGAAGAAGGTGGCGACAAAGATCATTCTACTCCTGAAGTTTCAAAGCTTTCAGCTAACAATCTGAGTTTCATGCCTGAGTTGATTGCTTCTATAAGAAAAGCAGCCATACATGGGGCAGAGGAGGTAAAAGCAAAGGTTGAGGAAACTACGGATCCTCAGAAAAGTATTTCAATTGCCACTGAAGCTGCAACAAACAGTGTAGAACCAGTGGTGAGAACTCAATATTGTTGATAATTTTTTTAATAGGTTTACAATGCTTCTTCTTAATGTCCTCTTGCTTATAGAACACTCCTGGAGAAGGCGAAGTTGATTCTGATAGTGAGAATATGGATAAATTTGAAATTGAGCCAACAAAGGCCGAGGCAGAAGCTATTTCTAAGGGATTGCAGGTTCCCGTCTGCTGCTATCTTTGTGTTAGCTATACCATGTTTCCTGGCCCTCAAGGCATTTGCTTTTAATTGTCTTTTTCTGTGCTTTGGACAGACAATAAAGAATGACGATCTAGAAGAGATCCGAGAATTAGGTTCTGGAACATATGGGGCTGTTTTTCATGGGAAGTGGAAGGGTTCTGATGTAGCAATAAAGAGAATAAAGGCCAGCTGTTTTGCTGGCCGTCCTTCTGAAAGAGAGCGTTTGGTAAAATCTGAACATGTATATTGAACTTATATATTGATTATTGTTGCAGTTGTGTCTGCATTATATTTTATTAATTTTGGCATTGTATCTGACTTCCTAGCTGTTGCATATTAATGCTACGGAAATATTATTATATGCTAGCAGACATCATAAATGATTTTATTTGCATGGCATTTCTCCTGGCATTTAGTCATTAGAATAATTTTTCTTCAAAGGAGCATAGTACTGCCTAAAATGGGTATGTCGGTCCGTATCTTATTACATTTGATCATGGAATACATAATTATTGCTGTCGCAGATTGCTGATTTCTGGAAGGAAGCTTTAATACTTAGTTCATTGCATCATCCAAATGTTGTTTCTTTCTATGGTATTGTGCGTGATGGTCCTGATGGTTCTTTAGCAACGGTGACTGAATTCATGGTCAATGGATCATTGAAACAGTTTTTGCAGAAAAAAGACAGGTATGTTATTAATAAAGTTTTCTGTTGTTCTCTTCTAAATTTCTGTATTTAATGGCTCTTAATCTTTACTCACGTGTATGATGAATCTATCGATTCTTTTATTAGGACAATTGACCGTCGTAAAAGATTAATTATTGCTATGGATGCTGCATTTGGGATGGAGTATGTGCATGGGAAAAATATAGTACATTTTGATCTGAAATGTGAAAATCTGTTGGTGAATATGAGAGATCCGCAGCGTCCTGTATGCAAGGTTGGCTGACTTAATTCTCTTCTTTTTCAGTAGTAGTTTCTTTTTACTTAAAGCTCTTATTGGGACTCACTTCATAAGTGCATTTTCTTTAGATCGGTGATTTGGGGTTGTCAAAAGTGAAACAACAAACGTTAGTGTCTGGAGGTATTCGTGGAACTTTGCCTTGGATGGCACCTGAGCTTCTGAGTGGGAAAAGTCATATGGTGACTGAGAAGGTAACTGATGCCACTTATGTTTATAAGTTGAAGTTTCAGGCTCTTATGAGTATCGAATCTTCAAATTGATGACTAGTTTCCGAGTTCTCATGTAGTGTTATTTTTGATATTGTAGATTGATGTTTACTCGTTTGGGATTGTTATGTGGGAACTGCTTACTGGCGATGAACCCTATACAGATATGCATTGTGCTTCCATAATTGGTAAGAAACAATGTTGATTGAGGCTTATGTTCTGTTTTATGTACCATGAAATTATCCCTTCCGTGATGCATTTTGTAGGTTAGTTATATAGGTTACTGTAATCATCATTTATTATATGCATTCCAATCTTAAAGAAAGCTCTAACCTTATCTGCAGATATAAATTTAATTTTAATTCCATATATTGCTGGATTGTCTGTCACTATCCTGTACTTCGTGTGTGTGTCGATGTTTCCATATAGTGAATTAGCTTGGCATTCAATCACTGGATTTAATTGCTCATGATATTATTTGAAGCGCTCGTATACTTTTTCAGAAACACATTTTCTAGGTTTATTTCAGAATGTTCATGCAAAATGTCACATTGCCAGTTAAGAATATTATAGCATTGAATTTGGTCTTGATATTGTTTGCTTGTTCCTTTTGTCCAAAGGAGGAATTGTGAACAACACTTTGCGTCCTCAAATTCCAACATGGTGTGATCCAGAATGGAAGTCTTTGATGGAAAGTTGTTGGGGCTCCGAGCCTGCTCAGAGGCCATCATTTTCTGAGATCTCTCAGAAGCTGAGGAATATGGCTGCTGCGATGAATGTTAAATGATTCCAGTCTCGATGCAGTTGATTTAATGTTAAATGATTCCAGTCTCGATGCAGTTGATTCACTTCTTCCGTTATGGTAGCATCTGAGAGTTGGCAAAAGAGGGCAATAGTATCTACAGTTTAAGGCCACCTGGTTTCCAAGTATATGAAAGGCCAATAGTGTAATATTATGCGGTGATTCATCTCTGAGGTTACCTTTGTAGTACTGCTTTAAAATGGTAATTATCTTTACAAAGTGCCAAATATGTGGCTCTTACCTGGAATGCTTCATTATACTGATAGGAGCTATGATGGCATGACTGCAATGTGAGTTTATCTACTTCACTGAACTTAATCATATCACCATTATGTCTTTCCCAACTGTCTGCGGTGTTGAACTGACGTTGGCCTCCTTTACAGGTTTTTCTTATTTTTGTTGGAGACTAGTACACTGATATCGAAGCCCAGCTTTCCTTTTGAAGACGTGTACATAAATCAATTGAGATCGCCATAGTGCAAGCTGTGTCATTAATATAGCTTTATGCATCCAAATTACAATTCTGCACCAATTTTTGCTATTTTTCATGTTCAGCATATGGTTCTTATGGTAGATAGGGACACGAGTTTTTATGTCCGGCTTATGCTATGGCTCTTTGAATGTAAACAGTGATTGTCTACAAGAACATTGATTTTGGTTATCTAGAGCACAGAAGCCTCATAAACCTGACCTGGTGGTCATTGGTTATATCATGTGACATCAGGGTTTACAGAGTTGCTTCAGGTATCGCACCTCTGTCTCTGCCTACCGACCTGTCTTGTTGAATTAAGTCAAGTTTCTATTCTCTCTTGGGTAGTTGTAAATTCTTGCTTTTAATTATGGTCGTGGATTAACATTGCTGTCGTATTAAAGGATAAGAACTTGTAACCGTGACATTCACGAGTAGCACTATGTTTTGTGATAATGTGGAGCCCGGGAAAAACGATGTCCGAGTGTTCTGTGCTTTGACGTGCGAGTTGTGGAAACTTGGATCCTGATCTACCCCAATCCCGTAGCGAAAAAAATATATTTTTGAGTTCAAACTATACCTTTAGGATGGTAATCAGATAATCATGGTACAATCCGGAATGGTTAAAAAAATCAATGTTGCTTAAACATTGTAAATCTTGGGCCATTCACCATTGCATGATTTAGTTTGTGGTCGTTGGTTTAGGCCTTTGGGGCTCTACTGTTGTTGTAGTCGTTAACAAGGGATCGTGAAGCAGGATGTGATGACACAGGAAAAAAATTGCTAGTATTGGGCATTCATGCCTCTTAAGGTTTAAAAATGGTGCTTCGATATCTAGTTTTCTATAAAGCCTTCGATAGAGTTTAACCAATGTTCAAAATTTTAGTTTCGGAGTCTGGTTTGGAAAATGGTTAAAACTAGGCTGGTTTGTAGCGAGCTTCAACACCTTCATCAATTATTGGAGATGGGTGAACATTTTTATATTATTTTAAGCCTTTGTAATTAGAGAGAATCTCAGATAAGAAACTAACAAAAAAACTCGCATTTAATATTTCTTATATAGATTAGAACTCAAATCTCATGCCCAAAACCACATTATGTGGCATGACCCGAATATTATTGATAAAATGACTAAAATATCTAATTGTTTTAACTAAATGACCTAAAAAAGTCATATACCTTATCCAACTAAGCCGAATACCCCCATCTCTCTCTCTCTTAAGTATCCCAGATGACGATAGTATCTCGATGATGAAGTCAGCAGCGAAGTTAGCGGTGACTCGTCGACGATGACATCTGTGAATCAATAACGACATGGGTGATTCAACATTGACGGTGATGAATCGAAGATGACAACGGTGATAAGACGATGATTAAACAATGATGACGACCGCTATACGATTTTGTCTTAGAATGGCGTTGCTTTTTCGTTGTAATTTGGATAGGACGATGGCTGCAATTGTATGTTATTCAAGGCAAAGAGTTCTATCGCTGGAAATTGACGTTTGCAGGTAAGTTTTTGTTTTGGCAATATCACCTATGGTAGAATTTGAGAAATTGAAATGAACTTTTCGCCAAACACTGCATTGGGATTAGATCTGGTGACCGATGCGGCTGTAGCTTGATCATCGATCCAATCTCCGGTGAGTCTAAAATGCATGAAAGAGGGGATAAGAGAGGGAAAATGTATCAGTTTTGTCTATGGAAGTGAAGAAAATCATAGGCATGAGCTTGATGGTGAGTTTCAGCTTAGTTTGGATTAATTAAGATGACAGTAGCACTTTGTATGTCTGCAGTAGATTTGGCAGTAACAACGCTTTAGCATCAAAGTTGGCAGTAGCAGGGAGCTAACATAAGACAATTGACGGAAAAAAGTTGCAAGAGCACCAACGATAGCACTTTTTGATAGATAGCAGCAGGTTTCTCGAAAATGTCGCTGACAGTAGCAGGTTTCTCGTTGATGTAACAGACAGTAGTAGATTTCATCGTCGACATCACGAATAGTAGCATGTTTCTCGTCGACGGTAGTGTCTTTCTATCGGATGCTACTGTGCTCTCTGTAGAAGTAGCACACATTTCTAGTCGACAGTAACATGGTGATGCTGCTGTGCTACTCGATAGTAGCATAAATTTTTGGTTGACATAAGCAGTCGATATGTAGTTAGTGGTATTATGGTAAAATTGTAGTGACAGATGACAAGTAGATATTAGTTTGTCCTAATTTGTTAATATTTTTCCTTAGAAGTGTAAGATAATATGTAAATAATATATTTATAAACTGAAATTTGATCTGTAACTAAAATGTAGTTTACTATTGTAATTAGGGGTATAAGCTAAATGTTTGATGATTTCATTAATCAAGGCGCGAACCGTCCTTTCGTTAGGAGAAAAAGTTGGAGAACCGTTTTATCCTCATTGTCTAGTGTACAAGTGCATGCATAAACTCTTTCTTGTATGAGTTCATATTATTATTATTATTATTATTATTATTATTATTATTATTTTTATTTTTTGGTATCACAATTGCGTCCGATTGGAATAACAATATTTTCTAGAAAAACAATATTGTTTAACTGCTTTATATAGTGTCACTGTCTTTTTTTTAATACAAGGGCCAGAACAGCAGTATTCACGTCATTGTTGAAACAACATAATACAAGGGGTATTCTAAACCACATAGTGTTAAGAACACATCAAAAAAACCCTAAAACCCTACATAATTAACCTATACATTCAAGCAAAAACCATTTAGTAAAAAGTTTATCTTTTGATAAGCCATTTGATTTGCAATCTAATTGCTGACATAACGAAAAAGTAAAGATAATATAGAGTTATAAAATACTAGGTCTATCAGTTTTCACGTTATTTGAAGTTTCACCCTATCAAAAGAGGCTACAACCATTTAAGGAAGTATGTAACTCATTGCTTCATTAAAACAATCATGACCCAACGCCAAGTTGCACGAACATAAGAAACCAAAGCCGCCAACCAAGCCATCACCTCCCCGCTAGAGTCTCTAGACCACCATCATCCATGCTTGGCCACCCTTACTGTGCCAGATGAAGGCCGTATCCCACCATGTCCTCCCCCAAAGACACAATGAAGTTAACGCCTCCACAACATTGAGTTAGCCTCTCTATCTGTTAAAGCATTCATTACCAGGATAAGCACTTTAGCTGACGAAATTTTTTCGTCGGCCTGTTTCACCAATTCGTCGGCTAAGCTCATAGCCGACGACCCGTCGTTGACTATGACTCGTCGGCTAAAGTTAAAGCCGACAAAATAAAAGCCGTCGTCGGCTAAGTGTAACACTTAGCCGATGACATAATTTCAAAACACTCGTCTGCCAAACTCTTACTTTAGCCGACGAAATATTAATATTTCGTCGGTTTAAACATAAGACTTTGGCCGACAAAATATTAATATTTCGTCGGCCAACTTAAAATACTTTAGCAGACGAAATATAGTATATTTCGTCGGCTAAATATTTTAAAAAATTAAAAAATAAATGGAGAAAAGCCGACGAAATATAGTATATTTCTTCGGCTTAACTACAACTTTAGCCGACGAAATTTACCATATTTCGTCGGCTAAACGTTGAAAAAAAAATTACTAAAGCCGACGAATTATGGTAAATGTCGTCGGCTGTAGTACTTTTTATACTAAAAAACTACAAAATTTCTAAATTACCATCCAAGCAAGCTGCAAATTACACAAGCAATTTGATAACCAACAACAAACACCATCAAAAGTAATGTAAACATTTTGCATTAAATTTTGAATTTATAAATTGTTCATAAACCTAAAAAACTAAATAAATAATTGTTCATAAACCTAAAAAACTAAATAAAGTCGATATCGTCTAAATCTATATCCGCGCTAGGGAGGGTGCGGCGGTTGAGGTAAGGGAATAGGCGTAGGCATAGGCGGAAGCGGAAGTCCGTGAAGCTGTGCACCTGAAAAATCTTGCATGTACTGGAACATCTGCTGCTGCTGTGCCTGCTTGGTGGCATATACTGCTGCATTATACTCCTGTAAAGCGGCAGTATATGCTGTCTGGGCGGCTTGCTGTTCCCGTAACATCTGAACTTTCGCCTCAAGCTGAGTCGTTCTGCTGCTGGTCGAGGCTCATTTTTTTCTGAAATCCAGGAGTGGTCTTCAGTACCCCCTCGCCCTTCTTTCCTAGACCCCGACAGTAAAAGTTATTTTCTCCCTGTGAGAATGCTGTGTCCATGATCCTCGCCCCAACGCTGAGATCCGAAGTGTCGATCTGGAATATGGCTTCGGACATGTCTTCCTCTTGCGTGTCAAGCCATGTCTCCCTGACTATAGAAGTCATCACCTCGTCCCTAGCCTGCCTCACCCTCGCCTAATTTGATAGGAAAAAATAATTAATTAACATTTTAAAATATATGTATATATATATATATATTTTTTTTTACTAAATTTTAAAACGTAAAACGACTTACAATATCCTCCTAGGCGTCAGGATATGCCTTCTCGTACGTATAGACGTACTGGTTGACCTCTGGATGTTCCCTGGTCGCCTCCTCCATCAACGATGCGAACGGTCTAGAACCGGCATGATAGTTTCTTGTGTTGCGTTGCCGGTTCTGAGTGTTCACCCGGGAAACGGCCAACAAAGGAAAAAAATTAGTAAAATATTTTAAAACGTATTAAATATAATTCAATATAATAAATTATTATTTTTAATTACCTGTTTATGTGGGTTGTTGAATTCCGATATCAGAAGCCAACGCTACTCGTATTCCCTGAACTGGAACTAAAGGGGGGTGCCAGAACGTTTGTTTCCATGCGTAGTCCAGTGGGTCCGTAACTCGTTCTTCCACTCCTTGTACCTGTAATACGCCAAAAAATTATAAATATTATTAATTATACATAATTTTCGTCTGTCATTAACATTGCAACGTACCTTCCCCCATGCACAACGTCCGCCCAGGTGTTCCTCAGGTACTGGGGAACGTCAAACCACACATGCATTAAAATATTTATTAGTTTAGGCGTTCATAAATCTACAATGTAATAAATAATGTTAAATGTGAATTTTGTTATACTTACCGACATTGCGTTGTGGACCATGTCCTTAACCTCCTGTGGGACCTCGCCCGTCTGACCACAACATAGGGACTCTATCCCTAATAAGCGCTCCCACGCGGCCGGAGTACATCCTCATCTTGCCGCCCGATACTACGTTCTCATCCCCGTCAGTATCAATGACGATCCTTCCCGAGGTACTCACTGTCTTCTCGAGAGTCTTCCCTGTGACGGAACCTCTCTTCTTCCTTGTCGGCTTGGAATCATAAATTGATTATTAATAAATTATTTTTATTATAACATTATAACATAAAAAAATTATTTATATAATCATTACCTGAGGGCGTTGGGGCGGACGCGACGGACTCCGACTCTGTCGCCGATGATGATGCCCTCGTAGAAATTAAATCCATATCAAACGGCATGAACAGGTACACCGCTGATGGGGTCACCTGCGGGGGTAGTGGATAAATTGGCGCCCCTGAGTCATCGACTGCAGGTAATACCGGTATCAAGCGCGGAAGGTAGAGAAGAGGCGGCGGCATCTGTACCCCGGAAGACCCACCCTCCGAAACAGTAGGGCCCGGAGTCGGTGCCCTGTGTATCTCAGGCATACGTGGTGCAGACACCTTCGCCTGAGTCGGAGGCCACAGCTGCCTCGAGGAGTGAGGGACTCTCGACTGCCTGGAGGAGCGAGGGGCGACTGGCTGCCTAGAGGAGCGAGCGACGTCCGGCTGTCTGGAGGAATGTGTGGCCCCCAGCTGTCTCTGTGTCGGCTCTAGAAGAGACGCCTGTCGGGCCGTCATTGGGCCCTGAAACAAACCCCGAGGGTTGCTAGACGTTCCCTAAGACGATTCTCCAATTTGGCACTTCAAACTATTTGATTTACTAAATAATCCTTTCATCCTAAATAATATAATTAATATTTTGTTAAATATATAGCATTATAAAAAATTAACAACATTATCACAAATATATTTAATATACCAATTAATATTTTAATATACCCAAATATATTAAATATACCATTTAATATTTTAATATACCCAAATATATTAAAAATTACCAATTTACTTAATACACCAAATTTACTAAATATACCAAATTGACTAAATATACCCAAATATATTAAAAATTACCAATTTACTTAATACACCCAATTTACTAAATATATTGACTAAATATACTAAATATACCAAATTCACTAAATATACCCAAATATATTAAAAATTACCAATTAATGGAAATAATTCAATATAATTCAACATTATTACCAACAATATTATCACAAATACCATTATCACAAACCCTAATTATCATATAATTCAATATATTTAAAAAAATTGAAAATAGTTCTAAAATACAATATAAACATGAAATTGCATACCTTATTTGTTTGGGAGATGGGGGAGGCGGAGTGGAGGCCGAAATTCGTCGAAAAAAGTGAAAGAAAATCGGGAGGAGAGGGAGAAAGCGTGCGGCCGAGAAGAGAAAAGGAGAAGAAATAGGGTTCTGTCGCTGGGTCCGAATATATAGGAAGAAATATAGTCGACGAAATAAAAAATTCGTCGGCTATAGTCCCACTTTAGCTGACGAAATTACTAAAAAATTCGTCTGCTATAGTACCACTTTAGCCAACGAAATTACTAAAAAACTTCGTCGGCTATAGTCCCACTTTTAGCCGACGAAATTACTACGAATGTTTAGTAATTTCGTCGGCTAAAGTAAATTTTATAATTATTTAGTAAGTTCATGTACAATTTATATATTTTATCTTGTGAAACGAAAAACCGACCGTCAGATATCATCATTATGTTGAAACATGTGTGGGGTAAATTTTCAGCATCATCGGACAAACTTAAGGACTCGATCTGCACGGTCAATCCCGTTAGTCAAACCCCTAAACACAAACAAACGGTGATTTGACAGGCTAAATTACGTATTCTGTCTGGACCTTCAACTACAAATAGTTTCAAATCGATGAGACGCAACTAGTGGTATAAAAGTTATAAGAAAAATAACCATCGGAGATAGGGCGTCCTCTATGGAGAACGAATGAAAAAATGCAATGACGGCAAGTATTGGCACCGAAACTTATCGGAATTACGTGATTTTTCAACCATAGACATATTTCATCATTGCGGTCATATCTTATCTCACCACTTTTTTTCGTTTGAAGCTTCTTCGTATAGTTTGTTTTTAAAAAGGAACATTTACTTCACACTTGGTAAATTTGTTATACAACATTAGTAGGCATATTTTGATGGTGATGATCAATCTTGTGAAACGAAGAACAGACCGTCTGATATCATCATAATGTTGAAACATGTGTGAGGGTAAATTTTCAGCATCATCGGACAAACTTAAGGACTCGATCCGCACGGTCAATCCAGTTAGTCAAACCCCTAAACACAAACAAACGATGATTTGACCGCCTAAATTACGTATTCTGTCTGGACCTTCAACTACAAATAGTTTCATATCGAGAAGACGCAACTAGTGGTATAAATTATTATTTTATTCATTTAACTTTAGCCGATGAATAATTAGGGTATTCGTCAGCTATATTATAGGGTTTAGGGGTTAAGGTTTACAGTTTAGCCGACGGACAATTAGGATATTCGTCGGCTAAGATGGTTTTAACCGACGAAATATGTTGTATTTCGTCGACTAAAACTGTCAAAGAGATAAAAAAACAGGTGGTTTAACCGTAGGCATACCAATTTCCTGCATATATAACCAACATTAAGATATATTATGAATTCAACGGCTTGTAACATATAAAACACACATCAATTTGTATTACAAATTCAAACTAAGAAGGCTCGTAATCGGAATCATCCGATGAGTCTTCTTCGGTGTCAGAATTAACTTCTAGCAATCTATGCATTTCTACATCACAAGAGTCATCGTCTGTTTCTTGATTTGGATCCACATCAATAAGCCGAGCGTCTAAATCACGAATTCGAACCGAACGACCCGCTTTAAAATTATTAAGGCGAATTGCAGAGGAGTCAGGAATATCTATTGCACTGGGTTCTTGATACGCAACATCTTCTTCCTCGTTTTTGGCTTCTCCAAGTGTAGCCGCCCGGTAAATGTTTCGAGGGTGCACAAGATTGACGACTTTCCACGCGTCACCCTTAACAAGGTCATCAAGATAAAACACTTGTTTCACCGATATCGTAAAAACAAACGGGTCATCTTCGTAACAGCTTGTAGCAATGTTCACCGATAAAATCCCGTACTGATCAATCTTCATGCTCTGCGAGCTTCTAGTATCAAACCATCTACACTTGAAGAGGTGCACGGTCATGCCTTGCCCATAAACGAGTTCCACCACTGAATCAAGAACACCGTAATAATTAACTCCATTCCGCCCACCATGCGCCATCATCCCAGAATTCTGTGTTCTCCATCTGTTGTCTCTCTGTTCACATATAAATTGCACGTCATTCAACTTGCACATCGGGTAAACTCTTGACATTATCGGCTTCATAGCTAGAAGTCTTAGTTCGTGCGACCAATTTGGGTGACCATCAAATTGAATATGGTTCATCTGCAACCAAATATTCAATGTATTGTAAATATGAATAATTATGCAATGAATGAGTCATGAACAAAAATAAAGAATTACATACCCAGCCGCCAAAATAGTTCGAGAACTCCTTGTTGTGGTAGTCGAGATCACCTTGAATGTCTGGACAGTATAGATGGATATCTTTCCAGTATTCAACTTCTGGACAGTTAATCAATACCCACCAATGGGCTATGACTAGCTCATGTGGTTGCAACTTGTAGGACTCTGGTAAAATTCCATAATCTTCAACATCATTAGAGACTATGGAAAGGTTAAACTTCGGTTCATCTACCGGTATGGTTTGTGGAGTTTCCTTCAACGCTCCTAGATACAACTTCATGTAGGTGACGCACTCGTGCGCAATATATGCTTCAGCTATACATCCTTCAGGCGCGGATTTGTTAGCCACATAAACTTTGTAATCTCTAAGTTGTCTACATATAAATAAATTTGTTGTAATATGTTACGATTATATATTGAACATGTACAATAAAAACATGAGGTGTAAAAAACATACATTTCCATAATATACATCCAAGTATAGTGTACTGGACCGGTAAGCAAAATTGCTCGGGAAGATGGATCATCAGGTGCAGCATGATGTCAAAAAAATTTGGAGGAAATATCCTCTCAAATTTACACATGATATAAATAATGTCCTGTTGCATTTCCTGAAGATTAGATTTTGTCACTTCCCTTGTGCATAACTTCTGGAAGAATCTTGACAACGCTACTAACAGCTCCACCACCTGACGGGGAAGGAACGATCGAATGAAAATAGGGAAGAGACATTGTAGCAGAATATGACAGTTATGACTCTTTAACCTATACATTTTATTGTCCCGAATGTTTACACACCGGGCTATATTTCCTGCGTAGCCTGAAGGATACTTCACAGAACTCAACCACCTGAAAATTACGTTCTTCTGGTCAGGTTTCATGGTGTACGGAGCTTGAGGCATTTTTTTCTTCCCTTCTTTCAACCACAAATGTCTTCGTATCTCCATTTTTTTAAGATCAATGCATGCCTTCGGACCGTTTTTCGTCTTTCCTTCCAAGTTCAGCACGGTTCTCACCACACTGTCACACACATTCTTTTCTATGTGCATCACATCTAGGTATAGTGTTTGATCAACAACTTACTCCAGTATGGGAGTTCCCAGAATATGCTCTTATGTGTCCAAAATCAAGAACACCATAATAATCAACTCCATTCCGGCCACCATGCGCCATAACCCCAGAATTCTGTGTTCTTCGTCTGTTGTCTCTCATTTCACATATAAATTGCACGCCATTGACCTTGCACATCGGGTAAACTCTTGACATTATCGGCTTCATAGCTAGAAGTCTTAGTTCGTGAGACCAATTTGGGTGACCATCAAATTGAATATGGTTCATCTGCAACCAAAGATTCAATGTATTATAAATATGAATAATTATGCAATCAAGGAGACTTGCAACATACAAAATTGAAGAATTACATACCCAATCGCCAAAATAGTTCGCGAACTCCTTGTTGTGGTAGTCGAGATCACCTTGAATGTCTGGACAGTGTAGATGGATGTCTTTCCAGTATTCAACTTCTTGACAGTTAATCAATACCCACCAATGGGCTATGACGAGCTCATGGGGTTGCAACTTGTAGGACTCTGGTAAAATTCCATAAACTTCAACATCATTTGAGACTATGGAAAGGTTAAACTTCGGTTCATCAACCGGCATGGTTTGTGGAGTTTCCTTCAATGCTCCTAGATATAACTTCATGTAGGTGACGCACTCGTGCGCAATATATGCTTCTGCTATACATCCTTCAGACGCGGATTTGTTAGCCACATAAGCTTTGTAGTCTCCAAGTTGTCTGTAAATAAATAAATTTGTTGTCATATGTTACGATTATACAATGAACATGTACAATAAAAACAGTAGGTGTAAAAAACATACCTTTCCATAGGATACATCCAAGTATAGTGTACTGGACCGGTAAGCAACAATTGCTCGGGAAGATGGATCATCAGGTGCGGCATGATGTCAAAAAAATTTGGAGGAAATATTCTCTCAAATTTACACATGATATAAATAATGTCCTGTTGCATTTCCCGGAGATCAGATTTTGTCACTTCCCTTGTGCATAACTTCTGAAAGAATCTTGACAACGCTACTAACGGCTCCACCACCTGACGGGGAAGGAAGGGTCGAATGAAAATAGGGAAGAGACGTTGTAGCAGAATATGACAGTCATGACTCTTTAACCCGTACATTTTATTGTCCCGAATGTTTACACACCGGGCTATATTTCCTGCGTAGCCTGAAGGATACTTCACAGAACTCAACCACCTGAAAATTACGTTCTTCTGTTCAGGCTTCACGGTGTACGGAGCTTGAAGCATTTTTTTCTTCCCTTCTTTCAACCACAAATGTCTTCGTATCTCCATTTTTTTAAGATCAATGCGTGCCTTCGGACCGTCTTTCGTCTTTCCCTCCAAGTTCAGCACGGTTCCCACCACACTGTCACACACATTCTTTTCTATGTGCATCACATCTAGGTAGTGCCTGATCAACAACTTACTCCAGTATGGGAGTTCCCAGAATATGCTCTTATGTGTCCAAAATTTATACCTGTCGGGTCTGTCAGGTATTGCCGCCACTATATTGGGATGATTGCTGAGCTGCCTAAAATCATACTCATTAAGCACTGCTAAAATTTCTTCCCCTGTCCATCTTCTAGGAGGCACACCAAGTTCTACAGTCCCATCAAATGCCTTGTCATCGAACCGCCATTCGTGATCATACGGAAGGAGAGTACGGTGACCCAATCTACATATCTTGTTGCAATGACTACTGCTCCCCTCATCGCTTAGGCACTCTGGACAAGCCTTGTATCCCCTAACAACGTTGCCCGACAACATCCCACGAGCAGGAAAATCACTAATGGTACCAACAACCATAGCATGCATCTGGAACATCTCGTGCATGAACTTATCATAAGTGGGATGACCAACGTCCCAAAAAAACTTAAGCTCTTCAATCAAGGGTCTCAAATACACATCGAGACACTTCCCTGGATAACCGGGTCCCGGAATCAACAAACTCAACATATTGTATTCCTTCTTCATGCACATCCATGGAGGAAGATTGTATGGTACCAAAATCACCGGCCATACACTGTATTGAAGACTCATGTTGCCAAAAGGATTGAACCCGTCGGATGAGAGCCCGAGCCTCACATTTCGGACCTCAGACGCAAAATGAGGAAACTCCCTGTCTATATGCTTCCAGGCCTCCCCGTCAGCAGGGTGTATAAGGGTATCTTCGCCTTGCAATTCCCTATCAGCGTGCCATCTCATAGATTTGGCCGTGTGTGATGACATGTACAACCGTTCCAGCCTATCCCTCAACGGGAAATACCGAAGTACCTTCATAGGTTTCCTATTGCCTGCAGGAGTCAACTTATACCTGTCACTCTGACATACTGGACATGTGTCAAGGTCACCAAGGTCATTCCCTTCTGGATCTTTACCCCAGAAGAGAACACAATCATATCTGCATGCATGGATCTTGATGTAGGAAAGCCCAAGATCTTTCAGTATACATCGGACCTTATGATGAGTGGTAGGAAGACGATGACCGTGGGGCAGCATCGAAGCAGTGTACTGTAGATACTCATCAACAGCCTTCACAGTCGATTTTGTCTCAACTTTAATCTTCATAACGTCCATCACACTTTCAAGAACCGTTTTCTGACAACCGGGGTACACAGGGGTCTGTTGGAAAGCAAGTAGTTTGTTGTACCTGTCAATACCAGCAGTGTTGACAACTCTAGGGAAGGGCTGCACCGGGTCAGACATATACGGTCCTTCAGAGCATACACCCCTCTCATAAGGAAACATATCGTTGATGAAGGCCGTTGTTGGATCGTTGGATGTACTGCCCGTCTCAGAAAACTGCCCATGATCATGCGGACCCCTTGATGATGTTTCACCGTGATATATCCAACATGTGTACTTCTCCCAAAACCCATTACTTTGAAGGTGCTGCCAAACCTTGTCAATTGGAAATTGATACATATCGCTGCCACACTGACATTTAGTGCACGGACAATAGAAAATTGTATTCCCTTTAGCATTATTGATCACATATTCAATAAAACTAACAACTCCTTTAGCATATCTTTTGTCCCATTTTGGAAGCGAAATCCAACTCTTATCCATATCCTGAGAAAATAACATAATATATATGTATAAACGCTAATTAATTAAATTTACGAATCATTCAATTTATATTATATTTGAGTTAACGTACAATTAATATATATAATAATTACTAATTAATATAATCAAATTAATATATATATATATATATATATATCAACAACTTCATATATATTATCAAACCCAAATCGATCAACTCAATCACACTCAAAACACAATATAATCAACTCTAATTAAAACACAATATAATCAACTCTAATTAAAACTCAAACTCAATGTGCATAACGAAAATAAAACTCTTAAATCAACTCAAAAACAAGATATATACATATACGTACCTATATATAGCGCCACAAACTAATTTCCGACAGATTTCGACAACACCCAACAATTTCGCCAACCCCAAAATTTTTTCTCCCGTTTTTTCTTTCAAATCAGCTACTGTCTGGATCTGGAAATATAAAGAATTTTAGCCGACGAAATTATATATATCGTCGGCCAAAGTTTTAAAATTTCGTCGGCTATAGTTCACAGACTATAGCCGACGAAAAAAACTACTTTAGCCGACGAAATGTTGTTTCGTCGGCTAAAGTAGACTTTTAGCCGACGAAAATTTCACTTAGGCGACGAAAGTTTTTTTCGTCGGCTAAAAGTCCACTTTAGCCGACGAAAATTTCACTTAACCGACGAAATTATTTTTCGTCGGCTAAAATGGACTTTAGCCGACGAAAAAAAATTTCGTCGGCCTGGTAATTTTTTTTTCGTCGGCTATGATACTTATTCTGGTAGTGATAATAGTCCATGCAATAAACTCAGGTTGCTGAATGCAAGTAAGATGCTACTTATTTCTAACTGAGTTTTTTCTGCCATTTGATTATTTTACGAGACTGAAATTTACACACTTTTTTTTACAATCCACATAATCTTACCCTATTTTTGTTTTATAAAAAATTGTCTAAACTATTCATGTTTTAATCTCTTGGAGTTGTCTAAAATAGAGATATATTTATTTTAAAAAAAATAGAGATATTTTAGACATTTCCTTATAAAATGGGGCATCCTTATTTTAACTTCAATTTAGACATTTGATTATATTATATACCAAACTGAGCCTAGATTAATGATTTTTTAGCTTTATTGTACACGTAGACATGGTAAACGTCATTATTCTTGTAATGAATTAGGGGTGAGAATATTCGGATCGGGTTTTGGTCCAAACCGTATCCAAATTCAAATTATTCAGATTTGCAAAATCTCTATCCAGAACTAAATTTTAAAATAGGATCAACCGTTATTCAGATCAATCGAAAACCGGATCAGATCGGATCGGTTTCAGATTTAACCCGAATTTAAAATAATAAGATGAGACATTTTTTAAAAAAAATTATTTTGTTTTTCTTCCCTATAAAATTTAAAACGTATATAGTTTGAGTTTTTTCTCTCAATTATTTTTTATCACGAATTTACAATCATGCTTAGATTATATGTCAAAGTATATGTATTTTTTAATATTATACTTGTTCAAGAATGTGAGTTCATATGAGTGTGTATATAAATACATATAATTTGATAAAAAATTTTGTTTTCCTAAGATGACACATAATAAGAAATATATCGACTAATAATAAAGTAGCCCGTATTAAAAAAATATAAACAATATATAAAATACTAGGTTAATTCAGACCGGTTTTTAGGCTAAACCGGAACCAATCGGATTCAAACCGGTTCGGACCCGTTTACGTTATTTTTTTACCCGTTTTAATTGATTCGGTTATTCGGTTAAAAACCAGATATATGCCCACCCCTATAATGAATAGTCGTTTACCATTGGTAACTAGGGTTTTGTTGCTTCTAGAATGTATGTTTTTGTACGAGTATTAATGCATGTAATTAGTCTTCGGTTAGAATCACTTTAGTGCAATAATATGTTCCTATCGTTCAAGAAACTAAACTATGATTATTTATTGGTTTTTATCGGATGTCCCCGAGGGGACTATGATTATTTATTGGTTGTTTTATGCTTTGTACACACGAAAATGCTCTATCAAATCTTTCACATGAGTAAGAAAATCGAAATGTTGTCCTAACAAATTTTGCAATATAGATCTAGCTTATGATGCTTTGTGTTTTGCCGCCATGCCACCAACTAAGCTAGATCTATTTTACAAAATTTGGTAGGTCATTGATATCGGTTTTGAGTGATGGATTAAACAATCAATCAAGTCTAGTTTCTTTGTTCTAGGGCAATTTGGCAAATTGGCCTATGTTACCAACTCTATATTATTCGATTCTCTCTCGATAGCGGTCAGGTATTATACAAAAATCGTAGGTCAAATTCTGTGACACCATCATCTTCCAACTCCTATTGGCACTGTTGCCATACACCTAACACACGCCAAAGAAAGAAAGACCTTTTGTTTGCAAAGTCAAACTAGCCACTTTCCAGTTGACTTCCTCGGCTCTCTAATAAATCAACATCTAGGTCGTCCATAAATATCTCAAATGTTTTCTCCAGAAATGGAGAGATGGTACCGAATCAGTACGACAGCACCAACTAGGTCAACAACACACAATGATGGAGTTATTACATGGAATAACAACAGTAAGTAATTTTAACACCAAATTCTGACATGAGTAATTGACAAAAACCCTAGAACTCTGGGAGACTACAGAACACCGCCTCCCTCCATTTGTCCCTTCCGGCTGCACCTCGTCGTTGGAGAAGGCTACTCGCCTCTTCGGCGCACGAAGGGTGTGGCCGGACAGGAGTCTTGTTTCCATGGTGTGCTTCAAGCTCGAGAACTTGGACTGGGAGGTAGTTTTTCCCTTGTTCGGTCAAAAATAGATGGTGTCTGGGTGGTGGTCCGGGATCGGAATAAGATCAGATTGGCTCCAGGTCAGATCGATGTTGGGTGGGTGTTGTCTATGGTGGCAAACAGGGGTCGATGACAGACCAGAGTTGATCGAAGACGTCAAGACTGGTGGGTCGATGGGCAGTGGGACGATGATGCGTGGAAGGTGGCTTCAAAACATCTCATCTCTGTTTGGTTTCGGCTAGGAATTGGGGTGGATGGAGCAGCTCTCCACTGGACGGATGACGGCGAGAGGACGGCGACCCGACATCGGTGGATGGGTGGCAATTCTGATGGCGGGATGACATAGCAGCAGTTCTGGGTCGGGTGGGTTAGACTTGACCTACCTTCTGGGTTGAGGTATTGGGCTGGTATGCAGCCATTGTGCCCGATTTGGGCTAGTGTTTGGGTATGGTCTCACCTAGTGGATCTTGCCCTAGTTTTTATGTTATTTATTGCTTTACTTTGTTTTTGTTGTCTAGTATTGCGCCTTAGACGAGAAATAAGTTCCTACATTAGTAGTGTATGGCTGAGTGGCTTTCGTGCTCGTGTTGGCACTCTATGTTCCTTGTCTGCTCTAGGTAGGCAGCGAGTTTCTTGTTTCGTCAAATGGTTGTTGCCGCCTAGTGATAGGATGAAGCTGAGTGTCGTCGGATTAACTTTCAGGCGACAACATAGCTGGGAAGCTGTTGTACAATTAAATATTAGGATGTGTGAGCGTGTTGCATATCTACAGTGCTTCCAGGATGTTACCGCTATATCAAAGCAAATAGAGTCGCCATTAATTAGTGTAGTACTCTTTGCTAATTGGTGCATGTTTGAATACATGAGTATTGCAGAGGTCTCTGATATTATTTCATGTCTTTGTAATCAGGGTTTAGGCTCATTGTCTCACCTTGTATTCAGCAGTTTCATTAATAGAGACATAAGGACAGCCGCACCAACCCTTTATTTCAAAAAAACACCAAATTTTGGTTTCTGCTAGCTGATAATGTTTGGATTGTAGAGCTCAGAGCTGCCACAAGGGGATCTGAGGACCACATTGATCCTAAATTTGAAGAACACTACTGTAGAACATACTTGTGACTTAGGGGATTTAGTCCAGTGGTAGGATGCTCGCTTAGGGAGCGAAAGGTCCCGAGTTCAATTCTCGGAATCCCCATTTCCTTTTTTAATTTCGAAACCGTGGTATAGGGCAAAGTCAAGAGTTCGGTGCTAGTAAAGGCCTAAAACTAGTTTCAGTTCGTTTTCTCGCATCGCGCGCTACGAGATTACTGAGAATCGAACAAGAGCAAAGACATGCAGTTTGACAATCATGATTATTATTGATGGCTTGAAGATCGACTTATAATGCAATGAGCTCAGCAACTGAGGACTCGGAGAATAATTTGATGAGGACTCGGAGATTACAACAGCTTCCAATAACTTATTATTAACAGAGACACTTGTCTAGGTTAATTAATCAATTGGTCCTCTCTTTCTCGTTCTTGATTAATTATACAGAATAATTTGATGTTATGTTATGGAAGTCCACCTTAGCACCTTGTCAACCCCAATGACGACATATACATTGCTATGATGTTTCTGATGATAAACTAATTCTATATATTCGTTAACTTTAATCCAGTCTTATCTAAATTCCTGATCTTAATTAATATACCGAAAAGCATATATATGCTAGCTTGCTTGGCTAGGTGACATGTGTTACCTAATTAGAAACTAATTAAGATAATAATTTTTTTTTACACCGGTAGAATGTCTTAAACTTTTATTTTTACTCTCTAGAACAGTAGGATGTGGCACCATATTATCAAATTATTCATTCTAACGATGATCGATGTAGGAGAAGAAGATTTAACACGAAAGAATTAGGAAAAAAAATGATTAGAGGACTAGAACTCTATAAGTTCACGTATCATTTCTTGGAGGAATTCGAGTGACCAATCTCAGCTCTAGAATCAGCAAGGAACGTTGGACATGAGCGAGGAAGTTGATTCCTATCATTGCTGGTACAGAGAATTAATCCATCTTCGTTTTCGTACTAAGTTAATGTTCTGTCATTGATCTAATGCTTTTATCACGTCGATCAACTCACTCCGATCCGTCAAAAACTCGGAAATTTTCAGATTGGTGTTAACATTTCCGATAATAACACAAATAGATACTCTTTCTTTCTGAGGGAAGCAAAATAGCTGCAGAAGTATGTATATACAGTACTACCAAGCATTTTGGATTCAGATATGATTTATTTTGGCCTTACGGATAAACTTGGATTTGTTTCAAGGCCACTACGGAGACAATATATATTATCGTGGGGTAGAGTACTATAGCCAGCATTGGTAACTAAACCCCTTAGATCGTAGGGTCTCATTACCAAACAAAAAGTCAACTAATTAGAACTAGAATGTGTCTTTGTGCCTTGTTTGCATAATTGATAGTCTGTGTAGCACAAAGCTGTCCAAGTTGATTTGGATATGTTTAATTGACAAATCAATTGAGCTAGCTAGCACCAATAATACCATGTATTCTTTAAGTATATGATTTGAGGCTTTAAGCAGTGGGAGTCGATCATGTTTATCTTGTTATATATCACAAGGACCACAACTTTATTACCAGCTCGATCTATAACATTTTATATGTGATCTTAATTAGTAGTTAGTTAATTATAAGCCAAGCTGCTTGCTTGGTCTTGTTGATGATGAGACAATCAACCTTTTTTTCTTCTTCCTAGCTCTTTTGTTTTTGGGTAGGAAATGAAAATTGCAGTGTCAGTGCAGAGATTCTCAATTGGAGAGAAAGACAAACAGAAGCTTTCTTTGCTCTCAAAGATCTGTGTCCATTTGTCGATTAAGAAAGGAGACTGCTTTTTGAAATTTTGAAAGTTTCCTCTTGTTACTTCTACGTGGTTAGGGTTCTGGATTAAGAAAGTCACTAACAGATTAAAGTAGGAAACCAAGGTCAATCAGCCGTGTTATTATTATTATTATTATTATTATTATTATTATAATTATTATAGTGCATTGTTGACATCGCTATATGCCTTACTGTTTGTTTATTCTGTCTCCATATAACATTCTTTAATAGGTATATGAAGCCCTATTCAACACTTCTAAGCAAATTAAGGACTTTTAGGGACGGATTATATACACCATGATATACATTGGTGTCAATAATTTACAAGTCACCAAACACTACCAGAAAAAAGACTTTAGCCGATGAAATAAAAAAAAACAGGGCGACAATTTTTTTTTCGTTGTCTAAGTTATATTTTTGTCGGCTAAATTCAACCTTAGCCGACAAAAAAAAATTCGTCGCCTAAACTAATTATTTCATCAGCTATAGTCTGAACTTTAGCCGATGAAATTTGAAAAGTTTAGCCGACGAAATTATGATATTTTGTCGGCTAAAGTACCTTTTACTTACAAAATTACACTACGGATATTTCGGTGTCTGATTGACTATTGTGATACCAATCTAGAAGTGGAATGGACGTACAAGTCAAACTCAATGCCATGACATATGGGCTTTTTTGGTCATCCGAGTTCGTTTAAGGTTTTAAAATGCAGTTTTTCTAACCACTTAACACACGAAAATGCCTATATCTGCATCTATATGAGGTATTTTGGTCGAACCTTCAACACAACATACTCTTACTATGATGAGACGCAACTTCCCATCTAAAAATTTTGAGACATTTACCCCTCGATGATAGGGCTCTCCATAGGGATAAATAATGGTAAATAGTAGGCATGTTGTGATTCCGGTCATCAAAATTCACAAACAAAAATACGATCGTCAGATATCATCAATATGTTGAAATTTGCCTATGGTAAAAAATTACTTGATCCGATAAATTTAAGGGCTTCATCTGGACAGTCAACCCCGTAAGTCAAACCTCTAAATTGTATTGACCGCAACTATCGGCACTGAGATTTTACCGGAATTACGTGATTTTTCAACCGTAGACGTATTTTACCATTTCGGTCATATTTTATTTCACAATTTTTTTTATGTTTGAAGTTTATACGTAGAGTTTGTTTTTGAAACGAAATATTTACTTAAAACTTAGTAAATAAGTTATACAACATTAGTAGGCATGTTGTGATTCCAATGATCAAACTTGAGAAACAAAAATCCCCATCAAATATGATCATTATGTCGAAATATGTCTATAGGAAAAAAGTTAACTTGATCCGACAACAGTAAGGGCTCGATCTTTACAGTCAATCTCGTAAGTCAAATCCCTTAACGCACGGAAAATGTCATTTGACCATTTAAATTACGTATTTTACCCGGACCTTCATCTGAAAATAGTTTAAAATCGATGAGACGCAACCAGTGGTATAAAAATTTTATATGAAAAATAACCACCGGAGATAGGGCTACCTCTAGGGAGAAAGAATGAAACATTGCATTGACCGCAACTTTCGGCACCGAGACATTACCGGAATTACGTGATTTTTCAACCGTAGACGTATTTCACCATTCCAGTCATATCTTATTTCATGACTTTTTTCGTTTAAAGCTTCTACGTATAGGGTTTAAGGTTTTAGCCGACAAAATTAGGGTAATAACCACCGGAGATAGGGCTACCTCTAGGGAGAAAGAATGAAAAATTACGTTGACCGCAACAATCGGCACAGAGACATTATGGGAATTACGTGATTTTTCAACCGTAGACGTATTTCACAATTCCAGTCATATCTTATTTCACTACTTTTTTCGTTTGAAGCTTCTACGTATATGGTTTAGGGTTTTAGCCGACAAATTATTTATAGGGTTTAGGGTTTAGGGATTTGTCGGCTAGTTAAATAAATAACTATAATTGAAGAAATGATGGTAATTCGTCGGCTAAGGTTAAATAAATAAATAACTATAGCCGATGAAATTAGGGTAATTCGTCGGCTAAAGTAAATTAAATAAATAACTATAGCCGATGAAATTTATTAAAATTCGTCAGCTAAATTTAATTCAAAATTCAAAATTTTCTGTGGAGATTTTGAAAATTTTGAACTTTTTTTGACTAAAATTTTGAACTCCCCATCCTCCTTCTTCTTCTTCTCCTCCTCCTCCTCTTCTCCACCACCTTCTCCACCACCAGTGCAAAAATGAAAAAGAATAAAAAAACATAATAAAAAATACAAGAAATAAAAAATAAAAAATAAAAAAATAAATAAAATAACTAACGGTAGCCGACGTAATATATTAAAATTCGTCTGCTAATATAGTTAAATAAAAAAAATAAAAAATAAAATAAATATCTATAGTTGATGAATTTTAATAAAATTCATCGGCTAAAGTTAAATAAATAAAATAAATAAATAACTATAGCCGACCAATTTTAATTAAATTCGTCGGCTAAATAAAAATAAATTAAATAAATTACTATAGTCGATGAAATTTAATAAAATTTCGTCGGCTAAGGTCCAAAAATTCGTCGGCTAAAGTCCAGACTTTAAGCGACGAAATTTTTTTTCGTCGGCTAAATAAATGACTTGGCCGACGATGAACAGTGATTTCGTCTTCTAAAGTCTTGGCCGACAGCTTTTTTCTGATGAGTTCTTAGCCGATGACGTTTTGTTAGCTAAGACTTTAGCCGACGAAATTTTTTACTTAGTCGACGAAAAAATATCGTCGGCTAAAGTAGTTGTTTTGATAGTGCAATTAGGTTTGTGAAGATAAAATGAAGACTGTAAACCCTTAGTTCCTTCCTCCGGTTCATTTCATCTTTAAACTGATGAGATTAAGCTCTCATAATAAGAGAGCTTCTTCTTCGACCTAACTTGTACGTCCACATCTCATGTGTTTGAAACACCCGATCTATTTTTTGGAATTCAATACTGTTAAATGGCGTTCACATATATACATGATATATAGTGTCAGGGGTGGCTTGGCAAATAAAATGGTGATATTGTATATTAGTTGCTCGGTTCACTTTCAACTTGGTTCGTACCTACATGAATTTTTGGACTTTAGGGCTTGCATTGTGAGTGTTTGTGTCAATTTTTTTTCTTTTCATTTTTCACAACGAGTCAGATCTAATGATCTTATATATGTAATGATCAAGGGCGGAGCCAGCTCAGCCTATTGGCTAAGTGTTTTGGTTAGAACCCAGGTGAGATTTCAAAACTAGAAAAAAAACCTACATTACACAAATCTGGTTTCAGTTCTATTGGGTAAGTGTTTGGGATTTGTTCATTCTCTTCACTAGTTCGAGCCTTAATTGGTGAAAGCATGTTATGCTTTTTTACTGTTTTTTTTGAGTGTGTTGTTTTCCCAATTCTTCTCCCTCTTTATTTTTACTTGAGCTCCTACACTTTGCATTGTTATATTGAAAAAAGGCCAAATTTAATACCCACCCCATATTTTGATCCTAGCTCCGCCACTGGTAATGATTAACATGATCGGACTTTGACTTACATTAATCTTTACTTATTTTTACCCATTTTTAGCTCACTAGCTAGCTACTTTGGGTTTCATCTTTATCCTTTTCAACCTTCATGTCTAGCTAGTTCTTACAATTTTCAAAATAGAACTTGTATAGTTAACCACAAGTACATCAAGTTATAAAGGTCTTTCCGAGTTCAACAGTTGATATGATTAAGTTGAGCTTTTATGCAAGTACAGTCTTCCTAGCTTGATTTCATGTAGATGTTTGGGTTAAGATCATGACATAAGGTATTTGAAACCTAAGAACTATTTAGCTAATGAGTAATAAGACCCTTAATATAGTACAAGCATGGACGACTTTGCTTCACCTACTTAGAGGACCCTTGTCACTTATAAGTCAAAAAGACTACCGTGGAAGGAGAACCTTGTGTCTTAATCATAGGAGAATGGATATTCTCGCAAATATGAAAAAGTGGCTTACATTTTTTCTAGGGCAACAGTTTGAATTCCAATCAGTTTGTGATGATTGTTACTACTTTGTGTTATCTAGAGCTAGCTAGTCTCAAAGGCTTGCTGTAAAGAAAAAATGTAAAGGATCCGCATCCAGATTGATAATTTGATCGATCATTAATTTGATGTAAATATGTAGACATTATTTGATCGAATAGACAAATAATTAAAGGACCTGATCGAATAGACATCATTTGTCGTAAATATGTAGCAACAAAATTTCTAGAACATTCCACCTATTATAATGATATTGCAGGCAGTAATTTCCGAGTAATTTTCAGTTATGACAAGAACTATCTTTACTTATTCCACGGGTTGCGTATAAACTATTTTACCCCGGGTATTATTACCCAAATCCTAGGAAAGAAAACCCTTAATAATATGAGACGTTTCATCTTTCTAAAGATCATCAATAGAAAATAAAACAATAGTAGAAAAAACCTCTTAGATGACGGAATCAAAACAATTTTGTTAGCTAAGTAATACTGAGACGATAGAAAATTTATCCATTGTGTAAGTATTACTTATCTGTTGTCTAAGAAGTTACTTAGCGGACATAAATTCATACAATGACATTAATTTTATTTAGAAAAATTAAAATAAATTAACCACTTCTGCCATGAAAGAACCCAAACGTCGTCATTTCAGATCTCTCTCCCCACACACAAACCCAAATGACGCCGTTTCAAACCTCACTCTCTCACCGGCGACGACACTGTTCCAGATGAAGGTGTAGCAAGTCCTCAGTGTGGCGATGGTCCTCGCCGTTCGGATTTCGTTGACCAATTAGAGACTTGAAGCCCTCTCTTTCATCCTCTGACGCCAAACAACTCGTCTCTTTCGTCTCTCTGGCCTCCGGCGAAGTCGTCCAAGATTTGGGGGCAGCATTAGGACGTCACGACTCAATTGCTTCGTCTCTTCTTCCATGACTGCTTCATTGAGGTAGAGTTCGGATTTTGAAACGGCTTCGATTTCTATGTGATTTTGAAACGAGATGCTCGGCCGCTGCGGTGGTGGTGGTGGGGAGGGAGGCGCGTTTCTGGGCCGATAGAAACTGTTCCTGGGTTGGAAGTTGAAGAGAGAGAGAGAGAGAGAGAGAGAGAGAGAGAGAGAGTAGTAGAGGAGGCTAGGGGAAGGTGAGCAATAGGAGGCCGATGGCGGTGGTGTTGGCTGGTCAATGACGTGATATTGTAAAAAAAACCTAAAAGCAAAAAATTATTGTCAGTTATTCTAAAAAAATATTAAATTTTTACTTCCGTCTAAGATTTTAACCAATAAAGTATTTCGTTGGCTAAGAAAAAATTTAGTCGATGGAAATTATTGTTCTGTCGACTAAGTTTTGTCCCATAAAATCTTAGTAGATGGAACTATTCCGTTGGCGAAGTGAAACTTAATCGGCGGAAAAATTTATTCCGTCAACTATTGTCTTAACAGACGCGTCTTAGTCGACAGATTTTTATCGATGAAATTTCCATTGACTAAAATATTAGAAAACAAAAATTGACTCTTAGCAGACGAAATTATTCCGTCAGCTAAAAGCCATAATCCAGTAGTGAAACTAGCATAATGTGCCACAACCTTTGTTTTTGGTGTGGTGCATAGCTAGAGAAGCCCTCTTTTATGGTAGTTTAAGTTTCAGACTTTACCAATTGATCGACCGACGCGTTTTCAGTCGTCATGTTTCATGTTTTATAGGAAGGAAAATCAACAGAAGTTATGGTATAGTTCTAAGAAGTTACAATGAATCGAATTTGGGTCATATTATCCGGCTCAATCACACTGATTATGTGCCTTAATCGCACACCTATGTACCATGTTCGAGTAGATGACTCAATTAAATTGAAAATTGCAGCCAATGACAGCATTTTAAGACTATATAGGCGTGCAGCTAAGGTGGCTTAATTAGGATGGAATATTTCTAAGGGATAATAGAACAAACCCAGAGGATGGAGGCTTCTTCTGATCAATACGCTGTATCAGAATTCAAATAATATACTCAACCCTTCAAAAAGTAGCTCAATTTAAAATTCCCATAAGAAGAAATTTGTGTCGTACTTTGTCCATTTGCATGCATTGTTTAACTATATATGACGAACTAATCCGAAAAAAAAGTAAGGGACAGACAGACAAAGAAAGACACCTGGAACAAACCCTAAGAGATGAAAGATGAAATTAAAAAAAATGGTGTTGAATAGTGAGAGGGATAGTAGGACTTTTCTGTCTTCATAATTAGCATCACATCACATCCACTCTTCCTACGTATAAATCTGTGTCCTCCTTCCCTCATTTTTTCCCAACAATCTCAGACAGACTTCTGCAGAAGAACAAAAGCTTGCTGCAACATCCTAGAAAGGAAAACAAAGAAGCACAAGATCGATTGAAGCAAAAGATGGGTCGAGCTCCTTGCTGCGATAAGGCGAACGTGAAGAAGGGACCCTGGTCACCTGAAGAAGATGCTACACTCAAGGCCTATATTGAGGAGCATGGCACTGGAGGCAACTGGATTGCCCTTCCTCAGAAAATTGGTACATATAAATCTTTGATCTGTTCTTGATTAATTAGGGCTTTGATTAATTTGCTCAGTTAATCTTCCTGAGTTGGTTGATTAATTAACCTAAGTTTTTTTGTTAAATTACTAATGATGAACTTAATAGCAGGGCTCAAAAGATGTGGAAAAAGCTGCAGACTACGATGGCTAAACTACCTGAGGCCCAACATCAAGCATGGTGGATTCTCAGAAGAAGAAGACAACATCATCTGCAACCTCTATATCAGTATAGGCAGCAGGTAATGATCTATATCTTTCTCTTTCTCTTTGTCTACTCACCTGGATTTCAGCAAGAAAAAAGAGAACCTCACTGTGCTTGTCACGTATTCCTTGTCCATGATACTTTCCCAAATAAATAATTAATAATAATGAACGCAGATCAATGGATCCTAGGGTTTCGTTCGTTGTTTCTGCACCATCGTTATCCCTTTGTCTCTTGTTTCTTGTTGGAGTCTGATCATGTGTTGATATTCCATTGCTTTCCAGGTGGTCTATAATTGCAGCCCAATTGCCCGGAAGAACTGATAATGATATCAAGAACTACTGGAACACCCGGCTGAAGAAGAAGTTGCTCGGAAGGCGCAAACAGTCCAGCGCTAATCGGGGAAATCAGGACCTTAAGGACGCCTCCGATGAGCCGCATCAGGCTTTGAGCAGCTCAGCCCTCGAGAGACTTCAACTTCATATGCAACTTCAGAACCTTCAGAACCCATTCTCTTTCTACAACAACCCTGCACTGTGGCCCAAGCTGCACCCCTTCCAGGAAAAGATGATCCAGACCGTCCAATCCATGAATAAGCAAAACTCCAGTAACCCTATGATGATGCAGCAGTTTTCTGTCTCGAGTCATGATCAAACAGTGCAAGGTCACAAGGTTAACGAACATTTCTACGAACAAACTGCCGCCGCTTTGGCAATTCAAGAGCAATATGCAAAACTATGCATCAACCCCAATATGGATGATTTGGATAACGCATTGAATGGCCTGTCATCCTCCTTCATATCTACAAGCAATCCGGTGGACTCAACTGTTGTGATCCCGAAAGCCGATCATGTTCAGCGGCAGGTAAATTCTAGCTTCCAAGCTCAACTCCATGGCATTAACAACTCTGGTAGTTTCACATCGCAGCAGCAAGATGATCAGATTACTGACTTTGATTACTTCAAGGAAATGAATGTCTCCAAGGAAAGCTTGATGTGGTGGATTAATGACTTCGACAACAAATCTGTGTCATCAAACTCCTGGGATTCCACTTCTGTTCTTCAATCACAAGGGATGTTTCAAGATTACGAATTAGGTTATAACCTGTAGTTATCAAGTTATGATGCCTATAACACATTTATGCACCAAATTGTGGAGCTCATCATCGACTAATAGAGGAGGTACCAACATATACATGTCGGTCCCACCTCTATTAGAGATATCGTGATCTGCAATGTGGTATGCGAATGTGGTCGAAGTAGCTACTTATCGAATTAGGGATTTAAGGTACTAAGGTATGAATTTTCTAGTTAGGTCATAAGAGGATTATGGCAAGATGGAAAATCAATGTTTTTGTAAATTGTGTGAATTATAATAAATTTACTATCTTCTGTATTGTCATGACAAATTTAAATCTGGAATATCATTAAGTGTTTCTAGTTTGTCCAAAAAAAACAAGTGTTTCACAGTTTCAAATCTAAAGTGCAGATGCAGAAATTTCGGCTTCCAAGTAGGGTTTATATTTTTTTCTCTTCTTTCCCGTCCAAATCATATAATAATCAGATATCTAAATGTCAATGCTCAAATCTAAAGTGTAGATGGAGAAATTTCAGCTTCCAAGTAGGGTTCATATTTTTTGTTTTCTTTCCCGTCAAAATCTTAAAACACTACTACATAGAAGCGCATCCATAACGTTTGAAAAACGCCATGAAAAACGCAATCCTTTTGTGTCAAGTTTTATGGCGTTTTTCAAACGCCATTAAAAGGTATTCCATGACGTTTACAAAACGCGATAAAACAAACTTTCAACGACGTTTATGAAACGCCATTGAAACCACAACGTTTCGAAAATGCCATGGAATACATTTTAATGGCGTTTGCATGGATTTTTTTTCAGACTAAAAAAATTATATATACAAATTTTCTAGTATAGAAAATCTTTCTCAATTAGCAGAAAGTAATACAAAACACATACACACACATATGTTGCCTTAAAATAGACAGACATAAAAATATTCAAAACCAATAGTGTAATGGCCAGCTATACACATTCTCATATTCACTTGTAAAACATAAAACAAATGTCAAATAATCCACACTTTGACAAGAGATCTACTACTAGCTGAAGATTTTGTCATGGCTGAACATGCAGCCATTTTCTGAGCAACAAAAATGATAAAAGAGAAGAATTACAAAGTTGTTAATGTTAGAAGTAAAGCTATATGTCCATATACTAATAAAGCTAGTTAATAATAAGTACTAGTGAATAACTACCTCAGGAAGAAGCATATATTGTCAAAGGATGTACATCATCAACAACCTATATAAAAAAACATGCAGAGTTAGTCACTTTATAATTACCAACATAATTCTTCAATATGATTAACTAGCTTTGTAAAATGATTTATTCATTTTGTTATGGAACTTGGAATTCTTTCCAGATTTATAAAGAGCAAACCAATTTCTCTCTGTCTTGTTTAGAAGAGCGTTACTTACAAGTCTATTGTGGATGTCTATACTTCTGTTTGACTCTATGCATGACTAACTGTAACACTTGCCTTGGAAAACCCAGAAAGCAGAAGCTCACTACTAGAATAACTGTTATAGCTGACGAAAACAAAATTAACAGGCCGACGAATTTTTTTTTCGTCGGCTAAAGTCTATTTTAGCTGACGAAAAAAAATATCGTCGGCTAAGTTAATTTTTCGTCGGCTAAAGTGGACTTTTAGCCTACTAAATGTTTTTTTCGTCGGCTATAGTCTGTAAACTATAGCCGACGAAATTTTTAAAGTTTAGTCGACGACATATATAATTTCGTCGGCTAAAAGTCCTTATATTTCAAGATCTAGACAACAGCTCATGTGAAAGAAAAAACGGGAGAAAAAGTTTGGGGGTTGTCAAAATCTGTCCGAAATTAGTTTGTGGCGCTATATATAGGTACGTATATGTGTATATATCTTGTTTTTGGGTTGATTTAAGAGTTTTATTTTCGTTATATATTGATTTTGAGTTTTAATTAGAGTTGAATTATTAGATTTTAAGTGTGATTGAGTTGATCGATTTGAATTTGATAATATATATAAAGTTGTTGTTTTATATATATATATATGTATATATGTGTATATATATATATTAATTTTATTATATTAATTAGTAATTATTATATATATGCATGTATATATATATTAATTAATTAATTAATTGGTACGTAAGGTTCTAAAAGTCGCTAGTCGGTCGGTCGGCCGGACGGGGACTAGCAAGTAGAGGAGTAGTCGGGGGAGTAGTCGGGGAGTACTCGGTTATTAATTTTTGGATTTATTTTTATTTTTAAAACATATAATTAAATATAATTTGTTAAAAGGTAATATAATGTCTAAAATAATAAAAATAATCAATAAAATGCCCAGTTTGGCCGATTTTTTCTGAGTTAGCCAATTTTTTCCGAGTTATGCTGATTTTTTCCGAGTTGGACTGATTTTTTTACCGAGTTAGGCCGATTTTTTACCGAGTTGAGCCGATTTTTTCCGAGTTGGGCCGACTACTCGGTCGATTTTCTTCCGACCGACTTTGTACTCCGATTTTCTTAAAATCGCCTCGGAAGGACGCCGACTAGCGAGTACTCGGCCGACTAGGGCGAGTTTTAGAACACTGTTGGTACGTTAACTGTAGATAGAATATTAAATGATTTGTAAATTTAATTAATTAATTAATTAATTAAAGTTTATACATATATATTATGTTATCTTCTCAGGATATAGATAAGAGTTGGATTTCGCTTCCAAAATGAGACAAAAGATATGGTAAATGAGTTATTAGTTTTATTGAATATGTAATGGATAATGCTAAAGAGAATACAATTTTCTATTGTCTGTGCACTAAATGTCAGTGTCGCAGCGATATGCATCGATTTGCAATTGACAAGGTTTGACAGCACCTTAAAAGTAATGGGTTTTGAGAGAAGTACACATGTTAGATATATCAAGGTGAAACATCATCAGGGGGTCCGCATGATCATGTACAATTTTCTGAGACGGGCAATACATCTAACGATCCAACAAAGGCCTTCATCAAGGATATGTTTCCTTATTAGAGCGGTGTATGCTCTGAAGAACCGTATATGTCTGAGCTGGTGCAACCCTTCCCTAGAGTTGTCAACACTGCTAGTATTGATAGGTACAACAAACTAATTGTTTTCCAACTGACCCCTGTGTATCCCGATTGTCAGAAGACGGTTCTTGAAAGTGTGATAGACGTTATGAAGATAAAAGTTGAGATAAAATCGACTGTGAAGGCTGTTGATGACTACCTACAGTACACTGCTTCGATGCTGCCCCACGGTCATCGTCTTCCTACCACTCATCATAAGGTCTGATGTATCCTGAAAGATCTTGGGTTTTCCTACATCAAGATCCATGCATGCAGATATGATTGTGTTCTTTTCTGGGGTAAAGATCCAAAATGGAATGACCTTGGTGACCTTGACGCATGTCCAGTATGTCAGAGTGACAGGTATAAGCTGACTCCTGCAGCAATAGAAAACATGTGAAGGTACTTCGGTATTTCTAGTTGTGGGATATGCTGGAACGGTTGTACATGTCATCACACATAGCCAAAGCTATGAGATGACACGCTAATAGGGAATTGCATGGTGAAAAAACCCTTATACACCCTGCTGACGGGGAGGCTTAGAAGTATATAGACCGTGAGTTTCCTCATTTTGCGTCAGAGGTCAGAAATGTGAGGCTCGGGCTCTCATCCGACGGGTTCAATCCTTTTGGCAACATGAGTCTTCAATACAGTGTATGGCCGGTGAGTTTGGTACCATACAACCTTCCTCCATGGATGTGCATGAAGAAGGAATACAATATGTTGAGTTTGTTGATTCCGGGACCCGGTTATCCAGGGAAGTGTCTCGATGTGTATTTGAGACCTTAGATTGAAGAGCTTAAGTTTTTTTTGGACGTTGATCATCCCACTTATGATAAGTTCATGCACGAGACGTTCCAGATGCATGCCATGGTTGTTGGTACCATTAGTGATTTTCCTGCCCGTGGGATGTTGTCGGGCAACGTTGTTAGGGGATACAAGGCTTGTCCAGAGTGCCTTAGCGATGAGGGGAGAAGTAGTCATTGCAACAAGATATGCAGATTGGGTCACCGTACTCTCCTTCCGTATGATTACGAATGACGGTTCGATGACAAGACATTTAATGTGACTGTAGAAAACGGTGTGCCTCCTAGAAGATGGACGGGGAAAGAAATTTTAGCAGTGCTTAATGAGTATGATTTTGGGCAGCTCAACAATCATCCTAATATTGTGGCGGCAATACCTGACAGACCCGACAGGTATAAATTTTGGACACATAAGAGCATATTCTGGGAACTCCCATACTGGAGTAAGTTGTTGATCAGACACTACCTAGATGTGATGCACATAGAAAAGAATGTGTGTGACAGTGTGGTGGGAACAATGCTGAACTTAGAGGGAAAGACGAAAGACGGTCCGAAGGCACGCATTGATCTTAAAAAAATGGAGATACGAAGACATTTTTGGTTGAAAGAAGGGAAGAAAAAAATGCCTCAAGCTCCTTACACCGTGAAGCCTGACCAGAAGAACGTAATTTTCAGGTGGATGAGTTCTGTGAAGTATCCTTCAGGCTACGCAGGAAATATAGCCCGGTGTGTAAACATTCGGGACAATAAAATGTACGGGTTAAAGAGTCATGACTGTCATATTCTGCTACAACGTCTCTTCCCTATTTTCATTCGACCGCTCCTTCCCCGTCAGGTGGTGGAGCCGTTAGTAGCATTATCAAGATTCTTCCAGAAGTTATGCACAAGGGAAGTGACAAAATCTGACCTCCGTGATATGCAACAGGACATTATTTATATCATGTGTAAATTTGAGAGGATATTTCCTCCAAATTTTTTTGACAACATGCCACAGCTGATGATCTATTTTCCTGAGCAATTGTTGTTTACCGGTCCAGTACACTATACTTGGATGTATCCTATGGAAATGTATGTTTTTTACACCTCATTTTTTTATTCTACATGTTCAATATATAATCGTAACATATTACAACAAATTAAATTTATATATAGACAACCTGAAGACTACAAAGCTTATGTGGCTAACAAATCCGCGCCTGAAGGATGTATAGCTGAAGCATATATTGTGCATGACTGCGTCACCTACATGAAGTTGTATTTAGGAGCGTTGAAGAAAACTTCACAAACCATACCGGTAGATGTACCAAAGTTTAACCTTTCCATAGTCTCTAATAATGTTGAAGTTTATGGAATTTTAGCAGTCCTACAAGTTGCAAGCGCATGAGCTAGTCATAGCCCATTGGTGGGTATTGATTAACTGTCCAGAAGTTGAATACTGGAAAGACATTCATTTATACTGTCCAGATATTCAAAATAATCTCGACTACCACAACAAGGAGTTCGTGAACTATTTTGACGGCTGGGTATGTAATTCTTTATTTTTGTTCATGACTCATTCATTGCATAATTATTCATATTTACAATATATTGAATATTTGGTTACAGATGAACCATATTCAATTTGATGGTCACCCAAATTGGTCGCACGAACTAAGACTTCTAGCGATGAAGCCGATAATGTCAAGAGTTTATCGGATGTGCAAGGTGAATGGCGTGCAATTTATATGTGAATAGAGAGACAACAGACAGAGAACACAAAATTCTGGGGTGATGACGCATGGTGGGCGGAATGGAGTTGATTATTACGATGTTCTTGATTCAGTGGTGGAACTCGTTTATAGGCAAAGCATGACGGTGCACTTCTTCAAGTGTAGATGGTTTGATACTAGAAGCCCACAGAGCATGGAGATTGATCAATACGGGATTTTATCGGTGAACACTGCTACAAGCTGTTACGAAGATGACCAGTTCGTTTTTGCGACATCGATGAAACAAGTGTTTTATCTTGATAACCTTGTTAAGGGTGACGCGTGGAAAGTCGTCAACCTTGTGGACCCTCGAAACATTTACCGGGCTGCTACACTTGGAGAGGCCGAAGGCGAGGAAGAAGATGTTACGTATCAAGAGCCCAGTGCAATAGGTATTCCTGACTCCTCTACAATTCGCCTTAATAATTTTAAAGCGGGTCATTCAGTTCAAATTCGTGATTTAGATGCTCGGCTTATTGATATGGATCCAAATCAAGAAACAGACGACGACTCTTGTGATGTAGAAATGCATAGATTGTCAGAAATTAATTCTGACACCGAAGAAGACTCATTGAATGATTCTGATTACGAGCCTTCTTAATTTGAATTTGTAATACAAATTGATGTGTGTTTTATATGCTACAAGCTGTTGAATTCATAATGTAGTTTAATGTTGGTGATATATGCAGGATAGTGGTATGTCTACGGTTAAACCACCTGTTTTTTTATCTTTTAGCCGACGAAATACATCATATCTCGTCGGCTAAAACTCTCTTGGCCAACGAAATATGTTGTATTTTGTCGGCTAAACCTATCTTAGCCGACGAAATACAACATATTTCATCAGCTAAAACTATCTTAGCCGACGAAATACATCATATTTCGTCGGCTAAAACTATCTTGGCCGACGAATATCCTAATTTTCCGTTGGTTAAACTGTACACCCTAAACCCTATAATATAGCCGACGAATACCCTAATTATTCGTCGGCTAAAATGAAACAAATAAAATAATAAATTATACCACTAGTTGTGTCTCCTCGTTTTAAAACTATTTGTACTTGAAGGTCCGGATAGAATACGTAATTTAGACGGTTAAATTACCGTTTGTTTGTGTTTAGAGGTTTGACTAACGAGATTAACCGTGCGGATCGAGTCCTTAAGTTTGTCAGATGATGCTGAAAATTTACCCTCACACATATTTCAACATAATGATAACATCTGACGGTCGGATTTTCGTTTCACAAGGTTGATCGTCACAATCAAAATATGTCTACTAATGTTGTATAACTAATTTACCAAGTTTTAAGTAAATGTTCCGTTTCAAAAACAAATTATACGTAGAAGCTTCAAACGAAAAAAGGTCATGAGATAAGATATGACCGGAACGATGAAATATGTCTACGGTTGAAAAATCACGTAATTCCGATAAGTTTCGGTGCCAATAGTTGCAGACATTGCATTTTTTCATTTTTTCTCCCTAGAGGACGCCCTATCTCTGATGGTTATTTTTCTTATAATTTTTATACCACTAGTTGCGTCTCCTCGATTTGAAACTATTTGTAGTTGAAGGTCCAGACATAATCCGTAATTTAGACGGTCAAATTACCGTTTGTTTGTGTGTTAACGGGATTGACGGTGCGGATCAAGTCCTTAAGTTTGTCAGATGATGCTGAAAATTTACCCTCACACATGTTTCAACATAATGATGATATCTAACGGTCGGATTTTCGTGGAATACTGATAAAACATATAAATTGGACATAAATTTACTAAATTATTATAAAAAGTACTTTAACCGACGAACTCTTAGTAATTTCGTCGGCTAAAGTGAGATTATAGCCGATGAATTTTTTATTTCGTCGGGTATACTTCTTCCTATATATTCAGACCTAGCGACAGAACCCTACTTTCTCCTCTCCTTCTCGCCGCACACCGTTTTTTCCCTCTCCCCTCGATTTTCTTTGCATTTTTTCGTCTCCTTCCGGCCTCCACTCCGCCTCCCCCCTCTCCCAAACAATTAAGGTATGCAATTTCATGTCTATATTGAATTATAGAACTATTTTCAATTATTTTCAATATATTGAATTATATGAAATTTTGGTTAATTTGGTATATTTGTTATTGAAATTGAGGAGATTGCAGAAATGTTGTTATTTTTTTATAATTTGGTATATTTAATAAATTGGGTATATTAAACTATTAATTGGTATATTTAATATATTAGTGATAATGTTATTAATTTTTTATAATTCCGTATATTTAATAAATTTGATATATTTAAATGATTAATTGGTATATTTAATATATTTGGGTATATTAAATATTAATTGGTATATTTAATATATTTATGATAATGTTGTTAATTTTTTATAATGCTATATATTTTTAACAAAATATTAATTATATTAGTGATAATGTTGTTAATTATTTGTGATAATGTTAATTATTTAATAAATAGTATGAAAGACTTGTTTAGTAAATCAAAGAGTTCAAAAGGTCAAAGGTCTGAATCGTTTGAGGGAACGTCTAGCAGCCCTCGGGCGTCGTTTCAGGGCCCAATGACAGCCCGACGTGCGTCTCTTCTAGAGCCGACATAGAGACAGCTGGGGGCCACACATTCCTCAAGGCAGCCTGACGCCACTCGGTCCTCCAGACAGCCGGACGCCCCTCGCTCGAGGCAACCGAGCGTCCCTCACTTCTCGAGGCAGCTGTGGCCTCCGACTAAAGCGGAGGTGTCTGCACCACGTATGCCTGAGATACACAGGGCACCGACTCTGGGCCCTAATGGTTCGGAGGGTGGGTCTTATGGGGTTCAGATGCCGCCGCCTCTTCTCTACTTTCCGCGGTTGATACCGACATTACCTGCAGTCGATGACTAAGGGGCGTCGATTTATCCACTACCCCCGCAGGTGACCCCATCAGCGGCGTACATGTTCGTGCTGTTTGGTACGAATTTAATTTCTGCGGGGGTATCATCATCGGCGACAGAGTCGGAATTCGTCGCGTCCGCCCCAACGCCCTCATGTAATGATATATAAATAATTTGTTATCTTATAATGTCATAATAAAAATAATCTATTAATAATCAATTTATGATAGACACCGTTGGAGCCAAGCCGACAAGGAAGAAGAGAGGTCTCGTCATAGGGAAGACTCTCAAGAAGACAGTAAATATCTCAGGAAGGATCGTCATTGATACTGAAGGGGATGGGAACGTAGTATCGGGCGGCAAAACGAGGATGTACTCCGGCCGCGTGGGAGCGATTATTAGGGATATAGTCTCTATGTTGTGGTCAGACTGGGACGAGGTCCCACAGGAGGTTAAGGACATGGTCCATAACGCAATGTCGGTAAGTATAAAAAAATTCATATTTAACATTATTTATTACATTATAGATTTATGAAAAACTAAACTAATAAATGTTTTAATGCAGGTGTGGTTTGACGTTCCCCAGCACCTGAGGAACACCTAGGCGGACGTTGTGCATGGAGGAAGATACGTTACAAAGTTAATGACAAAACAAAATTATGTATAATTAATAATATTTATAATTTTTTTGTCGTATTATAGGTACAAGGAGTGGAAGAACGAGTTACAGACCCACTGGACTACGCATGGGAACGAACGTTCTGGTGCCCCCCTTGAGTTCCAGTTCAAGGAATACGACTGGTGTTGGCTTCTGATATCTGAATTCAACAACCCACATAAACAGGTAATTAAAAATAATAATTTATTATATTGAATTATAATTAGTACGTTTTAAAATATTTTACTAATTTTTTTCCTTTGTAGGCCGTTTCCCGGGCGAACGCTCAAAACCGGCAACACAACACAAGAAACCATCATGCCGGTTTTAGACCGTTCACATCGTTGGTGGAGGAGACGGCCAGGGAACATCCAGAGGTCAACTGATACGTCTATACGTACGAGAAGGCATATCCTGACGCCCATAAGGATATTGTAAGTCGTTTTACGTTTTAAAATTTTGTAAATTATATTTATATATATATATATATATATATATATATATATATATATATATATATATATTTCAAAATGTTAATTAATTATTTTTTCCTATCCAATTAGGCGAGGGTGAGGCAGGCTAGTGACGAGGTGATGACTGCTATATTCAGGGAGACATGGTCTGACACGCAAAAGGAAGACATGTCCGAAGCCATGTCCCGGATCGACACTTCGGATCTCAGGGTTAGGGCGAGGATCATGGGCACAGCATTCCCACCGCGAGGAAATAACTTCTACTGTCGGGGTCTAGGAAAGAAGGGAGATGGGGTACTGAAGACCACTCCTAGATTTCAGAAAAAGGCAGCCTCAACCAGCAGCAGAACGACTCATCTAGTGGCGGAAGTTCATATGCTACGGGAACAGCAAGCCGCCCAAACAGCATATACTGCCGCTTTACAGGAGTATAATGCGGCAGTATATGCCACCAACCAATCACAACAGCAGCAGATGTTCCAGTACTTGCAAGATTTTTCAGCTGCACAGCTTCAGGGACTTCCGCTTCCGCCCATACCTACGCCTATTCCCTTACCTCAACCGCCGCAACCTCCCCAGCAACCTCCTCTTGGTGCGGATATAGATTTAGATGATATAGATTTTATTTAGTTTTTTAGGTTTATGAACAATTTATAAATTAATAATTTAATGCAAAATGTTTAGACTACTTTTGATGGTGTTTGTTATTGGTTATATCAAATTGTTTGTGTAATTTGCAGCTTGCTTGGATGATAATTTAGAAATTTTGTAGTTTTTTTTAGTATAAAAAGTACAATAGCCGACATAAATGACCATAATTCGTCGGCTATAGTATTTTTATTTATTTTTTCACATTTTAGCCGACGAAATATGGTAAATTTCGTCGGCTATAGTTGTAGTTAAGCCGACAAAATGTACTATATTTCGTCGGCTTGACTCCTTTTAATTTTTAATTTTTTAAAATATTTAGCCGACGATTTATACTACATTTCGTCAGCTAACGTTTTTTAAGTTGGCCGACGAAATATTAATATTTCGTCAGCCAAAGTCTTATGTTTAGCCGACGAATAATTTAAAAATATGTCGTCGGCTAAGTGTGCCATTATAGCCGACGACGGCTTTTATTTCGTCGGCTAAAGTCATAGCCGACGAGCCTTTGCCGACGACTTCTTAGCAAACGAATTTGATGAACAGGCCGACGAAAAATTGTCGTCGGCTAAAGTACTTATCCTGATAGTGGCTAGAGATAGAAGATAAGAAGAGAAATGAATAGAGTTGCAGCTAGGCTCCCAACTGTGTCATCATCCTTCTGCAAAGAAAAAAACAAAAACCAAAAGGCCTTTTAGTGTTCTAGCATGAACTATCATTATCATCAGTCCAATATTATGGTTATTGACTACTCCAATGACAAGCAAACAATACGACATGTATATGGTCATAGCAACTTATCAAATCAAGTTTTACAAAAAAGTGAATCAAAACCCTACACTGAAATTACTAATTTACTTTTGTAAACAAAATCTAATCAAAACTAACTGAGATGATTAACACATATCTTTAGACTTTCGTTACCATTTTTAAGCTGTAGCCTTGTTCAAATTCAGTACTAGGCTGTCACATTTTTCATATGATAGGTCATCTATCACCCCATCTCATTATTTAGATCCATCTTCAGAAACAAGATTCCAAGCAGTTTTGGTATTTTTCTCAGGAAGCATCTAAGAAATTAAGTAATTAACCCAGGCAACAGAGATTTATATGTTTAATTCATGCTTCAAAATTAAGGGGAATATGGGGGAGTGGATGAAGATGACAAGGAAGCATCATTAATTATAAGATGATTACAAGCTAGAATTCCTTACCTCTACTTCTGATGGTTGCTGCTGAGGATATGGGGGAGTGGATGAAGATGAATTTGTTGATTCATGAACAACCAAACCCAGATATTTAAGAGCTTCATCTCTGGAGTCCACACACAAGTCCCTGCTTACCACAGAAAGTAAAAACGAAAATGAACAAAAAGGGCCAGATAATCAAAATCAAATACTAACACACAGTAGTTAACCAAGTCAAATATAGAAGAAAATTGAACCTTGCTAGTAGGGCTGGGCACGGTCCGTGACGGTCCGGGATCCTCCCAGAACCGGTCCCGGACCGGCACTATTTAAAAGGTCCGGTACGGTCCGGTCTTGAGGCCTAGAACCGGTTGATACCGTCTCATTTCAAACGGGACGGTACCATGCCATACCAATGCCAAAACCATGCCTATTTGGTTCAAGAAAAAAGCAACACATTCCAACACATAATCCAAATTAAACAGCTCAATGCTCAAGTACTGAATGTAGCAAACAACATTCAACATCCATTCATGACACAATTTCAACATAGTTCAACAGCAAACAAATTCAACATTCATTCATGAAACAATTTCAACACAGTTCAACACATAATCCAAATTAAACAGCTCAAGTACTTAATGCAGCTAAAGTTCAAGTTACATAAACTAAATTTTAACAAAACACTTCACAAATCACAACCAAAAAGAGAACTTTGGCATCATTGCTGCATAAACAGATCAGTTTTCTGTATCTTCATCATCTGCATTGGTGGCTGAAATTCCAGCTTTTGCATTTGCCAACTCTATAATACAACAAAAAACATAATTAAAGAACTGGAAACAGAATTAAAAAGCAAGTTAATAAACAAGATAAAGCATTGAAAAAGGAATTGTGCAAACTTGCAGCTAGTAAACAACAAGAAGTCAAGAACAAGTACCTGTCTCAATGCCTTCATAAAATTCCAGTTCTTCTATGCATGGTTCATCTTCAAACTGAGTGATTATTGTCGCATCCAGGGGACTATTCTCGGTCCCGGAACACGACGGTAACCGCCGTAATCCCGATCAGGCGAGTAATCAACACGTCTTTCGACGTATTGATGACCCTCCGGACCGAAACCACAAGGCTATGAATGAAATAAACAACATATGAATAATAATATGAATGTCAAATACGGAATGACAAATACACAGAGTAGCATACAAATGTTTTACAAGCGGAAGATAATGGAAAAATACCCGAGACAGAAATAGTACAAGAAAAAGTCTCGAAACAATGAGCCCGAAAAGTGTCTCAAAGTATCCAACAGAATAACATCAGAAATACGGAAATCAAGAAACATGGAAACCACACCAGAATGGGAGTCCTCGAAATCGGAAGTGCACGATAACCGTCGACGCTCCGCGATCTAGTCCAGCTCCTCTAGTGATGGGTGCTGTAGACCTGAAAAGATGTAGAGGTGAGAAACTCGTCCTCGCTAACCCAAATGGGGCCAAAGCCATCCAAGTCGGGGTTTAAAAACCCATGAGAAAACATTTCGTATAGATATATGTAGGTACTCGTAAGTACGAAAGAGCATGTGGAAATGTAAATGCACGCCACGCACACAAATGAAAGAACTTTCTGGATCTGAGCAGCCGAAATCCCGGGTTTGTCTTCACTGCAAACCGGGGCCAACTATCTAAGCGCCCGAGTGCGCAGAATAGCGAGAGCGTCCATTTCCAGCTAACGCCCAACAAATAGCAGGCCACACTTACGTCACGTTTTACTCTGTACGAGACGAGCGTAAGCGGGATAAATGAATAAAATAAACAGGGCATAGCCCCTCCGAAGGTTTACGGTCATCGACACCGCAGGAGTGCTAGAATACTAGGTCCCGTCGCTCTCAGGCCAAGCACCGGAAATCAGGACGACGGTACTACTTTTCGATCCAAAACTCACACACACACACACACCAAGAGCTATAAGAAGCGTGTGGTCAAGATTAAAACAATGCAATAGTATTTTAGAGATATAAAGTGAAAGAGCCGCCGACCCAAGAGGGTTTCGGCTCACCCATTGGGCGTGCTCCCCCTACTACCTGGTATGATAGTACAGCTGGCTGCGCTCCAACTCCTGGTCCTCCTGAAGCCTGCGTAGACGAGCTCCTGAGTCTGTGGGTGAGACAACAGTGATAGTCAGGTATAAGTAATTCGAGGATCTACTATCTACGACTAAGACTTGATAAACATTCTTTGTTTATCTTTCTGACATTAGGGTTTGACTTGTTTGACACTCCGATTCTCGAACCGGCGAGAAGTCGGGATTATTTCTTATTCAGTACTTACGTCGTTTTTGCCACGTTTATAAACTAAAAGTCTTTAAAACGTTTAACCGTAGTGTTCGAAAACGTAAAATAGGTGTTCTACGGTATAAGTTAAAAGTCAACTTTGAAATAGTAAAAGTCAACGGTCAACAGTAAAGTCAACGGTCAACCGTCAAAAAGTCAACGGTCAAAAGTCAACCGGTCAAAGTCAAAAAGTCAACCGGTCAAAGTCAACAGTAAAAGTAAAACTGTAAAAGTAAACAGTAAAACAGTAACTGTAATTATTTCAAACAGTCAGGGGCAGATTGGTAACTCTACCCCTGGGTAAATGGTAAAAATAAAACTGACACGGTAAAAACCAGAGTTTTTACCGCACCGGTCTCCGATCAACTGTGCCGCCGGATTTGGCCTGTTTTCCGGCCAAATCGAGCCTTCTGATCTCTTCCAACATCTTCAACACAACCTAAGCTACCCAACAAAGCTTCAAACAGAAGAAACGATAGAGATTTATACCTAGAAGCTTCCTCCACTGTTTCTCCGGCGAAACCCCTCCGGCGGAGCTCCGCTGGCCTTCTCCTTCCTCCTCCTTGCTCCTGGGCGGCTCCTGGTGGCGCCTGGGAGCTTCCTAGCTCTCCAAAAGGGCTGGTATGCTTCGATCTAGTCTGCACAGTGAAACCGGAGTTTCCCCTCGTTGCTGGGCGGCGCTGGCGGCGGCGCTGGCGTCGCTGGTGGTCCGGTTGAGGTCGCCGGGGCGAGGCGAAGCTGATGGGAGTGGCGGTGAGGCACGACGCGCGCCGGATCGGAGCAGTTGGGTGGCTCTGTCGAGAGGAAGAAGAGAGAGAAACTCTTTTTGTTTCGGGAGAGACGAAAGAGGAAAGAGAAGAAGAGGAAAGAGAGAAGAAGGAAAGTGGAGAGAAGAAAAGAGAGAAAGGGTTTTTAAAGAAAAACGAGTGGCCACGATTCGTCGATCGAATCAACGGCCACGATTCAATCTCAATTCCCAAATTAATTTCAAAACCAAAACCATTTTGAAAATTCATTTCAAATAACCAAACGTCAAATTTAAACGTAAAAGTTGTACGAAAAGTACGTGAAGTGCCGGAAAATATTCCGTAAATACTTTCACGCATGTGGCGACGTGTGTCTTAACGTAAAAACGTTAGACGAAATTGACGACATACTGAAAAGTAATCAGAATTAAACCCTAAGTGTGTCGGAAAATTAAATTAAAATTTCGGGGTCTCACAATTATGTCATCTCCTTTAAGCCAATTTTGCATACATATTAAGGCCTCCACTGAAGTGGGAGTTAAAGAGCTCCTAAAAGAATCAATCACTCATCCACCTGTGCTAAGAGCACTCTCAGAGGCAACTGTCGAAACTTGTACAGCAAAGACATCTCTAGCAATTGATGCTAAAACAGGATAGTTGACAGATGCAAGTTTCCACCACTGCAGCACATCAAACATTCTGTATTCTTCTTCAACTGCCTCTTCATTGAATGCAATGTCATCTTCCTCATCTTCTTCATTAGGTTTCCATCCTATAGATTCCAAGGGATCTTTGAGGTACCTATCTATCTCATGTGTGATCACTGCTTCATCGGTTTGTTCCACATGCTTAGTCCAATCCACCATAAATACATTTGTGCTTGAGCTGCCACGCAGAGATGTTGCCTTTTGCCTTTTAAGATTGCTTGCTTTGCTGCCATCTCTATTCCTCTTCTTCACATGCTTACCACCCTCCAATTTGTCCACATACTCATCATAGAGAGCAAACATGAAGGTTTTGATCTCTGATTTCTTGTCATCCACTTCGTAGTCAGTCCACTCCATGACTGTGCTCAACACATGAGTCACATGTCTAAGCTTGAACCTTGGGTCCAAAACGAGCCCCAAAATGACAAAAGGGTTCAACCTTTTGAAATCACCGAAGTATTTGTTATACTTGGTTTTCATTAGAGACCCAATTTCAGCCATCAAATGATTTGTGGATGATGTATCATCATGCACACTAGGAAGAGTGAACAACCTATCCATAGCTTGTTCAATTGCAATTATGTCATGCAATGTGGTGTGGATTGTAGGGCGTAGTGATGCACTAACCCTAAGGGTTACTTCATAGAAAATCCTTAGAAAACTGACAAATACATCACACTTTTCCCAATCATCTTCAACTGGTGGCCCAACCTTCTTCTTGCCCCTCCTTGCCACTATCACATTGCCATCATCATCAAATTCTTCTTCAGGTTCATTGAAATAGGCTGCATAGGGACCAGTAGGGTCTTGCTCCATTCTTTTGAATGCCCTCTTCAATCTCAAAGCTGATTCCAACATTAAGTATGTTGAATTCCATCTTGTGGGAATATCTAAACACACCAGCCCCTTAAATGGTAGTTTCTCTCTTGCAACTGCTTTCCTGAACAACTCAAGCCTATTTGGAGAACTCCTAACAAACTTAACAGCATTTCTAATAGATAAGATGCTAGAATTAAGCTTCTTCAACCCACTTCCCACAATCAGATTTGTAATATGGGCTACACATCTCATATGCATGTTTTTCCCCTCCAAAATAGACTGTGGACTATCACAATCATTGAGCTTTTCCCTTAATAAGTCTAAAGCTGTCTGATTAGCACTAGCATTGTCCACTGTAATTGTCAAGACTTTATCTATCCCCCAATCACTCAAACACTGCTCTATAAGATCTGCTATGGTTATGCCCTGATGATTGGTAATCACACAAAAGTTTAACACTCTTTTGTGCATTTGCCAATCAGAATCTATGAAGTGGGCAGTCAACACCATATAATTGTAATTCTGGACACTTGTCCAAGTATCCGTGGTTAGACAAATCCTATAAGACTTCAAATCTGTTTTCAGTTTCATTTTCCTATCTTCATACATATCTAGGAATGTTCTAACAAGAGTTCTCCTAGATGGCACTTTAAACAATGGCATCCCTTTACTGCAAAACCTCCTAAACCCCTGCTTCTTAACAAAGCTAAATGGTAGCTCATCAAGAACTACCATCTCAACACAAGCCTCCATGGTTTCCTTTTGGTTAAAAGCCTTAGCTGTCAACTGATTGTAATCACCTGGAGCTAACACTTTCTGTTTTTTCAAGTCTACATTGCCTGGATAAAACCTACATTGCTTATTGTATATATGTTTTCTTGGCCCTCCCGTCCCATTAGGTCCACTATCACAAGCATAATCTCCTTGACCTTTTGGACAGTACTTACACTTAGCTCTCATTTTCCATGTTACTACCTCTACTAATTTCTGTGTTTGTGAATCCTTTTCATATTTCTTATGTCTAACCCAATAAGGAGTAACATGTTCCCAAATTTCAGCTCTAAAAACACGTTGCAAACCTGGTGGTGGTTCATGTAGGATACCAGGACCAGTTGGTAGGTTGTTGGTCACCACTGGAGTTCGCCTGGTCACCACTGGAACAGGTGACGCCACTGGATCAGTTTGTGATGTTGGTGCTTGTGGAGGAGGCATCAAGTTTTCAGGTTGCGCCACTGGGAAAGAGGACGAGGAAACCATTGAGCAGGTGGCGCCACTACCACTAGCATTGCCTTGCGATTTTGATTTCTGCCATTCAAAGCAGAAAACATGAATTAGAGAACCACCAAATCATGAACATGGTTTATAATCGAATAGATAATAGAGAATACTTCTAAATCGAATAGAGAATAGAGAATAGAGAATAATTACCATTTTGATTGGAAGCTTTGAAGCTTTGGAGCTTCAATTTGGGGATTTAGGGTTTCGGGTGGAATTTGAGGGTTGAATGGAATTGACGGAAATCAGAGAGTTGAAGAGATGGAGGACTTTTGAACTGTGAAGTTTAGGGTGAAGTGATGGAGAAACTGGGGAAAATCGGAGGGATTTGAACGGAAAGATTTTCACGGCGGAGAGCTCGAATGAAGTTGTGAAAGTGGCGAATGAAGTTGTGTGCGTACACTGAGTCAAAAACCCAGAAATCGTTTTCATTGTCTGTGGTCAAGCATAGGTTAATTTTGTATACTCTATTATTATGACCAATTAAAACATGACATGTGTACACTATATACAGTCTTTGGTCCGGTCCGGGATTGCCGGTTCTCAAATTTCAGGACCGGTCCCGTACCGGTTCTAACCGGTACGGTTCCGGTTCGGGACAGAAAACGAAGAACCCGTTTGAAACCCCTCTTTCCGGTCCAGTACCATGTCGGGACGGTTCGGTACCATGCCGGGTCGGTATTTATGCCCACCCCTACTTGCTAGAGTCCTTGTGCTTCATAGTCCCAGCGCCTCGCTCTTTCTGTCCTTAAATTGGTACAACTTAGCTTTCCTACAAACAAGTAAAAGAAATTGAGCATTTTGTGAATACCAGAATCAGAGAACCCATTCCAGATCGGGAAGAAAAATCGAATCTGACCGACGAAAATGGAATCTCAGGCAAGCAGATTCAATTCGAGGCTGACAATTCTGAAATGCAGATCGGGAATCGAAATGATGAGACAATGATACTTGAGATGTTTATGGTCATCCTCGGGGAGGTAGCCGAATTCACGGTAGGCTTGGTCAGAGCGGTGCTTGACTTTCTGGCCGGACGAGAGGATGACCAAGTCGGGGAGATGAACTGTTTGGGTGGTTGCCTTGCGTAGGAGTTGGAGTTGGAGCTGGAGCGGTAGAAGGAGATTTCCACCCATCTGAGACTAATCGAGTTATGAGGAATTTGGGTTTTCTGGAGGACAAGGGATTTGAATCAGAGAGAGAGCGTATTATTTTGAGTGACAAACGACAACATAATAGAAGAAAAAAAAAGATAGGTTATGCAGTGATATAAACAAAAATACTTCTGGAGATGGCGTTTTCAAACGCAATGAATAGAGACATATATTTATGGCATTTAGCAAACGTCCTTGTATAAAGGCATTTATTAAACGTCATTAATTTTATCACGTTTAAAAATGTCATAAATTATTTATCTATTTTGTTTGATTTAATTTTCATGACGTTTTAATGAGAAAATGTCATTGAAATCCTTTTTCATGATGTTTTTAACAAAAACGTCATAAGAAGAATGTCATTGAAAGCAATATTTGTAGTAGTGAAAGGCCAATAAATATCCGAGTTGGCCCATTACAAAAATATGAAAGTGATGAGTAATTAAATACTCTGCGTCTATAGCTACCCCATAAACCATTTTGCTCATCCTGCATTCTCAAACCAGGCATAAACCGGGGGAGGGAGGTGCTGCTTCTTTTCGAAACCTAATAGAAACGCTTTAGTCGACGAAAAAAAACAGGCCGACGAAGTTTTTTTCGTCAGCTAAAGTCCACTTTAGCCGACGAAATTTTTCTTCATCAACCAATTTAAAAATTCGTCGGCTATAGTCAATTTTAGACGACAAAAATGTAAATTCATTTTTTCGTCGGCTTTAGTCTGTAAACTTTAGATGACGAAATAATTAATTTCGTCTGCTAAAGTGCCTTATATTTGCAGATCTAGACAGCAGCTCATTCAAAAAAAATAGAAGAAAAAGTTTAGGTGTTGTCGAAATCTATCCAGAATTAGTTTCTGGAGCTATATATAGGTACGTATATGTGTATATATATTGATTTAGAGTTTTATTTGAGTTGATCGATTTTGAATACGTTGGATATATGTGTGTGTGTGTATACACTACCAGAATAAGTATCATAGCCGACGAAAAAAAAATTAGCAGGCCGACGAAATTTTTTTTCGTCGGCTAAAGTCCATTTTAGCCGACGAAAAATAATTTCGTCGCCTAAGTGAAATTTTCGTAGGCTAAAGTGGACTTTTAGCCGACGAAAAAAACTTTCGTCGCCTAAGTGAAATTTTCGTCGGCTAAAAGTCTACTTTAGCCGACGAAATGTTATTTCGTCGGCTAAAGTAGTTTTTTCGTCGGCTATAGTCTGTGAACTATAGCCGACGAAATTTTAAAACTTTGGCCGACGATATATATAATTTCGTCGGCTAAAATTCTTTATATTTCCAGATCTAGACAGTAGCTGATTTGAAAGAAAAAACGGGAGAAAAAATTTTGGGGTTGGCGAAATTGTTGGGTGTTGTCGAAATCTGTCGGAAATTAGTTTGTGGCGCTATATATAGGTACGTATATGTATATATCTTGTTTTTGAGTTGATTTAAGAGTTTTATTTTCGTTATGCACATTGATTTTGAGTTTTAATTAGAGTTGATTATATTGTGTTTTAATTAGAGTTGATTATATTGTGTTTTGAGTGTGATTGAGTTGATCGATTTGGGTTTGATAATATATATGAAGTTGTTGATATATATATATATATATATATATATATATATATTAATTTGATTATATTAATTAGTAATTATTATATATATTAATTGTACGTTAACTCAGATATAATATAAATTGAATGATTCGTAAATTTAATTAATTAGCGTTTATACATATATATTATGTTATTTTCTCAGGATATGGATAAGAGTTGGATTTCGCTTCCAAAATGGGACAAAAGATATGCTAAAGGAGTTGTTAGTTTTATTGAATATGTGATCAATAATGCTAAAGGGAATACAATTTTCTATTGTCCGTGCACTAAATGTCAGTGTCGCAGCGATATGTATCAATTTCCAATTGACAAGGTTTGGCAGCACCTTCAAAGTAATGGGTTTTGGGAGAAGTACACATGTTGGATATATCACGGTGAAACATCATCAAGGGGTCCGCATGATCATGGGCAGTTTTCTGAGACGGGCAGTACATCCAACGATCCAACAACGGCCTTCATCAACGATATGTTTCCTTATGAGAGGGGTGTATGCTCTGAAGGACCGTATATGTCTGACCCGGTGCAGCCCTTCCCTAGAGTTGTCAACACTGCTGGTATTGATAGGTACAACAAACTACTTGCTTTCCAACAGACCCCTGTGTACCCCGGTTGTCAGAAAACGGTTCTTGAAAGTGTGATGGACGTTATGAAGATTAAAGTTGAGACAAAATCGACTGTGAAGGCTGTTGATGAGTATCTACAGTACACTGCTTCGATGCTGCCCCACGGTCATCGTCTTCCTACCACTCATCATAAGGTCCGATGTATACTGAAAGATCTTGGGCTTTCCTACATCAAGATCCATGCATGCAGATATGATTGTGTTCTCTTCTGGGGTAAAGATCCAGAAGGGAATGACCTTGGTGACCTTGACACATGTCCAGTATGTCAGAGTGACAGGTATAAGTTGACTCCTGCAGGCAATAGGAAACCTATGAAGGTACTTCGGTATTTCCCGTTGAGGGATAGGCTGGAACGGTTGTACATGTCATCACACACGGCCAAATCTATGAGATGGCACGCTGATAGGGAATTGCAAGGCGAAGATACCCTTATACACCCTGCTGACGGGGAGGCCTGGAAACATATAGACAGGGAGTTTCCTCATTTTGCGTCTGAGGTCCGAAATGTGAGGCTCGGGCTCTCATCCGACGGGTTCAATCCTTTTGGCAACATGAGTCTTCAATACAGTGTATGGCCGGTGATTTTGGTACCATACAATCTTCCTCCATGGATGTGCATGAAGAAGGAATACAATATGTTGAGTTTGTTGATTCCGGGACCCGGTTATCCAGGGAAGTGTCTCGATGTGTATTTGAGACCCTTGATTGAAGAGCTTAAGTTTTTTTGGGACGTTGGTCATCCCACTTATGATAAGTTCATGCACGAGATGTTCCAGATGCATGCTATGGTTGTTGGTACCATTAGTGATTTTCCTGCTCGTGGGATGTTGTCGGGCAACGTTGTTTGGGGATACAAGGCTTGTCCAGAGTGCCTAAGCGATGAGGGGAGCAGTAGTCATTGCAACAAGATATGTAGATTGGGTCACCGTACTCTCCTTCCGTATGATCACGAATGGCGGTTCGATGACAAGGCATTTGATGGGACTGTAGAACTTGGTGTGCCTCCTAGAAGATGGACAGGGGAAGAAATTTTAGCAGTGCTTAATGAGTATGATTTTGGGCAGCTCAGCAATCATCCCAATATAGTGGCGGCAATACCTGACAGACCCGACAGGTATAAATTTTGGACACATAAGAGCATATTCTTGGAACTCCCATACTGGAGTAAGTTGTTGATCAGGCACTACCTAGATGTGATGCACATAGAAAAGAATGTGTGTGACAGTGTGGTGGGAACCGTGCTGAACTTGGAGGGAAAGACGAAAGACGGTCCGAAGGCACGCATTGATCTTAAAAAAATGGAGATACGAAGACATTTGTGGTTGAAAGAAGGGAAGAAAAAAATGCCTCAAGCTCCGTACACCGTGAAGCCTGAACAGAAGAACGTAATTTTCAGGTGGTTGAGTTCTGTGAAGTATCCTTCAGGCTACGCAGGAAATATAGCCCGGTGTGTAAACATTCGGGACAATAAAATGTACGGGTTAAAGAGTCATGACTGTCATATTCTGCTACAACGTCTCTTCCCTATTTTCATTCGACCCTTCCTTCCCCGTCAGGTGGTGGAGCCGTTAGTAGCGTTGTCAAGATTCTTTCAGAAGTTATGCACAAGGGAAGTGACAAAATCTGATCTCCGGGAAATGCAACAGGACATTATTTATATCATGTGTAAATTTGAGAGAATATTTCCTCCAAATTTTTTTGACATCATGCCGCACCTGATGATCCATCTTCCCGAGCAATTGTTGCTTACCGGTCGAGTACACTATACTTGGATGTATCCTATGGAAAGGTATGTTTTTTACACCTAATGTTTTTATTGTACATGTTCATTGTATAATCGTAACATATGACAACAAATTTATTTATTTACAGACAACTTGGAGACTACAAAGCTTATGTGGCTAACAAATCCGCGCCTGAAGGATGTATAGTAGAAGCATATATTGCGCACGAGTGCGTCACCTACATGAAGTTGTATCTAGGAGCATTGAAGGAAACTCCACAAACCATGCTGGTTGATGAACCGAAGTTTAACCTTTCCATAGTCTCAAATGATGTTGAAGTTTATGGAATTTTACCAGAGTCCTACAAGTTGCAACCCCATGAGCTCGTCATAGCCCATTGGTGGGTATTGATTAACTGTCAAGAAGTTGAATACTGGAAAGACATCCATCTACACTGTCCAGACATTCAAGGTGATCTCGACTACCACAACAAGGAGTTCGCGAATTATTTTGGCGATTGGGTATGTAATTCTCCAATTTTGTATGTTGCAAGTCTCCTTGATTGCATAATTATTCATATTTATAATACATTGAATCTTTGGTTGCAGATGAACCATATTCAATTTGATGGTCACCCAAATTGGTCTCACGAACTAAGACTTCTAGCTATGAAGCCGATAATGTCAAGAGTTTACCCGATGTGCAAGGTCAATGGCGTGCAATTTATATGTGAAATGAGAGACAACAGACGAAGAACACAGAATTCTGGGGTTATGGCGCATGGTGGCCGGAATGGAGTTGATTATTATGGTGTTCTTGATTCAGTGGTGGAACTCGTTTATGGGCAAGGCATGACCGTGCACCTGTTCAAGTGTAGATGGTTTGATACTAGAAGCTCGAAGAGCATGAAGATTGATCAGTACGGGATTTTATCGGTGAACACTGGCACAAGCTGTTACGAAGATGACCCCTTTGTTTTTGCGACATCGGTGAAACAAGTGTTTTATCTTGATGACCTTGTTAAGGGTGACGCGTGGAAAGTAGTCAATCTTGTGCACCCTCGAAACATTTACCGGGCGGCTACACTTGGAGAGGCCGAAGACGAGGAAGAAAATGTTGCGTATCAAGAACACAGTGCAATAGATATTCCTGACTCCTCTACAATTCGCCTTAATAATTTTAAACCGGGTCGTTCGGTTCGAATTCGTGATTTAGACGCTCGCCTTATTGATGTGGATCCAAATCAAGAAACAGACGACGACTCTTGTGATGTAGAAATGCATAGATTACCGGAAATTAATTCTGACACCGAAGAAGACTCATCGGATGATTCTGATTACGAGCCTTCTTAGTTATTTGAATTTGTACTACAATTTGATGTGTTTTATATGGTACAAGCTCTACAATTCATAATGTATCTTAATGTTGGTTATATATGCAAGAAATTGTTATGGGTACGGTTAAACCAACTGTTTTTTTTATCTATTTGACAGTTTTAGCCGACGAAATATGTTATATTTCGTCGGCTAAAAGTATCTTAGCCGACGAATACCCTAATATTTCGTCGGCTATACCCTAAACCCTAACCCCTAAACCCTAAAGTATAGCCGACGAATACCCTAATATTTCGTCGGCTAAAGTGAAATGAATAAAATAATAATTTTATACCGCTAGCTGCGTCTCCTCGATATGAAACTATTTGTAGTTGACGGTCCGGACAGAATACGTATTTTAGGTGGCCAAATCACCGTTTGTTTGTGTTTAGGGGTTTGACCAACGGGATTGACTGTGCGGATCGAGCCCGACCATGTGTCCGATGATGCTGAAATTTTACCCTCACACATGTTTCAACATAATGATGATATCTGACGGTCGGTTTTCCGTTTCACAAGATGGATTGTCACAATCAAAGTATGCCTACTAATGTTGTATAACTAATTGACTAAGTGTTAAGTAAATGTTCCGTTTTAAAAACAAACTATACGTAGATGCTTCAAACAAAAAAAAGTCGTGAGATAAGATATGACCGGAACGATGAAATATGTCTACGGTTGAAATTTCACGTAATTCCGATAAGTTTCGGTGCCAATACATGCGGTCATTGCATTTTTTCTATTCGTTCGCCATAGAGGACGCCCTATCTCCGACGGTTATTTTTCTTATAAATTTTATACCGCTAGTTGCGTCTCCTCGATATGAAACTATTTGTAGTTGACGGTCCGGACAGAATACGTATTTTAGGTGGCCAAATCACCGTTTGTTTGTGTTTAGCGGTTTGACCAACGGGATTGACCGTGCGGATCGAGCCCGACCGTGTGTCCGATGATGCTGAAATTTTACCCTCACACATGTTTCAACATAATGATGATATCTGACGGTCGGTTTTCCGTTTCACAAGATAAAACAAATAAATTGTGCATGAACTTACTAAATATGAATAAAATATACTTTAGCCGACGAAATTACTAACATTCGCAGTAATTTCGTCGGGTAAAAGTTGAACTATAGCCGACGAAATTCCTTAAAAATTTCGTCGGGCTATAGTTGGACTTTAGCCGACGAAATTAGGGTTTTGTCGTCGGCTAAAGTCCAACTATAGCCGACGAATTTTTTATTTCGTCGGCTATAGTTATTCCTATATATTCGATTGCAGCGACAGAACCCCCACTTTCTCCACTTTTCCTTC